>BSBK01001519.1:3050000-3601203 GCA_027943335.1 Chamaecyparis obtusa | reverse complement strand
ATATGTATTATATTATATATATACATATATATATATATATATATATATATATATATATATGTATATATATATATATATGTATATATATATATATATGTATATATATATATATATATGTATATATATATATATATGTATATATATATATATATATATATATATAACACACACACACACACACACATATATATATATATATATATATAAACACACACACACACACATATATATATATATATATATATAATTTGAAAGGATAAAAGGATTATTTTAATGATAAAAGTTTTCTAGAATTTAGCCTAGGAGAAATATATATAAATGCAAAATATATATATACAAAAAAAAATTAAAGGAATTTTATATATATATATATATATATACTTTAATAAGGTTATATATATAATTTATGTATTTTAATAAAATATGATTACCTCAAATGAAAGAATATTTGGTCTAAAGCTTTTACAATTAACTTTATAATATAATAACCAACTTCTAATACTCCAGATAAGTTAGCATAAAATTAAAACGTGTTTTACTTTGAATAGTATTTAGTTTTTTTATATGATTTTTTATAGAAAAATTTGCATAAACATTTTATACAAGTTTCTATATTAGCAATAATTTCATAAAAGTTTAGGTGCACTAAATTAAGAGGCCTATAAGATTAATTTCTTTAATAGTTTCATAACTCTTAAATTCAAATTTAGTGAAAGAATTTATCTACATATTTATTCATATAAATATAATTTCTCTTTACTTAATTTACTAGGAATTTAATTAACCTTTTATGCAAGAGATCAATAATATTTATATTTTTACATGATGTAAACAAGTTTTCTAGCTCTACTAATACATGAAAATTCATCCAATTAACTAGGAGAGCTTAAAAAACTTTTAAGAATGAACTTTTAAATGCAAAGAGTAATTTTGAACTTGGACTAATATTATCATTTTGAGATGATAAAAGTACTAAATATCTAACTTTGCCTAAGGACCTAAAATTTATTCCTTTTAGGAAACAATAAATCTCTTATGTGGCTTTAGGAGTCTAGTATTACTTATTTTCTTACCAGGCTTGGCTGCAGGTGTAGAAGTTGTAGGAGGATGTGTTTCTCCCTTTTTCCTTCTCTTGGAACCAAGGGTAACTAGTTCGAGGTCTTATTATTCCATGGCTTCTTTACTATCCTTATCTACCTTGGCTTTTCCTTTTTCCCTCCTTACAAAGGCCCTAGTCCTTATAGGAGTTTTCTCTAAGGTACTAACACTGGGGCCTACTAAAGGGTTAATTCAATGTTGGCGAATAAGGATTTAGGTAATTCCTTCTCAACTAGTGATGTGGTTGTAGGAACCTCAGTTGTAGGGGATTTCCTAGAGGAAGAGGCTCCCACTGTCATTTTTACAACTCCCTAAGGAGTATTGACTTTGTGCATTATTGGTCGACCACTGGGCTTTACATTGTTTAATTGAAACAAATTCTTACCAAGTCATTTGGGAAACATCTCTTAATGACCTTTCAACTAGCAATTTAATGAGACAGTAGTGAGTAACAGAATGTGGGCTACCTCTTTGTGTCTCAACAACGCTAATGAAAAGTAAGTAATAGAGAAAATTGGGCACATTAACCTGCATTCCATGGCGCATGTGACTAAGCAATTTGAAATGAACGGAGTGTAGGCATGATTCTCTTCCCTCGCGGGTTAAATATTTTATGTTGTAAACTACCACTTCAACCCAGATAGGTGGCAATGAAATATTTTTAGTCCCTTGTTTGTCAACATCAAGAGGAGGGTCTCTAGGACACATAAATTGTGCTCTAGCAGTCTTGACATCATTTGTTTCTGGAAAACACTCTCCTACAACTAGAAGCCTTGTTACTGTTGGCAATTTGGATGTGTTGTCATTGATGTCAACATGTCTTCTGTGATGTTTTTTATGTCTACCATGTTGTTTGGATGTCTATTGTGAAGATCAAAAGGTTTTGATATTTGTTGTGAAGGTTGGTTGACAAATATACAGTGTTGCCAATAACACAGTATGTTCATATGAATGGTGGGGGAAGGTTACTAAAGATGAGGAGTAGTGCACCTCATGAGATGTTGTAATTATCATAATCTTTCAATTGTGTATTATTTGCTTCTTGAGAAATGCAGTAATTAATTTCTTGTTTTCCTCCTTGTGGAAGGTGTTTATATTTTGTTGTTTGATCCTAGAGGTGCCTGTGTTGAAAATTTCAACATGGTAGAAGAGTACCATTACTCCAACATTTATAACTCGCGAGAATATTATTTATTGTTAACTTTAGCAAAATATATACTTAAAGAGTTGTTTATCTTCAATGTAATGGCATTTTAGAATTTGTTAAGTTAATAAGATTATTATTAAGGTGATACCCTCTTGTATGAAGAGAAACATCAAAGGGCTTAGTCTTATTTCTTGGAGGGATTAATGATTTAGTAAGAGCATGCGATGAAAGTAAGAGTATTTCCTTTGGCATATTTAAGCAAGTATTCTTGTCATTGAGATGATTTTCAAAGTATTGTAACTTATAAATGTGCAGTGTTATTTTAGACATGTAATCTATAATATTGAAGTGGGTTAATGTGGATTATTCAAAAAAAAAAGTAAATTTACCCAAGTATTCTTGAAGCTAGATTTAAATCTAGAAGAATATAAGCTTATTTGGAAGAAGGGGAATTAATTATGTATCTTCATTGGAATTTTATTCTTCATTCTTTATTTTCTTTCATGGTTTTTGAACAAGTGAATAGAAAAAGGACTAACCCAAATAGTGAACATCAAGTGAAAACTGACTATTTTCAAATATTGAATAACTTTGTTAATTCAATTTTGAGGCATCCCAATGTAAAGTTGTCATTGAGTTTAGTAATTACCTATCCTAGAACACCTAATATTCTTTAAAGTCTATCAAATATAGCTATAAATTGTCTAATGTATCACATGTCTTCATAATCTCACCATCATGATTATTTATTTCATTAAAAAGAAGTAGGATATGATTTCTAGGTGATCCTATATTATTAAGGTAGGGTGATACATATTCACATTATTGTATGGCATGGATGTTCCTAAGGAACTTTTGTACTGAGGAGATGGATTGTTTTGATTAATATGTCTATCTTAAAACATTATTGAATACCCTTTAAAGCAATATAATAGTGAAAGTTTACACTTGTGGATGTATGGTCTCTCTCTTTAGTTTTTGGGTTATTAATCATATTATATATCATTTAGTGTATTACCTTTTGTTTGATTCATTGTATTGACTTAGATCCTAGGTTGAATTAGAAGCTATAGGTACCTTCCTTCAGAGGAGTTTGAACTTTCTTACAAAACAATCATGATTTCAATTGACTCCTTTCCATATTTTATAATTGTGCTAGGATTGAATTATCACACTTAGTTGACTAGAATCTAATTTTATTTAATGATACAATAAAGTAGTTGAACCAATTAACAAATTCTAACAATCAAAATTTTAGTAAGTGATGAACTACTCATCTTCTTGTTATATTTCATTACTCTAATACAAAGTGGTGAATTTTGATAGGTTCTCATTGGCATGTTGAGATGCAACCATAGAATGTTTGGTAAGTTCTTTCTAAGACTATTTAGGAAGGTGATTGTTTTCCCAAAGACAAAAGACATATATTGTCCCCTCAAGGTGAAGATCAATTAGGAGAATTCATTACATTCATGTTATCTTATTTGGTATTTGGTATGAAAGGAATTGGAATCACCACAAGATCTTGATTTTTTTCTCAGTAATTGATATGATATGATGACATAGGTGTACTTGTTTTGGTTGGTTAGCTCTTTCAAATAATAATAATGTTGTGAACATTACCCCTATTCCTAAATTCAAGAAAAAAAACATTTGACAAAATATTTATTTATTATTTTTATATTATGTAATAAACAATTTTTTAGAGGATTGAGACTTATAGGAAGATGAAGATGAGAAATTATGTTAGTATATCTTCTTCCTCATCTAAACAACTATAACAAACCAATGAATAAATAAGAATTGTTCTATTTGAAAAAGAAAAAAATTCTCCTCCAAATACTTCCATATCTTCTCCATTCTAATTTAATCCAATTAAATTATACTACAAGTCAACAACCACTCCACAAATAGTCATTGATTGTTTTGTGGGTACAGAAAGATTTATTAATGTTTCTATTTTGTTGATAATAAATCTAAATGCATTTCCAAGATTTTCTTTGGTTTGTTTGGTAGGCTCAAGTTGCTTCCCATCTCATTTAACAATTTATCATAATTTAAAGAAGGTAGAGTAAACTAAGGTAAGAAAAGATTATTTGTTTAACTTTGTACAAATTGATTTTCAATTCATTTTAAAAATTTACTCTAGTTTGTAGACATTATACCATAAATATTGTAGTTTTGTATTAGTAAAGAGTATTCAATTCTATAAAATTAGAATTTCCAGTACTTTAAGAATTAGAATTTTAATGTTCACCATTACTTTGAGTTTCAACTAAAAAATTTCTAAATCATGAGATCATCCAATATTTTCTTTTTTGAATCATTGATACTTTAGTTAGGTTTCCTATTATTTAACCATTAATAATTATTCTTATAATCATATTTTTTTCATCAAAGACTTGATAGAAATTATATATTATAAACCAAAACTATATTTCCCAAATATAAGTACATTTATGAAAACGTTGATCTAATTAAAAGCTACATTGACACACCTTAAATATATAAAAAACTTTAACCTAAACAGATCTAATATATTTAGAAATTATTAATTTATCTATACATAAATTATTCATCATTATTAATAAAGAATGTGAAACTGATATCTTACAATTTAAGCAATGCTTAAAAAAATGTGTATTTTATTTGGAGCTCTTAGTATAAAGATACTTAAAATGCTACCTCTACATGTACTAGAAACATACTCTATGGTTGTAGCATGTGTTCCAAGCCCCTTCACATTTCCTTTTAACTGATAATATTGATTTTCCTAAAAGCTTTATTAACTTCCAACTTCCAACTTCCTACTATTATACACGTATTTGATATCCACGGACAAGGGGAGAGGAACATGGCATAGAGATAAGTCCAAATAGACTTCCAAACTTAGCTCTCCTACTAAATTTTGCCATCACTTCCATCCATTCACGTGTAAAATGGAAAGACTTATTCCCTACATGAAATCTATTTAAGAAAAAATCATTCACAAACAATATGACAAATATCATCTACTTTGCATTTATTTTATAATAGCAAGAACATGGATTAGAAGACATTGCTGCTTAAAAGCATTGCATACAACACAAATAAAAGTGAAGGACCTATTCAATATAAAACAAACTCGTGACCTCTACTTATAGGTGGTGGTGAAGGCATTACTCATATGACAGTTATAAGCATTATTCTAAATTTCAGCATTAAGATACCAAAGAATGAGTGGTCAAAAACATCTAGATCCTTTAATTTTAGAGTGATATATTGTACTAAATTTAGAAAAGAGAAAAAAAAAATCTATATTAAAATTAAATCCATTTAAGCTAAAATTGACTTGAGTCACTTACATGGTCACACCCTTTGAGTGAACACATTGTACTAAATCTAGAGAGAAAAAAATATTACATCAGAATTAAATCCATTTAAGCTAAAATTGACTTGAGTAACCTGTATGGTCACTCCAACTCATACCCTTTCTAATGTACACAAAGCTTTCAAGAGTTTTATATTTTGTATAGGTTCAACTTAATATTGGTTTTTTGACCAGAGGTTAGTGACAAATGCCTCCAAATAGTCTACAGATGATTGGTCTAGAGCCGGGGTTGCTTCTTCTGCAGGTGATTGGACTAGAGATGGTACTGCGAGATGGGATTATCCTGGTGAAGATTCTTGGAGCAATGTTATCACAGAATGGGGCAACTAATGACAATTGGAATAATTAGCTTGATGGTTAAAGTTCTTCATTTTTGTAATTAATGTATTACTCTGATATACTCGAGACTCTATGTCCATAGTAAAGGCAAGGTCTAAATTTTGTAATGATGTATGCACATGATGACACAGACAAACATGATACCATAGATTACATAGGTGGTAGAAGCTTTATGACAGTAACAATTTTTTTATGATGTACAAGCTTATTGAACTATCTTAATATAAAAAATAAAATAAAATAAAATTGATGAAATAGCCTAACCATTTATATTAAATTATAAACATAAGTAAAGATATTCAAAAAATAATATTTTAGTTATAAATCAAAAATTAATATTTGTGGGAGGAAAAAAAATCACTCCCCAATAGTTAAACGGGCCTTGTCCGGAACTAGAAACCAAAGTAACATATAGGCCGCACCCAAAAACACAAACAAGCAAATAAAAACATGGGCATAGGGACATAGCCCATTGACAAGACACCCCTATGCAGCCAAAGCAATTGTCTGGTTCATCCTTCTTTCCCCAACCTTCTGTGGGGTCCGATTCAAGGTCTAGAAGTGTCCAACCATCTTTATTATCATCCTCTGCTTCTTTGTCCTCCCAACGCAGAGAGATTGCCAGGGCTAATCTGGGGAACCATTTGCAAGAAGATGGTCATCCTAAATCTCCACCCGAACTGGGCCAACTTGGAAGTGTTGAAAGAGCACCACCAACAAGAACCCACCCAGACAAGGACCCACGATGAAGTAGGGAACTAGACCGTCTACGTTAGGAATTTTAGGAACAAGGTAACTTAATATTGATTTTATATATTTAAATGTTTATATTTTTAAATTTGTCTTTTTAAGTTGTTTTCTAGTTTTATTTATTTATTTATATTTGAAAAAACATGTTTTATTTATTATATTATTTTAATGATCATCCCTTAGTTGTCAAAATTAAGAAATCTAGAAAAACATAACAGGACATCCCGTAATTTTTATTTATTAAAAAAAAAAAAACAAGACATGTTGAAGCAAATTGAAAAATAACTTAACAGGAAGGAAAAAATCTTAAAATTTGACACCATGGCTGGACGAGTACTCGATTAAATCAGCATATAAATTCAACTTTTAACAAGACCTTTAGAATCTACCCCACTAATAAAATGTTAAGGCGTTTCAATATTTTAGTATATGCTTATAAATTTATTCAATCCTTTTTAAGTTCCTAGAATAAGTAACATCCTTATAGAATTATTGTATTCATCCATGTTAAAAATTTGACAAAACGCAGCCAATAAAACAAGAATTTAGCTTAAAGAATCGCCAATTTTATTCATTTATACTGGTATCTGTATGGACATTGCCGAAAATTTGAAGCTGGCTTTCCATAGAATTTTCACATCAGAAAAGAACGACTTCGAAGGCAAAGCATTTTAATAGTTTAACAGAAGACTGATAGAAACCTGTTGGTGACATGAAAAATGGTGAAAACCCTATTGAATGGAAAATTTATTTCAAATCGAAACAAAGCATGTAAATTTTTTGATGCAAATCCAGAAGGGAGAATCCAGCCCTTTTTAAACAACAGCAACATTAATGACTTCCCTTTGCTGCAGTTTTTGTCTGGGACTTTGCTTTTCCCTGTCAAAACCGCACAAGACAACTTCAACGTAAGAACTTAGAATTCCACTGATCCTGAATAATACATTATGTTTATCTTTCGATTGCCCTCAGTATTGTAACTTTATTTTGCTAATTATAAGGCAGCTCACTCCATCTCAAAAAAGAAATCACTCGGCAATGCTCATGGAAACGTGTCCAGCAGACCAGAAAATACAGGCAAGTCAAAAAATGAGAATCAAAAAATCACAATCAGGGAATATTCTTAATGCACTGTGTGCACGCAAAATGATGACTGTGATAGCAAGATCATACATCCATGAAAGCATTAATAATTCCATGGTTGAATTAACACATTCAACGTTCAAACCTGTGATCAAGTAGTTGCACGCGCAAAGAGATGGAAAATATAAATTCAATTGAGACCATGTCAGAATCCTCTAAAGTTGGTACATCTGACCTTCCCGAGACTAAATATCCAACAGATGGTAAACATGATGCATATTAACAAAATTATTTGGGGGGCGTTTGAAGTCTAGATGAAAATGAGATAGTTATAATGAAAATTAAAAAAAATCAGGCTACGATGAAAACTGTCGCAGCCAAAAAATTAATTAGGATGAGAACAGTAGCTGCCAAAATAATAATTTACCATATCACAACATTATGAGTAAACCATGGCTCAACCACAATATATGACATACAAGTACCGTACAGATTTTCAAAGTATATCAGAGAAAACATTCTTCTACATTCCATGTTCCTGTCAACCTAACAGCCTGGTGTAGGGCAACTGCATTTCCTCTTCAAAACAAAAGAAAAAAGATTAGCAAAAGGGGTTGTGAAGCGCGGCAGCTATGTAACACATTGCAGTAATAAAATAGAACAATTCTGTGTAAGATTCAAAATGTTTTAAATTCTACGGATGTGTTCCCTACACTTTTAGGCCTGTTTCCTATAGCAGATGTTTGGCGGATATGGGCACAAGTCAGATACGTCCCCCATCGTCCCTAAACTAAAAACAAGCAACAAACTCATTTTGCCATTTTCCACTTTTTTAAGAAGAAAACAAAGTAAGAGGATAGTTATGAGACGAAAAAAGAACAGCACTAAAAAGAGAGCAAGAGAGCATCAAAGCTACATCATTAATTTAAAAGTGATAAAATTATGAAAAATTGGCATGTGCCTTGAAGGTCTATGTGGTTTCAACGGCTTTAATTTAGGCTTCATGGCTGAAGCTCTACCCCATTGCGAGAACTGCCTCTTAGACCCCACTTACAACTTCCTCTACTCAATCAAGAGAAATAGGATTATCTCTCAACGATTAGAGAAGCTGGTAGCCGTGCATAATGACTTGTGACTTCATAATTGCTGCACGTTGGGATGTTGATCCTAAAGATGCCACAGAAGCTGATAAGGAGGAATCGTAGGAGGGATTGGACTAATTGAGGTTCCACTGGATGAGGCAATCCCTCATTGTGGTAGTGACTCACTCAAAACTCCAATTTTCATACAGTGTAGGCAGATAAAGATTCAGGGCAGCAGCACATTTTCTATGTTTTTGTCATGCTGTAGGTGAAACTTTGCATTTTTATCTAATATATAAGCATTGACAATGAAAGCAATTATACTATGTCAATTTCTTTGTCGATCATGATAGAAAATTTCAATTCAACTCTAATGTTATGTAGTAAGATTCTATAATCTAAGTTGCCATATTCGTCCTGGCTATCCCGAATTCGGCATTCGGTTCGGTCAGTATTCGAATTCCATTCAAATTTCATTCGAATTCGCGATTTCTCTATGTAATTCGCCAGGAATTCGTAAAAACCAACCCTGGCCGAATTTGTGCCATGTTCCAGCGAATTTCGAATTCGACAAGCGAACCCAAGCCAAATTTCAACCTAATGTTTTCAAATTTGACTTTTCAACACAATTTTTTTAATTTTTAAAATCGTTTTTTTAATTGTTTTCTATTTTTAAACCTTAAAGTTCCTATCGCGTTTTTTTTTTTTTTTGTACCGACTGCCGCTATCGCGTTGAGCCCGTGTTTATTGTTTTCTTTGTTCCACTGCCGCTATCGCGTTGAGCCCGTGTTTAAACGCTGTCGTGAGCCCGTGTTTTCTTTGTTCCACTGCGTGAGTTGCTTCCTTCCATTGCAAGAGCCCGTGAGCTCCTTCCACTACGTGAGCTCCTTCCACTACGTGAGCTCCTTCCTTCCACTGCAAGAGCCCATGAGCTCCTTCCACATGTTTCCTTCCTTCCACTACATGAGCTCCTTCCACTGGCGTGAGCTCCTTGCTCTCAAGCTTCCACTGTCGTGCAAGGAAAGAGGTATAATTATATCTGAATCATGTGTTTAATCTGTTTTGTTTAAAAATTAAAGAGTTTAATCAAGACTCTGCTTTGTTTAAAAATTAGACTGTGCTTTGTTTAAAAATTAAAGTTTAATTTAGACTGCACTTTGTTTAAAAATTAAAGAGTTTAATCAAGATAGTTAGATAGAGTTTAATCTGCTAGGAATTTAACAATAACTACATCCGAAATGGAATTTTCAATCAAAGCAAACAGATGTATTGTCAAAGAATGTTTATTTTGAAACTGCACACATGAAAGTCATCTAAGACAAAATGTCAAAAAGATAAATTTTAACAGGTCTGTTGTATTTCTGCACACATCCTTATCCTCTTGTAACTGTTTTAAATTTATATTAATATTTGATTTGTTTGTTGTTTATAGATTCTGATTCATCATTCAAACTCAAAGAATGGCTGCAAGTGCTTCTAGCACCGAAAACTCCCACTTCAAAATAGACAAACGCTCTCCACTATGGAAATATGTGGAAATGGTTAAACCAATGCCAAGTGGAGGAGGTTATGTGTGGATTTGCAGCCATTGCAAAGAGGAATCTAGTAGCTCTTACAGTAGAGTGAAAGCACATTTGTGCTTTATTCCTCAACAAGGCATTAAATTTTGTACAGGGAGACCAAGAGTTAATGGGGTACTACCTAAAACCCTTCTTCCAAACCACATTGTGAACAAATATATTCAAGAGCAAAAACAAGAAGACGAAGCAGCTGGGAGGTCAAGTTCTCATCCTTTGCAAAATGCTAGGAAAAAAACTAAAATATCATCTCTGTCTTCAACTTCCACTCCCAATGAGCCACCCGTAGAGAGCCATCCATTCTTGCGTGGTCCTCAAGAACTAGTACAGAAGAGAGCAATGGGGCCCTTGGAAACATCATTTCAAAATGAAGCTAGAGACATTGCTGAGAAAGCCATAGCGAGATGCGTCTATGCATGTGGATTGGCGTTTAATGTTGTTCGCTCACCGTATTGGCAAAAAATGGTGAGATCAATTAATGAAGCTCCAAAGGGATTCAAGGGTCCGGGTTATGAGAAGGTGCGCACCACTTTATTGGATAGGGAGGTGATCAATGTAGAGGCTTCCATGCAGCCCATCAAGGATTCATGGATCGAAACAGGTGTGACCATAGTATCAGATGGATGGAAAGATGCGAGAAATTGTCCTTTGGTCAATGTGATTGCAGTGTCCACAAGAGGTGCAATGTTTCTAAAAGTTGTGGATTGTGAAGGAGAGGTGGATGGTCCTTTCATTGCAAACATTCTCATCCAAGCCATTGAGCAAGTTGGCCCTCAAAATGTTGTTCAGGTAATAACCGACAATGCCAAGAATTGTAGGGCTGCCGGCTTATTGGTTGAGGAGTGCTTTGAACACATTTTTTGGACACCTTGTGTTGTGCACTCACTCAACCTAATGCTGCAAAAAAATTGGCACTAAGATTGAGTGGATTAAAAAAATGTATGAAGAGGCACAGGAGATCCAAATGTTTGTCACGAACCACCATATGACTCAAGCCATATTTAGACAATTCTCGAAATTGGAGCTCTTGAAGGTAAGTTCAATTGTTTAAAATTTGAACGTCTTTTAGAATTGTAGTCACTTTAGTTTAGTAAACTTTCAATGTTTTAAAATTTAAATTTTAAAAATTTAATCTTGATCTTAATTTATTATTGTTTTGATCTTAAAAAAGGTTGCCGAGACCCGCTTTGCCTCCAACACTATTGTTTTGAGACGCCTTGTCAAGGTTAAAGAGGCATTGTCTAGAATGGTAATCAGTGCTAATTGGAGCATATGGAGACAATCTAATAGTGCCAAGGCAGCTGTCATTAAGGCATTGATACTAGATGACTCTTGGTGGGATCATGCTGAGTACCTTTTGAAGTTCACCGAGCCTATATTGAGCATGATCCGATACACTGACATGGATAGGCCTTGCTTGGGTGAGGTATATGATGGCATTGACTCCATGATCGAGGATATTAGAAATATCATAAATGAGAAAGAGGAAGATCCAGATGAAAAGTTCTTCAAGGAGCTACAGGTAATCATGGTAGAGAGGTGGAACAAAATGACTACCCCTTTGCATCTACTTGCCTTTGCATTGAGCCCCAGGTTCTATAGCCAATCAATCCTCAGTGAGAGTACCAGTAGAGTTGCCCTGTATAGAGATCCTGAAGTTGCTCAAGGGTACAAGGCAGCCTTTCGAAGACTCTTTCCCGAGCACCTACGACCTACAGTGAGGTCTGAATTCATGAGTTTCGCGAGCACCGATGATTGTGGTCTTCAAGCTCTTGTAGACAAGAAAAATGTTGATGCTCATAAATGGTGATACTTCCATGGACAAATGTACCAGCTCCTATAACCCATTGCCATCAAAATTTTATCACAAGTTTGTTCTTTACTCTTAAGATTCTAATTTCTATTCAATGTTGAGTTTATATTTTAAAAATTTATATTCAAAACTCTTAACTCTCTAATTTCAAAATTGTAAATATTGCTAGGTTGCTAGTTCATCATCATTTGAGAGGAACTGGAGCACATACTCCTTCATCCACTCAATAAAACGCAACCAACTAAACTCCAAGAAGGCAGATAACTTGGTCTTTGTGCATTCAAACTTAAGGCTCACAACACACAAAGACAATACTTACAAAAAAGGGGAGGCACATCATTGGTATGTTGAACCAGAGTCTGCGGAGTTGGAAGCCCACTTTGATGCACTTGCAATTGATGATGGTGATCGTGAGCTACATAGTGATGTTGAGGCTGATCTTGGGGCTGCTAGTATTGATGCTAGTGGCACTATTTGTGCTTCTAATCTGCAACAGCATAATGATGATGATTTGTTTGATGATTTTTGATGATATTTTGATCACTGATGAAGACTGATAGTGATTATTAATGTTGACGTTATTGTTTTTGAACCGGAACACTGAAATGGTGGTGTATTTTGACAATTTGTTATGTCATTTGAACTAAAACGACAATATATGTGGTGGTGTATTTTGCTATGTTGCTTTATTATTAGCATAGTAATGTATGAACTTATTTGCTGCTGCATATGTTTACATATAGATATATATTTTTATTTTTTTTTAAATTTTTATACGAACGAACCCAAAACGAATCAAACCCAGCCCAAAAAAAATTTGGACGAATTTCGAACCAGAATCCAAACCGGCAACTTAGTCTATAATGTATATGATTAATGCATTATCAAATTTTTTTTAATAGCTGTCCCAGCCATCCCCTTAAAATGTCACCAAAAAAATGTCTCAGGAATGCATCTCCCACTGTTCCTGTTTTGAAAACTTCATGTAACAAAGGTTTTAATGATTTATGCAGCTGTACAAAGCACATTCATTTAAGCACAGACCCAAGGTACTGTACTTTGTCTGACATCTAGTACAAAATAATCTTGAAATTGCATCCACATTTTTCTTTGACAACACTTTCATAGTATGATGCTATATCCTCGATAATCCCCTGAATATAGCAAGCAAAGTTTCAACACATAATATTCTAAAACTTAGAAGAAAAAAGTTAAGCAGTCGGAATTGCTGACTGTAACATTCGGTATCATTGAATCTGAAGTGAATCTTGAAATGACAAAACCAATACGGGAAAAATTGTGCTCTAGAAACAAATGAAATTTAAAATCCATAAACACAATCATTCCTTATATGAGCAACTATTGCACACTTGAAAAGTTTGAATCCAAAATCCTCCAATATTGGCTCATGGTATAATACCTTGAGGTAAGAAAGCTTCAAGGTTCCATACAACAATCCTATGGAAAATGCAGATACCCGTGCAACCTGCAGTTGACAACAGATTAAAGAACTGATATATAATTTGTCTCAGAAGCATATCAATGTCCATTCTTTTCATAAAAGTCAATTGAATCTATACCCACAAAAAAACAAATCTTTTCAAACATGTAAATACAATAAGTAAAATCAATCCTGGTTTCGGAAGTAAATCTCTGAACAGTAAGCCATGTCCCTCACTATATTAATGTACAACTATTTTTTGCAGAATTTTCTAATGACAAAATATTTGGCAAAACTTGTGCAATTATGCTACTGCTCACATGCTCAAGAAGAGTGCGATAACATTAGACAACAAATATAACAAATAAAGCATCCTTCTTTATAAGGGATAGAAAATGAAGAGGTGTTAATAATACACAGAGGCTCTCTCCACATAGTCATTCAGATTTATGATTAGACCACAGGCATAAGAAATTTCATGTTTTTTCGCATTTGATGAAAACTTCAGCTGTTAATCACATTTCACTTCTTCCTATGGTCCAAATCTCTTTTATGATTTCATTATTAACAGAATTGCTAGAATATTTCAAATACTATGTGCAGATACAAACAAGAAAAAGCCTGTTAGGAGCTAATGCATGCTCAACCCTGTTTCAGCTTAACTGCATTCAGTAGTAAAAATGAGTTTTCCTGTAATGTCACTGAAGGCCAAAAAGAGACAGAAATGCCAGTAATTCAGGAGCAAATCATGCACTAAACTCTAGTTTCTATTCATAATGTTCCACAGCAAAAACTCTGTTAAAAGCTTCTAGTGTTGGCAAGTCAGTCATTGCACATACTTGGTGACTACTAATATCTATGTTACATGGGCATATGGGCAAGGCAGTGGTGAAAAATTTTAATATCTATTTACACGTGTACACATTCCTTGCCCTACACCCTTAAACCCTGTCGCCATCCCCCAAGGCAGTTCCCAGACATGGACAATCCTCTCCTGCCCCCAAATTTTTTGGCGACGCATCCCTGAAATGACCATTTGGAGACCCTGCATCGTGGAGACGTCTATGATGTCCCTTGACTATCCCAAGGACATCCAAATCACCCCCAATATTTTGGGAAAAGAAAACCATGAATATTTTTTGGGAAAAAGAAAAAAAGCTTGTAAACTTGCTCTCCAATGACATATTCATCCACTAGGTCAAGGCTTATCTCTGGACAAGTAGAGAAGTTAGATGCAATTCATAGTGCCTTGGAACTCTTCAGTATCCTATAAATAGACTCCAGCCACAGATAGAGATCTTAATCCTAGCGATGCTAGACAGATTGATGAGGAGGTGCAATAGAGCAATTTGATATAAGGAGTGTGACACAGATTTAGAAGCCAATTTTAATATTGATAACATGGATAAGGCGGCAAAGCTGTAGGAGATCTACTTGTTGACAGTAGTATATTTTTATATCTATCATGTCACCTCTATACCTAAATTTAGACATTTTATCATTTTGCAGCCTTTCAGCTTTTTCAAAATGAAGTGTTTCTTCCTTTCTTTTTCTTTTTTTGGCTGATATACTTGAATTAATGAACATCAAATAATGAATCTCGAAGTTGATTCATTATGTGAAAGTCCAAATTTTAATCTTGATGTCATGTACAGATAAACTTGTCAAATTTTGAATTTCAACACACAAATATACTGCCATCCCCTAGAAATAGCCTCTCCTAAACTGCCGACCCAAAAATGCATTCCACTGTCCCCTGCCATCCCCATCCCAAAAATGCTGTTGAACATAGACTGATATTGATACATTCATTTATCTTCTTTCAATTTTATCAGACCCTGAATTTTTAAAGTGCTCAAATGGGCTTATATAAAGACTAAATTTAATTTATTTTCCATACCAATCAATTCACTCACGAGAAGAACACTAATATTGATGCTGGAAGGCATCCCTATATTTTAAGTTCTCTAACAAACGGCCCTGTTTTTTGTCACAATGCAGATGAAGATAAAAATGTAGAGTAAATTGAGATGGCAACTCTAAAAATTTTGAATTATCCTTAATAGCCTTTATGTGATGCCCTCTTTTTTCCTTGTCCTATTTGCCAAGCCTTCAAAAGAAAGTTTGGACTTCTGGTTTTCTCAAAATTTCAGTTTTTGCAGTGATATTTTGTAGTTCTCATTTTGCCATAGCTTTTGCATATGGACTCCTTTTTGGGTCCAATTTTTTTTTGAAAGTGCATTTTTTGTCTGCATTTTACAATGGTTTTTTTTTGTTTCTTTTCATCTTCTAGCATAATTATATTTTCAAAATGTGATCAGTTCTGGACATTATCGTGCGCTTTTTGATTTGTAAACGCACTGAGATGAAGTGCCACGTATTCTATTTGTTATTTTCAAAAACTTGCACATCATGTTCTGATATTATTCTATTAGCACTACTTTATAAAATGCCATGGAGAGTTTGCCATGTGTGCCTTGTTTGCAATTACAATTGTGTCTACCTTCATACAAGCCTGCCTAATTTTCTGCATTCTTTATAGTAACATCCATAAGAATGACCCTGTTCTAATTACAATACTATCTTGCACATCTTTTGATGTTGCCTCTTCAATTTGCATTACCTTGTGACACAATTTCACAGGAGTTTGCATACCTCTCCATTGTCAACATTATGGGGGGATATTATACTATTGGTGCTAATGTTTACATTATGTATCTAGTTTTTATTCCTATATACCAGGTGGATGCAGCAGTTAATTACCTAAGCATTTTGGTGAGATGGAACACATACCATATGGACAATTTCACTTTCCTATTTATGAAGATTACTCTACATATTTTGTTGATTAGTATTCTTGGGGCTATTGGCACCTTTATTTTCAACTGCCAAATTATTGCCTTGTTGCAGTATGTTGGTGTGAATACACCATCTATGCATTGGTTGAGTAATGTCATTGATTGGGTTACTTGTGCAGATTGATGTGTCACATGTATTTTAAATGTCAAATCATTGCCTTATTTGCCATTTGTGCATATTAAAGGAGTATCCATGGGGTCACTCATGCAAAATTGTGTCTTTTTGATCTCAACCTTCATTCTATATTTAGAGGTTCTCTAATTTCAGCACTATAGCAATTATTTTTCAGCAATTATGTGCAACTTCCTGCTTCAATGGTGTTCATGTTCCTACTCTGTAATGTCCCCACCTCCTCGGTTGGTTAAACCCAATTCCTTGATATGAAAAACCCATTCTTAATAGATAACTAATCTGATCTTGTAAACACTTTCATACTTAATGATTACTGTGATCTCTGATATATCAGGTATGACCAATCAATATGCAGAAAGTCTTTACTTGTAGTCGCTTACTATATTCTAATGCCTTGTGTTGGTGAAGAAGGTGTTTCTAGAGAATAGGATTTAACTAGGATAAAATGGTAATCTGATTTGAGTTTGCAGATTTGATTGGATAGATCTTGAATATAAATTGAATCGATCTTAGAGTATCAGACTTGTTCTGATATATTTATACTGATCTGAATATGCAAGATTTAGGAGTCTCCTTGGCCCATATATATCTGAAGGATAAAGATCACAAAATGTCTTCTTATGATCTGTATTCAATATATATTAATGGCTTGTGATCTGACAGAACGAATCTGAATCTCAATTCTTATTCCCTGTTTTCATTCTTAAATCTTATTGGCTGATCTAAATTTGGTAGATGATGAATTCCCTATCCCGAGAG
The DNA here is from genome assembly GCA_027943335.1 of Chamaecyparis obtusa. Classification (NCBI taxonomy): domain Eukaryota; kingdom Viridiplantae; phylum Streptophyta; class Pinopsida; order Cupressales; family Cupressaceae; genus Chamaecyparis; species Chamaecyparis obtusa. The sequence goes on along the minus strand of BSBK01001519.1, from coordinate 3,583,753 downwards.
GATGGTTTTTTTTTCCTTATTAAATACCCCCATAATCGAAGTCTTATGGTTTGAAAGCCAGAGACGCCTCAAAGATGAAAGGTTGCATAAGACATGTCTATCCCCTTACAGTAGATCACACCCATTTGTAACTGATTCTTAAATACATCTCTACCATACTAATGCTGTTGATTAGTAACGATTATTTCTTACTTACCATTATCAGAAATGAATAATATTAATCTTAAAAAGGATCGATTAAATATTCATCGGTTCCACATATCGTTGATGGCCCCATTTCTGTAATTTATATCTTAATGTAACTAAGCTATGCCATCATACTTTGTCCTTTGTTGCATCTTAGACTTAGTTTATAATTGTAATGAACGGCTATAGTATATAATTGTCGCTCCTGTATGTAACAGTAGCTTGGTTAGCGATCGTAATACATTATTTTAGTCTGACCACCGTTAATGTTCGCCAACAGTTGAGCATGGGCATTTACAAATGTATTGTGTTCGATATAAGTATTTCTTTGTCCAATTATAGTCATGAGAAATGGAAGCTCCACAGGGCAGTTTATTTAATGATTTTGTCTAATATTTATTGAGCTTACTCATTTCATTATTTATTATTTATATAGTTATTATTATTTTATTATGTATATTTTATTTTGTTATTTATGTTATTATATTTAGTATTCTGACATTTAGATATATTATTAATGTATATTATTATATTAATTATGTACCATTAATATGATATATTATATTGTAATAATATGTCATATTATTAATAATAGACTTATTATTTATTAATCTATTTATTTATATTTGATTTATTATTATTTATATTGTAATTATATTAATATTTATTTATTTAATATTATTATCTATTTTGTAAGTCTTCTTTTGGAAGAGGGACATTACATACTCTTTCTAGAACAGCTTTGGGGAGGTTTCTTAGTCCTCATGTTTTTCCTCCCCTACAGAGGGAACAACTATTGTATCTCGATGATGGAAGTTGTCCTTTGGGGGGGTCTGAGTCCTCCTTCCTTCACTTTCATAATTTCTTTGCATATTTTTCTCTCTTTTGGAGAGGAGTTTTTCCAACATATTCTTCTTCTTACTCCATTTGTGAGAACCTATAATGGCCTTGTAGCCAAAACCCATCCCTGCATCTTTTCATTGTTTTTTTACATCCCTAAGTTTCACTTAAGGCGAGTGTTGGTGTGAACAGGTATATTAGCAAGCTAGTTTCACTTAAGGACAAATTCACATCGATTTACTAAAGCTTACTTAGGTCATTTACTTTTTATGTTTCATATCATAGAGTTAAGGCACTTACCATGATCTTAGTTTGTGTTAGAGTTTCATCTAGGGTTTCATCCTTACCTTAATAGCAAGGTCATCTTATTGCATTATTATCATTCTACATTCATTGTTTTCTGGCAATAAAGCAATTCTTTCTATTGCATCTCTCTTGTGACAAGGTTTTAGTCTTATTGTTTAAATTGTTGCTCCTGTGACCTTTTCCATTATTTCACCTACTATTGTTGGAAAAATGTATGTTAGTTATTGTCTGTTGTCATTGATGTCAAACACTGTGGTCCAGAGGTATTTACTGGAGTCATGTTCATGAATACTTATGATGGTAGTTGGTCCTGATGAAGTAAGGTTGTTGGTCAATGCTTTAATGTTAAATCTTTAGGTCCAGAAGTTAGTAGCTCAGTAACAATGATATGCAGTTGAAGATGACAGTTGTGTTTTGAAGATAGCAGTTGTTACAGTTGTGTTTTCCAGAAGGTTTCCGCTCCAAAAAAAGGGTTGAAGATGTGTGGATGTGATTTGTATTATGTACAAGATTTGGTCTTGATTGTGGTGTTTCTTGGTGATCCAGAGACAGTTCCTGGTGATCCGGAAACAGTCTTACCAAGTGATGTAGTTATGATCAATTGTTGTTCTGGTCCAGAAATGAGTTGTGATGACTTCTGACATGGACAACTGGCAAGTGATATGGTTTTTGATGTGGCATGTAGATCTCACCATAGCATGTGGAGGTTCCGATACAAATGGCAAGTGATGTTCAAGAATACTTATGATGGTAGTTGGTTCTGACGAAGTAAGGTTGTTTGTTAGTGCTTTAATGTTATATCTTAAGGTCCGGAAGTTAGAAGCTCAATAACAATGATATGCAGTTGAAGATGACAATTGTGTTTTGCAGATGGCAGTTATTATAGTTGTGTTTTCTCGAAGGTTTCCGCTCTGAAAATAAGAATTGAGGATGTGTGGATGTGATTTGTATTATGTGCAGGTTTTGGTCTTGGTTGTGGTGTTTCTTGGTGATCTGGAAACAATTCTTGGTGATCCGGAAACAGTGTTACCAAGTGATGCAATTATGATCATTTGTTGTTCTGGTTCAGAAATGTGTTCTGATGACTTCTGACGTGGACAGTTGGCAAGTGATATGGTTTTTTATGTTGGCGTGTGGATCTCACCATAGCGTGTGGAGGTCTGGATACAATTGGCAAGTGATGTGGTTCTTAGGGCAGTGTGTTACTACACATTTGAGATGGCTATGGAAGTTGTTCCAGTAATGGTGGATCTAGCATTGAGCTATGTGTAGCATGTTCACGATCCCTCTCTCCTAGAATGGATCATGCTTCATATTTTTGGTTTGGGTATTGCATTTAATGTTCATCTCTTATCCGGATGGGTTCATGTTATGTGTGACCTATGTATCTAATGTTTATCTCTTATTCGATTGGGTCCATGTTAGGTATAACCTATGTTTTGGTCTAGATGCTTCTAACATGGGACCTTATTGTAATTTGTTGTTACCATGGCTGACTTGTAACTTAATTGTAATATGTTTTTGGCATAGCCAACCTTGTTGTAAACTCCAATGATCTATCTTGTATACAAGTACAATGTGTGCTTTGGCAAATAGCAAGAGAAAGTGTTGTGGGCGAACTAGTGGAGATCTATATGCAAAGTTTTAGAAAAGCAAAGTTTGGTTTATGAGACTGTTATTTTGTGATAGTTGGCAGAGAAGAAAAGGTGGTAACAATGTGTTGCCAAAGTTGACAGTGTTGTGCAGATCAGCTGCATTATCACGAGAGTTTCTCTTTATCTATTGTGAAGAGTTGTATGTACCTTATCCCTAGGACAGTGAATCTTGGCCGCACAAGTTCTTTGCAGTATCTTGCTACTTTAGCAGTGAGCCTCTGTTTGCAAGTCTGGAGTTGTGAGCTCCTATCTGTATTCAGTGTTGTATTAGCAGTGAGCCTCTGATTGCAAGTCCAGAGCAGTTAGCTACCATCTTTGCAATCAAACTATATAAGTGAATTATATTTGTGGGCAAGTGTTCACCATGATTTTTGTCAGTTTGGGTTTTCCAAGTATAAAAATTTTGATGTTCATGTGTTGCGATTTATTATTTGCTTCATGTTTTATATAGTGAATATTGAAGCTAGTTGTTTACTCAAGTGAATTTTTTGTTTATGCTGATTCACCTCCCCCCTCTTAGCATTCGTAGTGTGTTCATCAATTGGTATTAGAGCTAGGTTCTTCTTGAAGAAGCTTAATCGCTTGAGGCAAATCCGGGATGGCGCAGAACTTACACTTTCACACTACAGTATTTGATGGCATTAATTTTCCTTGTTGGAAGGACAAGATGGAAGCATATTTGGAAACATTACAGAATGGTATTTGGGAAGTTATTCAAACTGGCTTCTTGTTACAAGAAGTGGTTGTCGTTGCACCAAAAGATCGACTTGTTAATGCTTGATACAACCACTAGACTTATAGAAGACATAGGAGGCGGTTAAGCCATGTCGCTAATCCCGAGGGGAGCACTAACCATTTTGTCAACAATCTCCTCCTCAGTGTTACTCGAGGGGATTCGAACCTATGACCAAGCTCTGATACCACTTGTTACAACTAGCAGTTGTCGTTGCACCAAAAGATCAACCTGTTAATGCCCAATGCAACCTCTAGACTTATAGAAGACACAGGAGGCAGTTAAGCCATGTCGCGAATCCCGAGGGAAGCGCTGACCATTTTGCCAACAATCTCCCTCTCAGCGTTACCCGAGGGGATTCGAACCTGTGACCAAGCTCTGATACCACTTGTTACAAGTAGTGGTTGTCGTTGCACCAAAAGATCGATCTGTCAATGCCCAATACAACCACTAGACTTATAGAAGACACAGGAGGCGGTTAAGCCATGTCACGAATCCCGAGGGGAGCGTTGACCATTTTGCCAACACTTCTATCCTCCTTTTGGAAGACCTTTTGACTATTGATGAAGAAAGACAAAAGGAAGCTAATGTGAAAGCAATAGCAATTCTTTTTAGTAGTTTATGTGACAGCATTTGGGAAGGTGAAAGGTTTAAAAGGTGCTAAAGAGATACGAGATAAGTTGGTCTTGGTATATAAATGAGATTTAAAGACAAAACACACAAGACTAATGAATCTCAAACAAAAGCAAGAGGTCTTAAGAAAGGTAGGAAAATGAAAGCGTTGAAAGCTACATATACAAAGTCACAAATGTTGCTAATGGAATCAAAGCTGTTGGTGGACATCTAGAAGGTATAGATGTTATACTTAAGATTTTACCAACCCCGCCGAAGGAGTTCATACCAATAGCATGTTCAATAAGGGAGAGCAATCATCTAAGTCAATATTTATTGATCAACTTATTTGTTCACTTTTTGCATTTGAGATTACAGAAGTTGCAAGAGAAAAGAGAGAGACTGCATTCAGAGTTGTTGAAGAAGTTGAACCTAAGACATGCAAGATGTCGGAGGAAGCTGAAGCATATCTTTCAAGAAGATTCAAGCGAGGCACTAGTAGATACAAAGGTAAGTTACCTCTTAAGTGCTTTAATTGTGGAAGGATTGGACATTTCGATAATGATTACAAGTATAAGGAATATCATAGTGAATCAAAAGATGATAAAAAAGGCAATCAAAACAAAGGTGATTTTAGGAAGAGAAAGACAAAGGTAAGGGTAAAAGGACAAGGAAGATATCTACAGAGGCTTTGTCCTCTGGTAAACCAGAAAAGAAAGTCAAAAGATTGCATCCAGAGAGTTGCTCTGCTCTGGTTATTGTTTCTAGTGACGGTAAAAAACAAAAAGATGTCAGTGAATTGGAGGGAACTATAAGTGTTGATGTACAAGGTGTTACTGGTGAGGAGCATGCGGCTTCTCCTGCCTCATCAAATGATGATAATCTGTCAATTGAAAAATTTCTTACTATACTAAGCCAGTCCAACAAACTTAAGATTGTTGGAGGTATGTTTCTTAATGTCCTCTTTATGATCAGGATATTATTATAGAAAGGTTGGAAACATATGTAAAACAGAACAAAACAATGCTAAATGATCTCTTCGATTTGTATTTGGGAGAACTTATTGAGGCTATGAGAGAAAAGATGGCTGCTGATAATTCTAGCTTTGAAGAGGACGTTTTGAAAGAAAAATTGACTAATAAAATGGTTGGAAAGTGCCGAAAGGGACAATTAGGTTTGATACAGGAAATGGTGCAGTTTAGAGGACATCAATTTGGCAGTTTAGATGCTTTGTACAGATTTGTTGTGGATTGGCTGAAGGCCACAGAAATTTTCAAAAAGGAGATGGACTCCATTGAGTCCCAGTTAACTGATGCTTCAATAAAATTCAGCATCTATAGAGATGTTTATGGAGGAAGAAGAAATAGAATAAAGGAGTTACAGCTACAATTGGATACAAAGAAGAGAAAGAGAGATGAATATATTAGAAAATTTTGTGATTTCAAAGAAGTGGTTGGAAAAAAAAAACATAATTTTATGTTGAAGATACATGATAGTGCCAAACATTTTGAAAGAGGTATAGGAAATATAAGATGTTTTGACAATGTTGTGAACAAGTTGATTGAAATTGAATGTCATAATAGGCTAAAAGATTGTGCTACAAATGAGTGGAAGAGGACTGTGGAGAGCCTAAAGAAGAGGTACAGAGAAACTTGGCCTAAGAATATCTAATTATCTGCTTACTTTTTTACTTTTGGTTGTATTGCAAGTTTTTGATATTTTTGTGGTGGATACATTTTTGGCCTTTGTCCTTGATGGCAAAGGGGTAAAAAGATAAATAAAATGTTTTGTTATCAATATGTTTTCAGAAAAACGAATTGTAGGAAGGATAATGAGAAATATTTTGGGAATTTCAATCAGAGGGTGTAACAGTGATTAATATCTTACTAAACATTTTTTGTGGCTATTTGTCATCAATGACAAAGGGGGAGATTGTTGGAAAAATGTCTATTAGTTATTGTTTGTTGTCATTGATGTCAAACGCTATGGTCCAAAGGTATAACTAGAGTCATGCTCAGGAATACTTGTAATGAGAGTTGGTCCGGATGAAGTAAGGTTGTTTGTGAGTGCTTTAATGTTATATCTTAGGTTCGGAAGTTAGTAGTACAGTTGAAGATGTCAATTGTATTTTGAAGATGGCAGTTGTTACAGTTGTGTTTTACGAAAGGTTTCCACTCCGAAAATAAGGGTTGAAGATGTGTGGATGTGACTTGTATTATGTACAATAGTTGGTCTTGGTTGTGGTGTTTCCTAATGATCTAGAAACAGTTGGTGGTGATCCGGAAACAATGTTACCAAGTGATGCAATTATGGTCAGTTGTTCTGGTTCAAAAATGTGTTGTGATGACTTTTGACATGGACAATTTGCAAGTGATATGGTTTCTGATGTGGCATGTGGATCTCACCATAGCGTGTGGAGGTTCGAACACAATTGGCAAGTGATGTGATTCTTAGGGTAGTGTGTTACTACGCGTTTGAGATGGCTATGGAAGTTGTTCTAGTAATGGCAGATCTGGCATTGGACTATGTATAGCGTGTTCATGGTCCCTCTCTCTCCTGGAGTGGATCATGCTTCATATTTTTGGTCTTGGTATTGCATTTAATGTCTATCTCTTATCTGGATGGGTTTGTGCTATATGTGACCCATGTATTTAATGTTTATCTCTTATCTAATTGGGTTCATGTTAGGTATAATCTATGTTTTGGTCTGGATGCTTCTGGCATGGGGTCTTATCATAATTTGTTGTTGTCATGGCCGACTTGTAACTTAATTGTAATATTCTTTTGGCATGGTTGACCTTGTTGTAAACTCCAATGATCTATATTGCATATAAATACAGTGTGTGCTTTGGCAAATAGCAAGAGAGAGTGTTGTGGGCGAACCAATGGAGATCTATGTGCAAAGTTTCAGAAAAGAAGAGTTTGGTTTATGAGGCTGCTATTTTGTGATAGTTGGTAGAGAAGAAAAGGCAGTTACAGTGTGCTATTCAGAATGACAGTATTGTGCAGATCAACTCCATTATCAGGAGAATCTCTCTTTATCTATTGTGAAGAGTTGTGTGTACCTTGTCACCAAGACAGTGAATCTTGGGTGCACAAGTTCTTTGCAATATCTTGCTACTTTGGCAGTGAGCCTCTGTTTGCAAGTTCGGAGCAGCGAGCTCCTATCTACATTTAGTGTTGTATTGGCAGTGAACCTCCGTTTGCAAGTTTGAAGCAGTGAGCTCCTACAATCTTTGTAATCAGACTATATACATCAGTGAATTATCTTTGTGGGCAAGTGCTCACCATGGTTTTTCCCAATTTGGGTTTTCCACGTATAAAAATCTTGGTGTTCATGTGTTGTTCATTATTTGCTTAATGTTTTATGTGGTGAATATTTAAGTTAGTTGTTTATTCAAGTGAGATTTTTATTTATGCTGATTCACCCCCCCTCTCAGCATCTAGAGTATGTTCATCAACTATCACACCAAGGTGCTTAGTACTAACACTCAATTTGAGAGATTTTAATTATGGCTCTACATATTGCAGAGTTAACTTTAAGGTCTTTTCAACCTATGCAATTTGTTCTTTGCCCTATATTTTAGTCCCAAGTTTGTTGCTTGGATAGAAGTGGACTCTACCAAGAATGGTTCAATAAGATGTAGCAACAAAACCATCTTGTCCCCGGTGAAGTTTCCTTCTCTATTTTTAGTTGAACTATTCATTTACATCCATGGCAGTCCAGTTTGTTATGTGAAATCCAATAAGCTCCTAACAAAAGTGTCAAATCTTTAACAAAATTTTCCACAATACCTGAATTTCTTTTAATCATTCTCATTAAATAAATAAGTAAAAAGCCATCGCACAAAATAATAGGAGGCCAGAATTTCATACAATCAAAAAGAAGTGAATGATACAACCATTGAGCCAAATTGTATGACAAACAAAATTATATTGGACACATCGTGGAGATCATAGGTAAGCGTCCACAAAATCAAGATGAAAAGAACCTGCGACATTTTACAAAAATCCGGAAACACTGACCTGAAGCTCATCATTCGGTCATAAGGATTGAAGGAATGTTAATGCCTGCTAGTTGTTTTCGTATAGTTGCATTAAAATATAAGGTGAAGTCCTAAAATAATACAAAACATGTGAGTGCTCCCTGAAGACTACCTGATCATTCCAAGATATCTCTGCCTGTACATTGCTCCTCTTGCAGAATGTAGAATCATCTAAGATTTAATACCGTATAAAGTTCCTACTCAGACAGCTGTAAGATGTCTTATCAAGAATTACTTGGAAGAAAAACTATTTTATTTCACTGGACAATAAGGATTCAAACAACTATTTTTTGACAATGCAGCAAATTAAAGGATTCTCTTTCGAAGGGTTGATCTAAGAAGTTAGTACAACTAGCAGTATTGTTACACCTTTTGGACCACTCCTTGGGCACTTCTAAAGCATAAATTTTGTTATGCTTCGAGTGCTTCCTTTATGATATTATGTGTTGGTCACATACTTATTGTACTTCTGTTTAAGAATGGCCCTTGCAAGTTGTTTGATTGAACTAAAACACTCTATCAAACAATTTGATCAATTTCTGTTAGAAATATCTGCAATTTCTTCCACTCCTGGTTTCCAAAATAATCTGTAGTTTGTTTATTCAAAAAAGCTGCTGTATCTAATTTTTAATCAATTTTCCAATGGAAGTCTGTAATTGTTTCTCCTTGCACAAGTGGAATTGAAGTGTTTTGGTTCACCTTTCTTGATTAATTATTATTTTATTTTTATCGTTGATTAGTAAGTTAAGGCTCTATCATCAATGGGCTCTTGCAAAACACTACTCATGAAATTTGAGTGCAGATTGAATCAACATTAACACGGACGACTCCCAGAAAAAGCAATGCTTCAAGGGGGTGCCCCCTTATTTCAGTACCAGGAAGCCTGCTCCCATTGGGGTAAAAAAAATTTAAAAACATTTTTAGAAATAAGTACTAAAAACACTATAAATTAAAAGAGGTAATATGGGCATCCAGATTGAATCAAAACTTACACAGCTGACTCCCAAAAAGAGCAGTATTGTGCAGGGTGCATCCCCGAAAGGGTCCAGATGATGTCCCCAATGTCCAAAGGACTTGAGGTCTTGGAAAATGGCATCCCCCTTTTCTGGTACTGAGCAAAGGGAATATGGGCATCCAGATTGAACTAAAATTAACACAGCTGACTCCCAAAAAGAGCAGTATTGCACAGGGTGCATCCCTGAGGGGGTCCAGATGATGTCCCAAGGACTTGACTTGAGGACTTGGAAATGGCGTCACTTTTTTCTGGTACAGAGTAGCCTGATCCATTTGATGCATATTAAGTTTTAAAAGGTCAAAAACCCCTGTAGAGTATAAAAGTTAAAAATTAAAACTGAAAGGGGAAGGATTCTCATTGCAAATGTTGCACATTGTACTAAAATTTCAGCTGCTTTCAGTTTGTTTACATTATTAATAACCACCACCCCACTGTCCCAAATATTGGAAAGAAATTTGCCATCCCAGAAACTAGGAGAAACACCAGAAGACATTACAAAACCTTTTTGTTATTCACTGTTATAAAAAGAATACAGCTGTACAGTTGAAGCCCTCCACAGTTCTATTCTTGCATATCTTAATTTGAAATAAGGGAAAAAATCAACTGGTACAATTTGGTTGAAAACCAAGGTGACCAGTGATTTTCTCATGCAATCCAAACAAGACAACACAGAAAGAGAAAGACCTACAGAGATAAAAGATTCAAGCAGAGACTCAAGCTAAGACAACAGATCTGTAGCCAAAGTTGGATGAAGTTTACTATATAATTTTTACCATTAGCTAAAGCGATCAATGCCAGATTAGCAATAACATGACTAAACCATAGATGACAAACCTGCTTGTGAGTTACTTGCACAGTAACTCAGCCCCAAGTTTTTCTCAAAAACACACCAACAAGGAGGCAAAACTAGCAAATTAGGAAAGGAAACTCACCTGCACTTGAATAATACTATCCAGCCGAAAAGAATTATCATTTTTCATCATTTATATAAGCTTTTTTTAGCAGAAAAGTTGAAGTAGTACCATTTCAATTTGCAGGCATTTGGGAACAGCAAATCAGTTCATATCAACTCGGATTCAGGTCTTATTCAGCGGCATTTCAATGGTATATAATTCCTATTTCTTGTTTTTGTGCCTTCATTCACTCATCCTAAATGTTCCGTGCTAGACTGCTAGGGTTTTTATTTTTAAATTCACTGTTAGAGTTTGGTAACTATTTTTATTTACCACTGGGGTTTTATCTAATTTTTTTCTGTTTTCCTAGGGTTAATTTCCATGTTTTCAAAAAGAAAATGGCATCAGAAAATAGGAGAGGTGGCAGCACGCGTAAGGATCCTACTTAGAACGTGGGACACTAGGTATAACATATGGAATGGTGACCTGCTACTACAATGGGACAGATATAAAAGGAGGCATAAATTACCTCAAATATCACCTTGCATGGTGTGTAGGTGACTAAGACAGAGCCATGTACACAAGCAACTTAAAAAGTTGAGAATGAAGTGAAAGGTTGGCTTGCATCTTGTGATCAAAAGAAAGCAGAGTAGTGGAGATTAATTCTATTGCTATGCCCTTAATCCTATAGTGTGCATAGAATTATGAGTAGTCAGCTTGTAGCTACCTTAACTCTTGATTAAGTTATATGATCATTACTAAAGCCTTTTTTAGTTAATCAAATCATACTAAGTATTATATTTAGGTATTTAAGTTGGTTCAGTGGCATCTAAGGCATTAGTGGGGTGTATAGAGAGCTAGTAGGTAGATTATCATCATCATATAGCGAATTGTGTTCTTGGAAACTTTTTGGAGGTTTGTCTCCTTGAAGCGGCTTATCATTCTGAAGTGTTGTCAACTATTTCTAGCATGTTTCTTGTCATATTCTTCTCTTGTGCAAATTATTTCATTACTCTATAGGGGCAGAGGGAGATATTGTCACCTCTAGTTCTTCCATTGAGCCACGAACACAGGGATTAGGTAATGTGGGCAACTGTAATTCCAATTTTTTCACTGTTGTGGAAAATACTATGCAAAATAGGGAATTACAACATGAGGCCAAGTTGGCATGTGACAACTTTCAATACTATAACAACATTCCATTAAGATTGCAGCAAGTTCTTATTGAGAGCAACTGGACACCACACTAACCGTGGTAGGTAAAGGGTTCATGGAACCAAGTCCTTATGAGTTGAATGGGCCATTATTGCAAGCTGCAGTCAATGACACAAACTTGCTAATAAAAGAGCAAAAAATGATTTGCAAAAAGAACAGCTGCAGCATTTTATCCAAAAGGTTGACGAATGGTAGGAACTACACCTTAATCAACTTCCTCACAGCTTCAAGAGCAAGAGGATAACTAGTATTTTTGAAGTCGATTCATGCCTCCGATGAAATAAAACATGTTGAGAGTTTGTGCAACTTGTTAGATGAGGTGCTGGTGGAGGTGGTGGTTGAGATCATTGTCCAAGGTGATAGACATTCCAGCTACGTATGTGTCAACTAGTAGACTTCTACAAGCGAAACACCTTACTTCGTTTTGGAGCCTATGTGCTACCCATTCCATTGACCCTCTCCTTGAAGATATCAAGAAACTAAGTTGGATGAAGAACATTACTGAAGATGCAATGAATGTTGCAAAATACGTCTAAAACCACACGTGGATCTTATATCTCATGAGAGGTCACACTAGTGGCATATGTTCAAGAGTCATCATTCATTTTGCAATATATTTCATTACCTTGCAAAGTATCGTAGCCACATTGCCCAGCCTTAAGCACATGTTTATTAGTGAAAGATGGTTGCAAAGTACTTATAGAAAGGAGACCAAAGCAAAGAGGGTCATTAAAACCATTTTTTATGATACATTTGCCAAAAATGTGATTCTCAAGGTAATTTTTTGTCAAAAAAAACACTTTTTTTAATAAATGAATTTGGGATTTTTTAGCCTGGCCCAAACCAAGTGAGGCCACAATTGAGGGACCTGTTGATGTGAGTTTTATTTCACTACAACATGCAGAATCTAATACTCAATGTTTCAAAATGAAACACTAAATACTCAATCCTCTCTTGATATAAGGTCATCTCTTATGCTAAGCTTGCAAAGTAAGATCATGAAATGACTTACAAGGTTCTCTCTATTGTGGATACTTAGTCAGTAAAATAATGTGATTTGCTGGCAATCACTTAGGGGACTTACCCTATTCATTCAATGGATATCAATTGCTTGCACTTCTAAAGATTTGGCTTCACAATGTGCAATGAAAGTATAGTTTGATTTCCCAACTTTGAACTTCAACTTTAACTTCTAATTCCTACTAATCCTACTTAATCATGAATGCAAGGAATGTGTGAATGGACTTGGACTCTACTAGGTGTAGCTTTATCAATGACTCTATCCACCTAGTGCAAGCTTCTAAGGTAGACTCAAATGGTTTTCGAATTAATATTTCCTCTTCAATCCCACCAAATGGATGCAAACTAAAGATTAAATACCAATTGAAGTTAAATGTTTTCAATCATCCGCTTACCACACAAGGCACATTTACAGTCCGCAAGAGGCTAGAGGCCCGGATTTGTCCAATCAATCAAGTAAACGCCCACAATTACTTTCATTCAACTAAACTACTTGAAGCAAATTCTATTCTAACAACTTGGAATGAAATTTAATCTAACAACTTGAAATGAAAATCTATTCTAGATGAGGGATGTAGATCACCATGCAATAATGCAAACTTGACGACAACAATTCACCATGCAAGACACAACAATGAAAAGTAGAGAAAATTTGGCATTAGATTAACAACAATTCTCAAACAACCTCTATTTTACAAATGAGAGGGGTGGGGTTTATATAGGAACCCCAATTACAATGAATGACCAAAATTGATTTGAAATCAATGGCCCAGATTAATCCATTACAAACCTTAATTAGAACAACCAAAAATAGCCAATAGAAATGAAGCACCACAAAATTAGCCAATGATAAAATTCAAAGGATTGAGGACCAATAGGAAGCAAGGAAGCCACCTAGTCATCATACAACTCATCATTATGAACATGTATGCCTCCTTTCTCTTGCAATCTTTATCTTAATTCCACTTCCTTATCCTTAGAAATTCTTCGTTGTTGTTGGACTTCTTCTCTTGGATGTCTTGACTTTGTCATACTTGAACCCTTTGTATTTTCACCTTCATTGTTTGGAATTCTTCTTTGTCTTCTTCATCTTTGGACTTAATCCCTAGAGCAATCTCTTGAACACATTAACATCTTCCTTGGCATTTCAAATCTTTCTTAATCCATTTCCTAGTATGACTCTATCAACATCAAGATCACTCCCTTGATGGGAATCTTGTCCTTGAATTCTTTCTTGCTCTCGACCTCAAACTTGTCTTTATGTCCTTGTCCATGCTCCCATGCTAACTTTGGTGTTAAAATCATCCTCGAATATTCCTTGGTGTACTTGTCTGATCCTTATGGAAAATTGATGTGAGTAGGGACAAGTTGATCTCCCTATAAGTTAGTCCTTATTCTTCAAGCATTTAATCAAGTGAAAGCTGATTTGCATAGGGACATATGCATGTCCATGAATTGAATCCTTGAACTTGTCCATGGACTCCTCTAAATTTGGACTTGTTCCATGTCCTTGCTTGATGAAGGCTTGACCTCGAGATAATTCTTTCATCTAGATCCTTGAATTTTCTTTCCTTTATCCCATCTTCGAAGTGCATTATCTTGGAGTGTGTGTTGTCCTTTAAACTTGGTCGCTTTAGACTAGTCCTCTTTCATTGCTATCCTAGGTCTTGAGCTTGAACTTTGTCTTCCATCTTCCTTTATTCAATTCCTTGTAACTATACCCACTTTTGATCCGAATATGATTCCCAGTACAAAGCTCGAAGTCAATATGGTCTTAAGGGACTTAAACAACATAATAAATTTCAGACTTAAAATCTCTACATTAATCCATGAATTTTGTGCCCAAACTTAGTAATTCTATCCAATGAAAGTAATAACTAGAATAAGCATTTGGATAAGAATCCTAAGACAAAATTTGATCAATACTTGGCCATTAGAATGATAAAATCAGACCGTAAAGACATGATTTTTCTAAGGACAGCTTGGACAAGTCTGAAAACAACATAAAATCAGTCCTAACATCCCATTAAGTTCATCACAAATCATGATCCATGGATTTATATGCGAATTATGAATCAAAATGCCAACTAGCCACGGTCAAAATTCATCTTTCTCCATAAAGACAAACTTAAACTTTCTGAGGACAAGTCTGAAAATTACCCTCTCCGGATGAATTTAGTTCTCAATCTTGTTGATCCTTGCACAAAAATACCTCCCAAAGACTCAGAAACAACCCCCTTGAAGATTGGGTAAGTTAGTGAATTATGAGATTTTTTTCAAAATCACCCGTTTCTTTAAGTCTACAGATTTGGGTTTGTAAACACCCTTGTTTCAGCCCAATAATGCCTGAAACCAATTGCAAAAGGCAAGTTCCAGGCTGGAGATCAATCTTGCACACAAATTTGGAAATCTCAGCCACTTGGGAATTTTATATGAATTTTCCAAGGAAGTCGCCCAACTCTAAAAATCTGCAGACATGGATCTGCTAAAACTTGTGTTTCAGCCCTCTAATGGCTTCCAAAATCTCAAAAAAACATCCTCCTTGAACCTCCAACACTCAACTTTCAGCTTCAGATCTTCCTCCAATGGTGAAATCTTTCTCTTCTTTCAATTTCCAGCTCCCTAATGGCTTCACTTTGATCATTCAACCAAGCTGCCAGCCCTTTCTTGCATCTCTATTGCAGCTATCATTGCTCTTTTAAAGGTAATTTAGTCTTGTATGTGTTGATGTCAGTTTTGTACCACTATATAACATATAGCAATTGAATACTTGATATAGAATACCAAACACTCAACCCTCTCTTGAAAAGTAAATACTCATGAAGAACATGAGAAAACTCCAAGGTTCCTTACACCTGTGGATACTAACTCAGTTATATTGATGTGATTTGCTGGTTCATCACATAGGCAGGCTTACGTTGTTCATTCAAAGATAACTTGATGGTACTTCGCTTGCTTGACTTGTTATTTTCTCCTTGATCACTTTCACTTTCAACTACTCCTACCACTAACTGCTTATTGCTCTACTACTACTCCTATGAATGAAGAAATTAGCAAATGGACGGGGATACAACCAAATGAAAGCTTGCCTACGACGCTACCTCCATTGGTGCAATGATTCAAAGGGATACTCTTAGAATTTTCACACTAACACCTATCTTCCAACCCAATTTGAAGTACAAGCGGAAAGATGAAATGCAAGTAGAACTTGGGAGTGATTGGACTAGATTACCACACAAGGCTTCCTAACAAGCCGCTAGGATGCTAGTGGCCTAGTATATAGATCCCTATCAAACATTCACTAACATCACCATACAACTAGCCATCTACTTCTACTCTAACAACATGAAATGAAATCCTACTTTAATCTGAGAGATGAGAAGAACCATGCAATACACCAAAATGATCATGTATATCCACCATGCAAACCACAACAATGAATAGAGAACAATTTTGATAGTATTTTGGCAATAATTCTCCAACATAACTCTATTTTACAAATGAGAACAAATGGCCTTATATAGAGGCTCAAAATTACAACGAGTGGCCAAGATTAAGGGGCAAAATCAAGGGCCAAGATTAAACCTTACAAACCCTAATTAGGGTTACCATCTTTCAACCAATTACATGAGGGCACCAACTTTGTGGGCCAATGAGAAAATTACAATAATCTATCAACCAATGGGAACATAGGACACTTGGCATGATTTGATTGCATGCACATGAAATTGCCACCTCATCAACCTTATCTTGTAAATTTATTTAATCCTTGAGATGAGGTGAAGCCTTGGATGCTTGAGCTTGTCCTTAGAAACTTTCTCATCACTTGAACTTGCTTGTACCTAATGTCCTGACCTTGAATGGGTGAGATCTCTATGCACTTGGGGAAATCTTGCCTTGGCCCCGGTGGCTTGCCTGGATGTGAACCTCTTTGCAATTTGAGAGCCTTGCTCTTGGCCACCACCTTGAAATCGAACTTTACCTCTTTCAACCTTTCGTCTCACTTTCCTCCTTCATTATCCTTGCCTTCCTTAACCTTCTTTCCTACTCGAATTTGGTTTGCATGCACCCCCCCTCTGCTTCAATACTCTTGGGTTTTGGGGGCATCTGCCTTGACCATACCTCCCTCTCAAATCTAACCAAACTAGCTTGCACGAATAGCCAAGCCTTGCCTAGCCTCAAATATCTTCAAATCTCTTCCAATCTACAATGAAACCTGCCTCCTCACTAATGTTTTCCTCTTTGGCTAACCCTTGAATGTCTTCAACTGTTCGGACTGCCACAAGCTCGCCCCTTGGCATAAGCATCTGCCTCAACCATAGTGGTGCAGTGCATCTCCCCAAATCTGAATTTCGTTCGACTAGCAAAGCATCACCAACAGCCTTGCAATCAAATAGAAGAGGTAGGACCCCATGTAGAATTGCTTCTAATTTTGCACTATCCTAAGTTGCAACTCTAAATTCTCACTTATGATCCTAGCCCAATCAAACTTTCTTTTTCCATTTTCAATTCCTTCAATAAAATAGTACAACCAAGGATCAAATTGTGTACCTTGAGCGGAGCCCACGACTCGGTTGAGAAGCACAATAAGGTCGCCATACTCTGATTTAAAATTTGACCTGGTGAGCCTTGACGACTTGGTAACTCCTTTCTTGCCTTCCTGCAACCAACTCTCAACTGTACCATGTCCACTGTGCCAATGTTGGTGTCACTCACTTGCTTCAATTTTGAGAAAGAGGTCTTAGGCATCATGTCCTCCTTGTCTTTCTTGGTATACATTCCCCTTTGGTTCTTGCTTGCACTAGCATCCACCATCCTAACCTTTATTTTTGCCTCTTCTTTCTACAATGAGATGGGACTACACTTATCTCTGCCCCTCCAATCCTAGGGATGGAACTACCACTTATTTCTGCCTCTTCGATTCCTATCACACTACACTTATCTCTACCTCTTCGCCTAGGGATGGGACTACCACTTATTTCTGCCTCTTCGAAACCTATGAGATGGACTACACTTATATCTCCCAACTTCGTTCCTAGGGGTGGGACTACCACTTATATCTCCTTTCTCCAAATCCTAGATGAAAACTACACTTATATCTCCCAACTTCAAGCCCTAGATGAAATGATGAAGTGATGGATGGATGATGCAAGCAAGAAATGGGAAAAGAACCAAGTAAGAACAAGGGAAGAAATCTGCCTTACTAACCAGCCTTCACCAACAAACTTGAAGCTCCTCTTCTACACCAAATAATCACTATCCAAAGAAGAAGAAGGCACCTTGAAATCTGCAGTCCTCACCTCCAAAAATTGCAGCACCTTTAATAACTCACTGCCCCTACCTGGAAATTTCGCAATTCCTCTTCAAATCTCTGATTTTTCACAACCCCTACCTCTTCCAAATCTCTGATTTTTCGCAGCCTGTCTTTGAATTCACTGCCTCTATAATTTTCATAGCTAGGGCACAAGGCAGCCTCCTTTACAATTTCGCAGCACTTGATGAATTTCACTGGCCTTTGAAAATTTTCTGCCCTCCAAAATAGTAGCTAGGGCACAAAATTCGCAGCACTTTCTACAGATTTTAGCAGCTCTCTTCAACCAAATTCGCAGCACTTCCTTTGGAAAGTTCCACAGCACTTCCCTACCAAATTCGCTGCCTCCACCTTGCTAAATTCGCAGCCCTGCTTAATTTTGCTGCCTTAAAGAATTCGCTGGCTCTTCACCAGGCTTGCAGCATTTCCTCCAAACTTGCAGCCCTTCTACAGATTTTCGCTGCTCCTCTTCCTTCTAATTTTCGCTCCTCCTCCCTCTCCAAATTCGCAGCTTCTGCTGCTCCAAGAGCTCCTCCTTGGCTGCCAAGAGACAAGTGAGAAATGAATGAGAAAATGAGGAGACAAGCCCTCCCTTTATATGAATTTGTGCCTCCAAAAAAGCAGGGCCGACTTTCTAGGAGGGAAAAAAATTAAATTAAAATTGTCATTTAAAACCCCAATTAAATGTAATTAAAATCACACAACCTTGGGTATTTAATTTTAATTTAAAATTGGGTCAGCCTAGTGCAAAAATTATGGGTTTAAATTAGCCAAATCCGAAATTATCATAGGCCCTAAATTGAAATTTTGAAAAAAGGTCATGTAGGCCTTTAATATAGCTTTAAACCTTCCCCATTGTGGACCCAATAACTTACCTTGAATTTCACACCTCTTAGGCCTTAGAATACATTGAATTTAACACACAAAGGGGCCCAAATCAAATTTCTAAATTACAAACACTCAACCCAAAATCAAAATCTGCCAGCCAATTAAAATTCAAATAAATTCAATTTAATTTCCAACTTTCGTTTACTCTTTTTGCCCATTTAAAATTTTGAAAATCCCACTTGGCAATTTAAATTTTTATTATTTTGCAATCCAAAAATCATTTAGCAATTTAATTTCCGTTTGGCAATTTATTAAATTTGGCAATTTAATTTTCATTAAAAAAAATCATTTTCACCACCAAAAGTTTACAAGATTTTTCCAAAATATCCAGATCCACAATTATATTTTGAAAAATGTTAAAAATCATTCAATTATATCAATTTTCCAAAATTCATCCAAAGTCTAAAAAAATATTGCAAATTTATCCCGCCAGATATTAAAATAAAATTTTCTCATCGAATTTCATTTGGCCTGGAGACAAAATCGACTGTTTAAGAAAATCAACGTTTCACACAAGGTGAAAAACAAGCAATACCCTCTCAGGCGCTCGAAACATCCAAGTTGTAAAATTTTCATTTCAAAACCTCTGGATCACTCCAAAACTCGCTAAGGCATCCAAATACTCCCAAATCTAAGAAAATGCCAAGGCCCGCTCGAAAAAAAGTCCCCAAATTCTTTGGGGCGATGGTGTGAAAAACTCACAACAGTATGCACCTCCCACAAGCAATGTGGGATTAGAAAAACTCCCACCTTCTAGAAGCTTCCCTTTTATTTAAATAATTTCCCATGTTTAATTTGTTTATTAAAAAAAAGATCATTGTGGGAAAATCAATCCATGTATGGATCTTTCAAAAATTGACAAAGCCCCAATTATCTTTCCAAACTTGCCATCATGGATCAAAAGGGTGACATCCACACATTAATTCCATACATCCACAATGGGGAAAATTAACTACTGTAAGGATAAAACTCATTTTCACACTTAGAAAAAATTTCTTCTTGTTTGCTCTTAAAGGGGAAATTCAACCCATGTCAGGATAGTTTCAACACTTGGAAATGTTTTGCCTTCCATTATTGCTTTCAAGGGGAAAATGACCCATGTATGGACACTTTCCACACTTGGAAAAATTTTCACTTCCATAACCTCCCTTGAGGGAAAAACGACCCATGTGTGGACAATTTCCACACTTATAAAAAAATTTCTTTCACATTTCCTCCCAAGGGAAAAACGACTTGGGTCAAGATAATTCCAACTTCACTTCCCAAAATTTAGCTAAGTATAAAACCAAAGGGAAATTCGCCTCATGTCTGAACTCTTCAATCTTTGGATTCCAGTTGGAGGAAAATCAACCCATGTCTGGATAATTTCGATACTTAGAAAACATTTCAAGAAAATGATATCCAAAGTGGTGGATATTCATAATATGTCTAGATTTTATCCCAAACGCTTAGAAAATTTTTAGGAAACTGACAATTAAAGTGGGGAAATTCATAGTAAGTCCAGATACTGGCCAATTTTAGTGGGGAAATTCATAGTAAGTCCAAATTTTGATCAAAATAAGTGGGGAGATTCATTATAAGTCCGGATTTTGATCAAAATAAGTGGGGAAATTCTTTATAAGTCTAGATTTTGATCAAAATTAGTGGGGAAATTCATTATAAGTCTAGATTTTGTGTATTTTTATAAAAAAAATTTGATTTTCCTTAGGATTTTGGCCATTTTAAGTATGGAAAATCAATTTAATACGGATTGTAAGGCCCTTATGCATGGAATATGTCTTTATATGTAATTTTGGACTAATTGACTAGCCAAAATTTGAATTCACTTAGGATTTTATGTTCAACCCACTATAACTTGACCCCAAAGGACTTCAATTTTAACATTCCCACTTAAGATTGCAACTTGGCCACTTGATTTCTTTACCACCCCTCAAACTTTTAAAGCTTTGAACTGACAAATTTACTGCCAAAACCTAACTAACCTAACAACTATGAGCAAAAAGTGGGGGTCCCCATTTGAAATGGGGCAATGGTGTGAAAACCTCACAACAGGACCTCATCCCCAACTTGAATGCACAATAGTCCAAACCCATGAGCACAATAGCCCTACAAGGGCACAAAGCCTGCAAGCACACCAGCCCAACAAGGGTAAGGAGCACAGGCATGAACACCAGTAGCATTAATACTAAGGTTCAAACTCATGAGAAAACTAGGTTGACAAGGGCACAAGCACACGATCACAATGGCTCGGCAGAGGTTTGAACCTTGGTGGCAACATAAAAAATGTCACAACTTAACCATCACACTATGGGATGAACCTCCATTCTCTTTCTTTAATACTATTGAAATTTTCTAATTTTTGCTCTGATATTTTAATAATTAGATTAATTGACTTTAATTTTATTTATTTTCTATTTAGTTTAATTTTTTCATTTCAATTTTATATGCTCGCACGTTTTAGGTGTCAAAACCATCAGCTAGGATTTTAAAGTTGGTGGATGGGAATAAAAAACCCCGTGGAGGATCTATATGAAACCATAGGGAAGGGCAAGAAGCAAATTCAACAATTGTATGAGTTTACAAGAAATAAATATGAACCTATTGACCAAACAATTAACAAAAGGTAAAGAAAACAACTCTTATCAATATTTTCATGCAGCTGCCTATTATTTGAACCCTAATTTTTTTCCTAGTTCAGTCAAAGAAAATAAGTTTAATGCTGGCCTCAACATGTATATGAAGGTGTTGGTCCTCAATAAGAATCTTAGAGACATCACACATGATGTGTTATAGTTAACAAGGGGTGGAAGGGAGGTTGTTTGCTTCACCTCTATGCACTTGAAGGAGAGCCACCATGCAGCCAATAAAAAATATTATTTTTATTTTAATGTATTGTTGAATTTCACTTTTAATTAGTAGGAGATATTTTCCGCAGCAAGTCAAATTGTGATATTGCTATTAGGATTCAATTGTGCATTTTTTGAGTCAAACTCATTGACCCATGTTTCATGAGTAGCAGTTCACGAGAACCCGTCTCTACTGAGACTGAATGGAACACTTCACACCCATTTCATCAGGATTCATCTCTGTGGACATAACCTAGATGTCATGAGTGCTAAGTTTTTCGTTCATTCTCATGAGAGATGGGTTTTTGCGAACCACTACTCATGAAACATGGGTCAATGAGTTTGACTCAGAAACTACATAATTAAATCCTGATAGCAATATCACAATTTTACTTTTAAGTCTACTAAAATATTTACAAAGTTATACATGTTTTGCTACAACAACACCTAGCCTTCATAGTCTTGTCATCAACATTTTGTCTCAGCCCTGTAGCACCTTTTTTAAGCATAATTGGAGTGTCGGTGAGGCCATTTGACTCAAAAGCACTTGAGTGACCTGGTCTTTGTGCATTACATCCTTTGGTTGCATCCAAAATATATAAACAAAGGTGATAAATGAAGCACCTTATTCAGTGACATAAATCCATATTCTGGTTGAATTGCTAACAATGTGGACATGTTGATAATTGAGGATGATATGGCTGAAATGAGAGGGAGGAACTGGAATGGCAAGTAGAAGTGGCAGCATATGACGAGCTAGAAGGTGAATTATCAATGAGCTCATCGCATTTACAACATGCTCCTATTGAGGATGACAGTGTTCCCCAAAATGAAGCTGAAACTGCAGCAGGACCATGCAATTCGAGGACATCTACACAACTGCAGCCTCTTTTGAGATTTAGTCAAAGACAAAAAATATGATTACAATAACTGAAAGTTGAAACTATCATTTGTATTAAAGTTGATGTGTATAAATTTATAGATTATGAGAATTGACAGTTGAAACTATCATTTGCATTGAAGTTTGATATGTATTGAACTCGTTTTTGGGCAGTGATGTGTATTGAACTATAATTTTGATCTGTACGTGAAGGAAATCAAGTAATGTATTCTTGAGTTCAGTGGTATGCATGGTTTTGAAGATTCTTTTTTTTTCAAATTTATGTGCTTTTTAATGTTAGAAAAAATTACCACGTTTATCCTCAAGTTTGTAAGTTTTTGAAATTAGATCAGATCTGTTAGTGTCAAATCCAAGTTTTCCAGCTATGGAACCCATATAATGACGCTTCAACCATTGTCATCGAAGACCTTAGACCAAACTTAAACGCATAAATTGTACACCATGACCACAAACCATTTAAAACAGACTAAGAAAGGCATATGGAAGAAATTTTTTAGGCTGCCGTATAAAAGTCATTCTTATAACCCAGACAGTCTAATATAGATCCCACAAAGAACTATTCTTAACCAAAACCGAAAAAAAATAAAGATATGCTTTTCAAGAAGCCCAATTTTTGAAGACTGGAGACTCCAATCAAGTAGCCATTGGTAGGTATACCTTGTGAACTACCTACCATTCATATGTAACCCAAAATACTAGAAAAAGGAATCAGGGATGCAACTGAGTATCTGCTTTCGAAAGACGATGACATGAATATACAATTAGATCCAACCAAAAAAGCAATTTTGTATAAAAGAATATATCTCCTTCAAAGAGGATCCAAAATCCAGAACAGGTTTCTGCTGTCATTTGATTCCCCCACTTTTCGTTGCAACTATAAGAAACCAGACATTTGGCTATTCCTAAAATGAAAAATAAAGAGATAACGAAGACTTACAAGGGCCAGAGTGCTTGTGCCTGAATATGGACCTGGACCAGCCATTGAAATTGATGTTGATATTGACTGTTCAAATAAAATGCTGCACTTAGTGTTACACTGCCTTATTTTTCAAGATATTTGTCTGCAAAATATTGTTCTTCCTCTCCTGCTGGACGACCTCTCAGTCCGCTAGGTTTTGTGTGAAAAAAAAACAATTACCTGCTACTGGGTTTTGTGTTATCTGTGCTAAAAGAGGATTAATTAGTAGAACTTGTCGCTTATCAAATACAACGTACATGTATGTATGTGTAGACGAGAACGGCGTATACTAATTTTAATTAATTATTATTATTTCATGTAGCATATAAATTGTAGCATGTAAGTTGATTTAATCTAGTTCTTTCTTTTTATTTTATCAATTATTTTGATGACTTTAATTCAACTCAAATCTTACATGTTTCCTTGATCTAATTGAAATTAAAGTGTGATTGTATTTCTTAGATACAAATATAGATGCAATTGTTTCAAGTTCCCGGTTATTACATTCCTCAAACCAATTCTTAATAATAAAAAAATAGACCATTCTTTGTGATTTACATGCAAAATATTTCAAAATTGACTCAAAGGATAGTCTATTCAAAGACAAGAACTAATGCATTTATCAAGCATTTTGAAAATTATAAAAAATATTTTAAGCAAAGTAAGCAACACTAACAATAGTGATTTCTACATCAAGCATCTTACACTCGAAATGTCTTTAAAAAATCATATAAGTTATGAAAATAATGAGGGGGCTTGACTAAGGTACAAGAAAGCATCACACTTTAGTCCTATCATAACAAAAAGTTCCTCAAGGTGTTCTCTAACACTAACTTGATGCCAATCTAGATATTGCGAGAAAGATGAAAACTTTGGAGTTAGATAAACAAAGTTGGGATTAAATACAAAACAAGATGAGATTTTGAGAGCCCCAAATGGAATCACAAGCGTAATTAAGTCTAATTATTGTGCAAAATCTAAGGGACTCAATTAATTTAGAAGTAATAATTCAAGTTGTATATTCATGATCAAGGAGAGATTGTGGAGTGTGTAGTGTTGCAAATTATATTTTCATACAATTTCATGCTCACTTAGGCCTCACTTCGGTGCCTATATTTCCATGCCCCCAAATCTGATTGATCTTGCTCAACCCTAGGCTTCATTTTACAACTATAGTACCTTTTCGGTCCCCTCAACCTATTTTCAACTCTCCAAGATAGGTGCTTAATGTCTTGGTCCCAATGGACTATGGTGTTATGTCCCATAGTTCCCCTAGACTATGGTGTTAGGCAGCATGGTCTAGCCAAAAAGTGCCCAACTTTGAATATGTTAATGGCCAAAATTTGATGAGCAAGAAAATGTTACCCACGTCAACCTTCTTTGAAATTATCAACAAGTTTCATGAGGTTCACTATAAAAGAAGGCCTCCCCCCATTTGAACATCACACATTCACTCTCTCATTGAGCAAGAACATCAGTAATTTTCAAGGTCACAAAGGAGAAGATCTAACATTGAAGGATTCAAGAATTAAAGATGGCACCCATGATCAAGTTTGTATGTTTCCTTTATGAGTGAAGATATATATATATATATATATATATATATATATATATATATATATATATATATATATATATATATATATATATATATATATATATATATATATATATATATATATATATATATATATATATATATATATATATATACATATACATATACATATACATATACATATACATATACATATACATGTATATGTATATGTATATGTATATGTATATGTATATGTATATGTATATGTATATGTATATGTATATGTATATGTATATATATATATATATATATATATATATATATATGTATATGTATATGTATATGTATATGTATATATATATATATGTATATATATATATATGTATATATATATATATATGTATATATATATATATATATATATATATATATATATATATATATATATATATATATATATATATGTATATATATATATATATATGTGTATATATATATATATATATATATATATATATGAGCTCCCTTCCTAGCATCATCAACCTTTCATGAAGGATCCAAGACAAGGAGAATTCACTGGAAAATTTATAACATTGTGATTTGACATTGTATACTTCGGATTCAAGGTTTATTTCACACATTATTGTTGTAGGTAAGGTTGAATCCTCCAAGGACTTGACTAAGGTGGGGCCCTATACAACACAACCACTATTTTTCTTCTTTTTGTGTGTAGGTTTATAGATCTAGGAGCAAGGCATTTCTAAATCCAAGGACCATAGAATGAGACAAGAAGAATTAGATCTTAAAAGAATAGCATGGACATTGTCAATTATTGACATAGTGCATGGTTAGCAAAATAGTCTAACACATTTTTTGTGAAACTTTTGAGGAAGGATTAGAGAAACATCTTGAGTCTAAATTTGATTACAATATCAACTTTAGACATCACTAGAACTATATTGCCTATTGACAATGTTTGCCCATTTCAAGTTTGAATTTTAGTGGTGGGTTTAGTTCTCTAATTCATGTTACCAAATATATTTTCAAAGTTAGCATTAGACCTGTAAATTGTTGTTTATGTTGATTATTATGTACTTTTACATCTTTTCACCTAATTCTTGTTGCATCTTATCCAATCATTCAATAAAGGGAATAATTCAACAACCAGTTTATTTGCACCTAGCTCTTACCTACTTCAAGTGGTTTGAAGTTGGGCCAATTTAATTACTCCTCTAATGAAACAAATAATGGGAGAGGGTTTGATCCTAGTTTGCATGTCTAGGCTAGTGATCCCCATTTCACAACATTTTTAGAGTGTAAGTACAATTTTGATCTAAGAATCCCTTAACTTATCATTTCATTTAGTATTGTCTTATGTTTTTTATTAATGGGTAAATAGCTTTTATAATGATCCTAAAACCCTATTGAAGGTTTTGGTGTTACCGTTGATGTCAGCCCTTAGCATTGTGGAGATTATTGGAAATTGATATTATGGTGTTGTTGTATCATTAATACTTGCACTTGTATGATAATGATAATGATGATGATGATGGGTTATGTTGAAGAACATAGATGGTGATGGAGAGCAATGGTGATGAGGTTCATGTTTGGACATCATGACTTGTTGGTTGTTAGTAGAGATGTTATCATGATGATGACATATTAAGATGGGAATGAGAAGTATTAATATGAGGATTAGAAGCATGGTGATGAAGTAGATATGATGTTGATGGTCTTGTGCATGCTACAGGTTGATTATATTTATCATATTGTTCTTGAGTGAGAAAATGGTGTTACAAGGATGTTTTGGTCCTTGGATGAAGCACAAAAATGAAGGAAAGTAGTTTGAAAACTATTTAGAAGAATGTTTTGCATTCCTTTATACTTAAATTTATGGTCTTGTGGTTTGGAAGTTAAATTATATGAGTTATGTATGTTACACTTCTATCTTGTCAAGCTTATGGTTTTGTAGCAGATGTTTTGGGTAAATGTAGTACGTTGGCAGTTTGGTTATTTATCAAGATTAATCTAGAAAATGCTCTACATTTCTCCACATTATTGTTTCTATTGTTGCAACTTGGTGGACATTCTTATAGTGTTTATGCAGTGTCTTAGTTTAGATTTCAGGTGATGAAGTGTATTGCAAGTATGATTGGCAATGTTTTATCTCATAGTAGTGTTTCCTAACCTTCTAGGTATGAAGAGCTATGTATCTATTTGGTTATGTCATCTTGTATTGATAGAAAACTATAAAAGAAGTACAATGGAAATTGTGTTGGATGTTTAAAGAATGCCTTTATGTGGTCTACACGAGAGTGGTTGATCTTTTTGTTGCTACATATTGTCTAGAGCTATTTTTTTTGGATGATATGTGGATATCTAGCCGATAATGTCTATTGTATTGCTTGCACTATGTATTTGGGGGTATATGCTAGCATTGAAGGTGTTGGTGCTCAAATCAACTGATTGGTTTTCTTATGGACTTGACACTCCAATGATGGGAAACCCAAAGTGATCTAGCCAACTAATAAGTCCAACCAAAATGGAGGTTTGAACTTTTACAATTTTGGCTTTGTAAGACCAAGGCTGGTAGGCCTTTACCTCAACCCAATCTATTGGTTGTAGGCTTTTTATAATATATAATTGTGTGGAACTAATGTAATCTGTGTAAAATGGCAACTAAAAATAAATGTAGTGAATTGTTTAGTGTATTTTAAAATTGTAATGCTTGTATGAAAGAAAGTTGTTATAATTATTTGTGCCAATATAAATGTTAATTGCTCTGTTCAATGCTAAGAATTGATTATTTGCAAAATATACTAGTGCCTAAACCTCTCAAATTTAATCTCTATTCACTTAATTCAAAATGAATCCTATATATAACTTTGGAGACAGTTTGTAAAAAAACTATCACTTTAAAGGTGTTTGAATGAGCGCATAATTCAATATAAATCCATTCTTAGTCCTATTGAATTTAACTTTACTCAGAAAGACCAATAGGACATAATTGAAACTTGACAACCAATATTTCAATCTAATTATCAAACTGCAATTTACTAAAAAATATATTTCATCAAACTACACATTAAATCAAATCAAAAAATTTATCATAGAGAACTAATTCAAATAAATAAGAGGATAGATATCACCAAGATTTAAGAATAGCAGGTCTTTGTATTATAGAAAATAACCAGTTGTTGGATACATGCTTGTAGTGCTCTAGTTTTCATAGCATATCTAGGAAACAAAAAATATGAAATGACAACAGTTGTATTATCATTGTTGTCTAGTCTTGGTGTCCCTTCTTATAAATAGTGAAGGGATGCAACATTTAGCTTCAGACCGTTACAAAAATGATTTTATAAAATAGTAACACTAAAAACCTAATTACAAACTAATCATATATTATGGGACAAAAGGAACATCATTAACTGGAACCAATCCAATTAACTCCATCAACTCGTCGTGGAAATTAGTTGGAACCCATCCATTATTATTTTCTTGCAACTCATAGAGAAGCTCATGTAGCTCTATTATGTCCTTCTCCACTTCCAATTCTAGTATGTCACTCTGATAAGCAACATGGCTTGTCTGCAGTTCCCAAGAAACATTTAGAAGACTACTTATAACATCAAGATGATCTTCCTCTTTCCCATTCAGACCACGTTGTTGAACATGCATTGGTTCTTCATCCTCTGGGTCAATGATTACAGGAAGTCCCATCTTTACAATCAAGTGATGTTTCCAATTGATTCAAGCCTTTCGCAAAATCCATCAATCATTTGGTTATCTATAAAGCAT
Source organism: Chamaecyparis obtusa (assembly GCA_027943335.1). Lineage (NCBI taxonomy): Eukaryota > Viridiplantae > Streptophyta > Pinopsida > Cupressales > Cupressaceae > Chamaecyparis > Chamaecyparis obtusa. Next base: position 3,554,987 of record BSBK01001519.1, on the reverse strand, counting down.
GTGAAACACATTAAATTTTTGCAATGGGATTTCCAATGGATTTTCCATGAACGACTATTTATTCCATTTATTTTGAGCATTAATATCACCCTTTTGTACTCCTTGAGTTTTGAAATGCCATATTGTTCATCGTTGTATACCATAGTGACATATGACTGATGGTAGTGCCTTAGAATACCTCCTTTTTTTCCCATTTATCAGCATAGGTTACCCTACATACTCCATCGAGCATCGGTCTAACTAAATTCACCCTTCATCGCTAGTGAAACCTACACCAATGAGTTTGTCACTATAGCTTTCCCTGATATTGTTCCATCTTTTATCGGCATATCTCATAGTGATGTGCTTATCAACTATTGGTCTGACTTGTTTTTCTCTTTGCCACTAGTGAAAGCTATGTTGATGACTATATCGAAGTGACCTTTCCTAATGACTCTAGGCCTTTCCTTGATGTGACATATAATGATATGTCTATCGCCCATCAGTCTAGCTCCAATCTTGCTTAGCCACTAACATATGTTATGTTGATGGTCTTGTCGGGGTAGGCTATACCGATCTCTATGACTTTTGCCGATGTATCTGACTTCTTTTATTTCATTGATATCCTTACCTCGGTGAAACTAAACCCGATTTACAAATTGAAACTATCATTGGCCAAGGTCTTGCCAATGTTACAACTTTTACTTAATTTAAACCATTTGCTTGTCCTTGATGGTGAATGTCATTGTCAAAGCACAGTGTTACCTCAAAGCTTCCCAATGGAGAATTGAATTTCAAGATTCTAGAGTGTACACATTTGTGACAGTCCTTTTATAATGACACATAACCAATAGTAACTATTCTCATGATAAAATTGAAAAATATCCCCAAAAATCTATTGTGTCAATAGAAGGTTGTGATGAGTTGTCTTTGAGTCTTATTATGTCTTAGTGTGATCTATATTGTGAAAATTCTTTTGGAAGTTATGTTTTTAGGCCAATTAGTAAAGTGCTACACAATTCATCTACATGCTAGTGTAATCCTAACTTCGGATGATGTGTATGAGTCTTTTTGATATTTGGGGCTACATTGAAATATGTAATAAGTTTTTTTAGGGCCCCTTTATCTCCTACATTGGACCAATTTCACCACATTATGTTTTTGAGGTTGAATTGATGGGTTCATTATTTGTATTTTGTCCTAGATGAGTTACTTTGATGTTTTCCTTGCTTATGGAGCACATGTGTATGTGTGTGTGTGTAAAATATCAAATTAGTAAGATTGTGTGGATTGTCAAAGATGTGAAATTGGGACAAAAAAATTATTTGGTGGAAAGTTTGGAGTCAAATTGCTTAATGGTTTCTTGAGGTATCATATCAAGAGAACTTACATTCTAAGGAGACCTTGGAAGTTGCATGCTGAAGTCTTATTCATGGTACTTTGTACTATCACGTATCTTTCTTTGAGATAATGAATCTCTAGAGCATGTCATTATTGTTGGAGATTTGCCAGCAAGCCAGAGTACTGACTGTATGATTGTCATTGATGACAACATATGGTAAGCAGCATGTGTGGAAGCCTGATGGAGAGAGAGTTGTGAGTATATGTTTCCTAGATATGTTATCAGCATGATATCATAGACACAGAGGTTGATTCAGAGTGAAGACAGTGATACAACAGTCTGTATCAGTGAGTCTTCCTGACAGGTCCCATGAAGAGTTTTGTATGTGATTTATAGTATGGTTGTAATGGAGCCTTGCGTGTTTAGATTTATGTTGCAAACATATGGATGATACTATGTTCATGGATGCAGAGTTAGATATGTAGTATAGGTTGAGTTATGAAGTCTCCAGTTGATAGTCACAGTTTCCTAAGTTTATTTGGTAGAGCCGACATTGATTTTATTGGTGTAGTCATTGCACCTATCAGTTTGATATGCGTGCTTGGATTAGTGTTGGGAGAAGAGTTAAGAATGATTGGTTAAGAGCACATAATGTAATTAAGCATGAGAATAAAGTATCAGTTAATTTGGTGGAGCCGACAGTGTGAAGCGACGCATCTACTCATATTAAGTTGGGCGGTCCTAATTTGTGTTGCGTGCTTAGTAGAGTCGATTGAGATGTTATTGGAGAGTTGTATTGTTTCTCTAATATGATTTCAAGATGGTTCTAATAGTCTGACTTGATTATATCATTTAGAGGAAAGATATTTATAGGCAGTCAATTGTGATTGCTAAGTATGGCAGAGAGTTGAAAGACAAGAGCAGAAGAGAAGGTGCAAAGTGTTGAGCCATCAGCAAAAGGTCTATGTGACAAAGTAGAGAGTATATGCTATTCATTGGAATTGATCAAGATAGCAGGTCTACACACAGTTCACCAAGATCCAGATATAGTGTGTATCTATTAAATAGAAGGTTGTAGCCTTCACCCCTTTGAGCAGTGTGCTCCCGGACAGTGTGTCCTCACCCCTAATAGGGTTAATTGTAAAAGATTCCTAACAGGGTCCAACCCTTGACTAGGTCACTATTCTTAATGCATTGTAAAGATCAATTCCTAACAAGGTTGTAAGATCTTCTAACAAGGATCATAATACTCTAGTGTAGTTTATAGTGGGTGCTAATTCCCACCGGGGTTTTTACCTATTTGGGTTTCCCCGTAACCAAAATTGTGGTGTTGTGTTAAGTATTCTCATATTGTGTTTATGCTTAATGTTCTTCTGTACTTAATTAGATAAAGAATTGAATCTTGTAGATAACTGATTCACCCCCCCCCTCTCTCAGATCTCTTGGGAATATTCCTAACAATTGTGTGTTGCTCTAAGATAGTGAACCTTTGTAGCAAGTTAGGCAGTGAGCCTTAAATAAATTATAGTACTTATGCACATATCATGATAGTTCTCACCATGGTTTTTTCCTCATTAGGATTTTTTTATATAAATATGGTGAAATCTCTTGTGAATTGGTGTTCATTACTCTATTTGTCATTGCTACTTTCTAGTTTAAGGTTTTTGAAATTGAATTAAAAGGTTTAAGTTTTGTTAAAGACTAATCCACCCCCTCTTAATCTTTAGGTCTATTTAAAATTTGGAATTAGAGAAAGGTTTCTCGGTAGTAGCTTAACCATTTGAGGAAGGTCTAGGATGGAAAAATATGAATCTCACATAATACACAATTTTATGGATCATGATACACTCTTTGGAACTTTAAAATGGAAGCACATCTATCATATTTAGAGTTTGGAGTTTTGAACTTAGTCAAGAACGATTATTCTACTTTTGCTACTCCTCCTACATATTCAATTGAGAATAAGTTATATGAAATCAATGACAAAGAAAGGAATTAAATCTTGAGTGGATTAGCATATTATGAACTTGTGAAGATGATGCACTACAATACTGCTAAAGAGATTTGGAAAAAGATTACCACATTTATGAAGGTGATGACAAAGTAAAGAAAATCAAGATGCAAAACTTCAAGTACAAATTTAAGAATTTGAGGATGTTAGAGGATAAAGATATTTCTATTTATATGCTTTGAGTGGATGAAGTGGTAAATAACATCCAAAGTATTGGTGGGGTATTGAAAGAAGATGATTTGTTGAAAAGGGTACTTATATATCTTCCTAAATCTTATATTCGTTAGGTATTTTCTATTGAGGAAAGTGAGGACTTGGATAATTATTCAATGGATCAACTATATGGTGTTCTCACTGCCTTTGAGATGAAATAGTTTGACAAAGATGATTCAAAAAAGGAATGAGAATTCAATATCAGTAAGAAGGTCAAAGATGATGTTTTTTACTACGGTAAAAATAGGTTTTGAAGGGGCCTCAAAACCCTTTAACAAAGAGAAATAGAGATAGGCATGGAAGATCAAGAGCACAACTAACTATCCCAACATGGAACAGTCAACTGAAGGGACAAATCCCAGATATCCAATACAAACTGACTTCAAAAAGTAGAAAAAAAACCTGTAGCAAAAAGAGACCAAAAAGACCACCAGTAGCAAAATCAGGATAGATTCTTCAAGAAGCACTCTAATTCCTCCAGCTGGCCCTGCATATTCTTGATAGAGTCTTTCAACTTCAGAGTGTACTGGTCCTCAATCTTTATCTTCTTCTTGGTGTTGGACCTGGTTCTGGTCCCCGACCTCATTTGCTGACTGGGAGCAGTCAAGTCAATGTTGTCAATCGAGGAGCCCTCTTTGTTATCTTCCAGCAAACAACTTAAAGTATTTAGGTTCTCTAGAGTAGACTTCATCTTAGAATTTGCCAAAATAAGAAAATTCTTAATCATAGCTTCATTTTTACTTGTCTCCTCATTGATGGGAACCATGGCTATCTCTACAGATTTTTTGATTTTGTCCTCCAGCTCAGTACTGTAATTAGAAACAAAAACTTTAACATTGGAAACATCCTCCTTCCTAAGATTTTCAATAACTTCCTCCAGCATAATGTTCTTATTTTCCAGCTTGATACATCTATTTTTCAGCTCAAAAAGGTCATTCTACACCCACTTGTCCAGATTATAGCTAGAGATAGATTTGTTCTTAGCAATTTGAAGGGGAGTCATCATAATGGATCTAATAACATGAGAATCCATCTCTCTAAGATCATCCTATAAAGGGTGGGACCTTTTTCTGTCAAAGCTTCTCTCATTGCCATCCTTTTTATTATCCTTACCAGTGATGGGGGAACTAGTAGAGTCAAGATTTTCCTCATCCATAGCCCTAGGGCTCTCTCTATCAGTATCATCAATAGTATCATCTGCATTGATAACAACATTCTCATTTTTATTACCCTCCTTAGTAGTCTCATGATCCAAATTATCTTTTCCATCAGCTTTATCAGTGGCCAGGAAGTCGGGGTTAGGAACCTCCTCATCAATGAGATTGTCCTGCCCTGTACCGAAATAGCCCTCAATAGTTTCAATAATATTATTAATAATAGCTTCAGGGTTAACCATATCATCCTTCTCTAGGATCTGGGTGGTAGAGTTAGACTCGGCAATATAACCCTCACAAGAATCCTCAACAGCCTTAGCTTCATTATTAGACAAAGCCCTAGTCTCAGTCTTCTTATGATCAGGCTCCGTAAAATTATTACTAACTTTCTCCTAGTTGGCATCCAACCTGTAGTCATCATTGGGAACCACAATGTCCTTAGAAATCTCATTCAAATTTTTCTCAGAGATGTCCTTGACAGTCTCTTTACCATTCTTGGGCTCAGAAGAATTAGGCACAAGAGAAGGGAGGGATTTTTTGTAGGGAGGATTCTTCTTCCTGGACGAAGAGCCCTGATTCTTCCTTTTATTAGAACTAACCTGAGGGGGGATGGGACCAGGTATGTGGTCTCTAGCATAATCCATAATAAGGAGGATGAGCCCAACATGAAGGACAAGGAAATTCTTCACCCTAAATTCAGTAATACTTTGATTTAGCGAGCATAGGAGGAAATAGGGGAAGGAGATCTTCTTATCATGTCTAAAATGGTTCGCTAAGACAAAGTGATAGTTTTAAACCCTAGTATACCGCCCTTCAAGAGTGAAATACTCCATCATAACCTTAATAACAAAACCCCAAATTTTTTCAATGTTATCCATATACACATAATCTTTCTTACCTTTAACCATGAGAGCCCATTCTTTGTCAATTTTTGGAAATGACTTGCAGGCTCTGTTACCAATTTTAATCTCCTTCGAATACTTCATACCCTCCAAAGGAAGGCCATTAATGTCAGAAAGAAGCTCCAAGTTGAGGCTGAAGGATTTGCCTGCCAAATTCACCGTGCCCTTATCCCACCTGTTAGCGAAGGCTTTGGAGATGTCATTATCAAAACCATGAAGTCTCTTGAGATACCAATGAACCTAACCTTTTTTCAACACATTCTAGACATCCTTGTTCTACTTCCACTTACATTCAGTTGGTTCTTCTCTTCTAAGATCACCACCCATGGCCAAGTAATCACCTAGATCTTTTTTCTTAGGAAGAGGATTCTTCTTTCTATGCTTCAGAGAAACAATGTCATCATTGTAAACACAATTATGAATATAAAGGCTGTTACTTTGATGATTAACCCTGATCACATGTGAGGACTGGCAGCCGTACTAGTAATAATGACAAGGCACATCTAATTTTGAGCTTTCATTGTGAGAAAAGATTTTTGTGTCTGAGGTGTGTACTTATCAATATTTTACATGACCTTCGAGATCATCAAAGAATGATTTGATTTGTGATGTAATCTCATTGATGTTACTATAAATGAACCCTTCCTTGTGTCTAAGTTTATCATAATTAAGGTACAAGGTAATTTCATCATTAATTGTAGTAGTGCCATACCATTTTTGAATTCTCTCGCTTTTGGCTCCAATATTTGCAAGACCATCAACAACCTGATTGGTTTCTTTGAGACTATGATAAACGTGGAAGGAATCAAAGGTTTGGGCAATCATATTAATTTTGGAGATAATGTTCTCTATAGTCTAGGTGTGGGTATTAGATCCTTTAATGTTATTGACAATATTTAAAGAATCACCTTCCAGCCAAACTTTTTTAAAACCTAACTCTTCCACCAGTAAAATAGTATTGAGAGTAGCCAGAGCCTCCGCTCTATGGTTAGATTGAAATCCCAAAGGGATAGCCACTACACCCAAGCTATTACCATTACTATCTCTGATAATACCACCTCCCCTCGAAACACCTGGGTTGCCTTTGGAGGCACCATCAAAGTTTTCTTTTATCCAACCATGAGGAGGAGAAATCCACACCGAGCTATCTCTAGAAGGATTGGACTGGAGACTAGGAGAAGGGAATTTCCAACCATTCCAATCAACTTCTGAAATTCTATCCCTGAACTTGTTCTTACTATTGTTGATAGCATTGATGAATTTTTCCTCCAGGGCTTTGAGAATAATGTTGTAAATGACCTCAGGTTTGGAATAATTCTCCCTGAAAATTCTATTGTTTCTCTCCTTCTAGATACACCAACACAGATGAGGCGGGATGAGGTTCTAGAATTATGTTTCCATCTCATTACCAAAGGGACATCTCCATTGAGTAACAAAGTCCTGCCAAGAGTTAGGAAACAACCAATAAAAGTTCCATTTTTTAAAAATAAGATTCCAAGCCCTATGAATAAAGCTGCAGTGACGCATGAGGTGATCACAGGATTCATCTTGCTCAAGACAAAGAAAGCATCTATTAACCAAGTGGAAACCTCTTTTAGCAAGATTGTCAAGAGTAAGAGGCTTATTCTGGATGAGAAGCCAGAAGAAAAAAATTATTTTAGGAGTAAGGAATTTATACCAGACAGAAGCACACAAAGGCTTAATTTCCTTGGAGAAGAATAAGGAGCAAGCAGAAGCCACCAAGAAAAATCCATTTGGGGAGGGGTTCTAGACAATTTTATCAGGTTGGTTGTCCTTTATGAACCAAGACTGTAGATTAATCATGCGAGGAGACGGTCTATCATCGATGAATGCCAGGTCCTTCCAAGATTTGTTATACCAATAGTCAGCAACTTTGATGCCCATAGTAGCTTTAGCTTTGGTAATAATATCCTTCCACTCTAGCTTGTTTGATAAAGGCTCTTTTTGGATCCAGGGGTCATCCCAAAAGTCAATTTTGATTCCATCTCCCAGCTTCCACCTTCTTCCCTTAATGATAATGTCTTTTGAAGAATAGAGGTTGTTCCATATATAGGATCCTGTCACCTGAACGTCATTATTAATAAAATCTTCCAAATTGCTTAAATCATAGAGGTACTTACTTCTTATGATCTCATTCCAATGCTTTTTGTCCCCGTATATTCTCCACAATTGTTTGGCAAGGAGGGCTTTGTTGATAAGCTTGATGTGTCTCAGACCCAACCCCCCTTTACTCTTAGGTTTACAGACCTTGTCCCAAGCAACCAAACTTAATCTTTTTTTCTCCTCCACCCCGATCCAAAGAAATCTCTTTTGGATAGTTTCAAGCACCACTACAAACTTCTGAGGAATCTTAAAAAGACTCAAAGCATAAGCAGGGAGGTTTTGTAGGGTAGACTTTAACAACTGAAGCTTTCCAAAATTGCTAAGAAGGGATCCTTTCCAACCTGCCAATTTTCTATTTAATCTATCCACTATCAGATTCCAAAAGCTATCAGGAGGTTTAGAGCAAAGGGGGAGACCTAAATAAGAAGAAGGGAGGATTCCAATGCTGCAGCCAAGGATTTTAGAGATCTTAGCTTGTCTCTCATGGGGAATATTTATGAAAAACATGAAACTCTTGGTCCAATTAATAAGTTGCCCATAGGCCAAGGTATAGGTGGACAGAGCTTTTTTCAAATTCGTTTCTTCTTTAAGAATAGCCTTTCCCATGAAGAGAGTATCATCAAAAAATTGCTCTTGGGAATAGAAGGTTCTAACCGAAGAGGGTTGGAGACCTGTTATGACTCCCTCATTAATAAGTTTATTAATATATATGCCCAAACCTTCAGCCAGAATAGCAAACAGAATAGGAGAAATAGGGTCCCCCTGCCTCAGACCTCTAGAAGGTTTGAAAAAATTAGAGGAGCCCCCATTCATAATGACTGAGGAGGAGACAGTGCAAACCAATTGATTTATAACTTTAATAACCCCAGAGTCAAATCCAAATCTACTCAAAATTTTTTGAAGGAACTGCCAGTCAACCCTATCATAGGCCTTAGATAAATCAAGTTTCATGAGGAAACCTTGCTTCTTAGCTACTTCAAGGGAGTGAATATTCTCATGGGCCACCACAATGGAGTCAAGAATTTTCCTTCCTAGAACAAAACCATTCTGCTGAGGTGAGATTATAGAGGGTAGCAGAGCAAGCAATCTAGTAGTCATAATTTTTGCAATGATCTTATAAATCCCATTGCATAGATTGATAGGTCTAAAGGAATCAACTGTATTGGGCTAGGCTTTTTAGGAATGAGGACCAAAAAAGTGGCATTGAGTTCCCTCAAAAGAGCTTTAGTACCATAGAATTCTTTTACTGCATTCATAACATCTTGGCCTATTATCTCCCAAAATTGCTGGTAGAAAAAAAGGGGGAAGCCATCAGGACCCAGAGATTTATCTCCTTCAAAGGAGAAAATAGCCTCTCTGATTTCCTTTTCATTAGGAATAGCCTTGAGTCTAGAATTAGTTCTACAATCAATCAGGTTTGGGATGGCAGAGAGGATCTCATTTTGACTCTGCATATCAATATTTTCCTCTTTAGAAAGTAACAAGGAGAAGGAGAGAAGCATTTCCTTTCTTATATCTTCTTCTTTAGATAAGGTTTTTCCATTAGAGACAAGAGAAGAGATTCTATTAATAGCTTTGTGTTTCATAACTATCATATGAAAAAATCTCATGTTTCTATCCCCATCGTTAAGCCATAGGGCTCTGGACCTCTGCCTCCAGAAGGATTCCTCTTTAGAGATAATATTATAATAATCAACCACCAACAAATTCTCAGCTATTCTATGATCCTCTAAGAGGCCCTCTTTCTGAATTTTCTCCTGAATATCCTTGATCTCTTCATGTTTTCTACTCTTGGCCTTGAAGATATCTCCAAAGACTTCCTTATTCCAAGTTCTAACTTTTCTCTTTATCATAATAAGCTTTTTAGCAATTATGTACATAGCACTACCTTCTTGACTATAGTTCCACCACTTTGAAATACAATCTTTCAAGTTGGGATGGGCTAGCCACATTTTCTCAAATTAGAAATGAATGTTCTTTTTCCCATTAAGAGTATTAGCATTAAAGATTATAGGAAAATGATCAGATCCTATTCTAATTAAGGAAGATAAAGAGTAGGAAAACTTAGAAATCCAATCAAAAGATAGGAGAGATCTATCAAGTTTCACCTTGATGAGGTCAACTCCCATTCTTCTATTTGACTAGGTATAGGAGATTCCTTCAAGCTCCATATCAATGAAGGATTGATCATTGATATACTCCATGAGATCCAGTCTGATTTCAATTAGAGGGGGAGCCCCACCCATTTTATCATCAGTGTGAAGGGGGGTATTAAAATCTCCCATTACCATCTAGCTTGTCTCTTGAAAATTGCTTCCGATTTCCTTAACTCTTTTCCAAAATTTCAATCTTCCATTTTTAGTGTTAGGAGCATAGATGTTTATCAAGTTCCAAGAAAAAGTAGCTTTGAGATGATTAACTTGAACAAGGATGATGTTATTCTCTACAAGTAAAATTGAGTAGTTGACTAAGGAATTATTCCAGAAAATAGAAACACCACCAGATGCGCCATTAGAATCACTACTGATGCTACTACCATTCTTAAAAGGATGGATTTTTTCAACTTTATTTCTGGCCATCTTTGTTTCTTGAATGAGCATTATATTAGGTTTAATATCTCTAACAATATTCCTCAGGACATCTTGTTTGTGAGGTCTATTGAGTCCTCTTATGTTCCAGGACATGATCTTCATTTAGAGGGTTGGGGAACAAATTTCTAGGATGGTAGACTATTTACCATCCGCTATATTCTTTTTTGCTTCCTGGTCTCTCACTATTTTTTGAGTGGGTCTGCCTATTCCCCCTTGTGGTGAGCCAACATCAACTTTCTTCCTTCTTGTCTGGACCCCTCCCTAAGGAGTATTTTATGGCTTTTCCCCAATTTTGAAACTCTTTAACTTGGTCCTCCCTTCTTTGAGAGTTTTTTATTTTCTTTTTATCTACCACCTCAGACCAAGGTGACTCTAGAAGTTCCAAGATTGGGGAGGCTTCGTCCAATCTCTCCTTTGGAATATCCTCCTCACTAATATCAAACCAACTTTGTTGTAGTTCCCTGAAGTAGGGGATTTTTCCTGTTCATTACTGAGGAGCATGATTAGAACAATCTTGACCACCTCAAGACCATTCTTCCCAATGGAAGATGAGGTAGTTTCCTTCATTTGCAGTTCATTAGTTGGGATTGGAGACTCCAGCTCATGGTATTCTTTCTAAGGTTTAGATTGAGGCTGATTTCCCTCAAGAGATATATCCCCTTTCAAAGGATTGGCAGTAGGGGTTTCCTGCTCATCATTACTCTTAGTGTCTAGAGCTTGGGTTTTTCCTTCTTGAGCTTGAGCTTGATTAGATTCCTCCTCGACTTGATTTTTCATTTCCCCTTCAATATTTAAAACTTCATCAGTTTTCTTATCCTCTAAGGGCACATTAGTTTTGGGTTGGGTCATTGCTGTACCATTTTTCTCTCTCCATTTCGTTCTTATCTCTTTCTTTTTTAACTTTTCCTTTGGTTTTAGAGGGCATTATTTTTCCCAATGCCCAGATTTTTTACAAGTGAAGCAGGCAAAAGGGAGCGATTCAAATTCCACCACTTCAATGTGTTTACCGAATTTGGAGTTAATAGTGATAACTTCCAGGAGATCTTCCTTATGATTGATGTTAACACAGACCCTGGCATAAACAAGTCTTGTCCTTGCTGCAGTCATTGGGTCTATAGACAACAGCTCCCCAAACGAGCTAGCTAGGCCCATGAAGACATCTTCATGTCAATATTCTAGAGGAAGACCCAAGAAACGAACCCACACTGGGGCCGCTTCAAATATATCTGCATTCAGGTCAAGTCTTGTTCCCCATTTTTTAAGAGCCAAAGAAGATTTTCCTAACATCTAAGAACCTCCACATAAAACATCAGAGAGGTCTTCAGAACTTGAGAAAACAAAAGTAAAAAAGCCCTTTGGCAGAGAAACTATATCAACTTGTCCCTTGAGTTTCCATTTTCTTGCTATAAACAGTCTTACAACATCAATATTAGGTCTTGGACCTATAAATTTTCCCACCAGTGTATTTTTCATTGAGGCAACATTATGATCAACCAAAGAATCTGGAAGGGAAATGCTAAAAACACCTTTCTCAGGATCAGATATATTATCAACTAAAGGAAAGGAGGATTTTCCAATAGGTTTTACTCCAAACAAAGAAGACCAGCTATCTTTAATTGAGTTTTCAAAAAAGCTTTGACCATCAATCCCAACAATAGATGTCTTACCAATAACATTATCATTTTTTGGTTCTCCTTTTTGGTTGTGGGTACTAGCAGCATCATTGACCCCCTTCTTAGCACTGGTGGAGCCCTCCTCTGCTTCACCATTGACCTTTTCCTACTCTTTGGGTATATAAATATTCTGAGCGCTTCCAGAAGACATTTTCCCAACCGCGGCATGATTTGAAAAACCCTATTTTCCACCTTCTTGAGAATGATTGCGGTCTGGATCTTTGTCCCCTCTCGCATCTTTTTCTCCTCCGATGGTCTTCTGGTCGCCTACCACTGTAGATGCCTGAGACCTGCCTGCTGCAAGTTTCCCGCCTGATGGGAAATTTGAATTTCCTCCATCCGCTCGCCTTCCCTCTCCATCAAAGATGATGTTTCTAATCAATTTAATGGATTTAATGAAGTAGACATAAACTTTTTGAGAAGGCTGAAGATCAACACTAGAAAGTACAAAGGTAAGTTACCTTTCAAGTGTTTTAATTTTAGAAGAATTGGTCATTTTTCCTCTAAATGTCCATTTACAGAATCAAAAGATAGAAATATAAGAGAGAAGTTCAAAACAAGTCTTTATTCCAAAGAGAGAAGCTTTTTCTCAGATGTTGAGGATCATAATGGTTCAAATGATGAAACACTCATTGTGGCCTTGAAATTTGGTGACAAAAAGGGTGATATTGAAGGTTGTAATAAGTTTGATATTTGATTGTATTGACTACCTTCCATTAAAAAGATTAAGAAAATACTTGGGTGATTGAAAATGGTTGTTCTCATCACATGACTAGAGACAAAGGGAAGTTCATCAGCCTTAAGAAGTGGTATGGAGGATCAGTCAAGTTTAGTGGTGATGGTTCTACAAAGATTTGTGTAAAGGAAACTATAAGGTAGAGGATTTTATCTATATCAAAGGTTGAAATACAATGTCCTTAGTGTTAGTTAGATGTAGTGGGAGCTCTAGAAGAGTATTTGTAGAATGAACTAGGACTAGTTGGGATATTTTTAATATAGAGGAGGCTAAGGGAGATGATATTGATGGCACAAACAAGTGAATGTTGGATATGAAATAAAAGGATGGGTTATATCAACTTTGAAAATATGATAAAGGTCAGCTCTATGCATGCAATAAGAGATATTGCACTAATTATCAAGCCTACAAACACCTTATTGATGGAATATAAAATGGGAAAGCAATCTAGGATACAATATTTAATAATAAGGAGTACTCCTCTACAAAAACCTTGGAGCTAATAGATACTAACGTATGCAGAACTACCAAGACAAAAGGACTCACTGGTGAAAGGTACTTTATGTTTCTTATTGATTTTCTAGGATGACTTGGGTTATATTTTTAAGAGAAAAATCTAGATAAGTTTAACATTGTAGACACCCAAAATTGGGTCATGCTTGCGAGTTCACATTAAATACTAATTATTTTGTTATTAATTAAGTAATTATTTAATTAATATCCTTTATTATCCTAGATATAATATTGTCATCATTTAATCATTTCCTTAATATTAATTAAATTAGTAATATTATTTAATTAGCTAACCTTAATTGAGTAGTCCTTACTATTTAATTAAATCCAATTTCTAAAACCACTAATTTGTTGTTCATCTTATGGCAGAGCACCAATAGACATGGAGGCTAGGGTTTCAAAGGCATCAAGGGATTCACTAAAATGGTTGATCCAAATTTGGATGGTCGTTCAATAGGCAAAATCAAACCAGTTTCAAGACCAAAATAAGCTATCTGCAACGAAATGCATGGAAGGTTCCGACAAGTTCCGAGTAAAGATTTTTTGATTCATCAAATGGCAGTCAAAGGACTAATAAAATGGGGTAGATATTAAACTAGAGAAGGGGATCAATGCAAATTGATGATGGTTTTTATTTTGGGGGGATCAAGAATAAGTTTTGGAGGTCAAAAACCCTAGATAAAGATGGCAGTCATGTTCAAAAGGTATTGTGCAAGTATTACTTATGTGTTGATAGAGAATAAAGGGTGGAGCGATTCTATTTTTTTTTTTAAGGAAAAATATTTGTTTATGAAATGGTCTAGGTATTGGCCATCTTTTAGCAAGATAAGAAAATGGTGTGATGATCATTGGAGTAAAGATTATGTCTTAAAAACCTTAGCAAATGCCTTTTAGCTTGTCATTTGCTCTACGAAAAATGACAAGGATTGGATCCTTGCTAGTGGGCCTTTTCTGTTAGATAGAAAAGGACTTTATATCATAAATTGGTCACCAAAATTTGACCCTACAAAGGAGAAGATTAAGGAAATCCTAATTTGGATTAAAAGCTCTATAACCTGCCACACGAATACTAGAACCAAGAAACTCTAAAAATGATAGGGGATAAACTAGGGTCCTTTGTGAGGACAAATGAAGCTTTAGATAAGAATGACTTCACCATTTACTCTATGGTTATGATTTTATGGAAAGAATGTCACACCTTGCCAGATATCATTAAAATTAGAATGGGAGAAGGCCTTTGGAAATAATTTATCAAGGTTAACAGGAGTGAGGAAATGGCCTCTGATAACGAAAGGAACAAAGTGCAACAAAATAACATAAAGAATGGGAAAGGGAAAGGTATGGAATGAACTTTTTTAACATATGAGCTAATCAGATTCACATAGAAAAATAATGGTGAGGGTATCCCTGAGTTGCAAGAATAGATGGAATTCCTAATATATCAACATTTTGATGATTGGTTTAAAAAGCAAAGACAACAAATTTGGGGTGAAGGACAAAAGGATGAAATTAAATTATATTTTTGAAAATTGTTGTGGTAGTCTTTCTCAATAGATGACTTTAGGTCAGCCTAATCAAATGAAGAGAATGGTATTAGTGGAGGTAAATAGTTTAACAATCTAGAGCAGATTGGGGAAGCAGATGTTACTCCTAATCAAATCAAAGCTAACGAAAGACAAAAGGAGTTTGTTGGACATGTGCAAAATAATGAAGAAGGTGAAGATGTGGGCCATCAAATTTGTGCGCAAGTCTTTGAGGATAATTTTTTAGAATTGAGGTCCTACTGGGACCCCTCTATGGTTGGTCTAGTAAAAGGTGATTGTAGGGAGAAAAGATGAATCATAGGAGAGAAAAATTGGGTATAAAATCTGAATTGATCTCACACTCTTTACATGTATAATTGGGTGTTCAAAGTTATTCTAGAGTGGAGAAGAATGGTTTTGATGGGGATGATTCACTTTACAAAGACATTCAAATCTCCCCTATTTGGAATTGGAGAGTTCATTTGATGGAGTAAAGGATAGTAGAGGAAACACATAGGATTCTAAATCTGAATATATTTCGCAGGATGATGTAAGAGGTAAGGATGAACTAGAGTTATATGAAAACCTAGGAATCTTAGAGGTAAGAATAGTAGAACAAAAAACTTATTTATAAATCAAACCAAAAATTGGTGAAAAGGAAAGGAGGGGAGAAAGAACTAATAGGATGAAGTTAGGGATGGCTGGAAGTGCAACTAACCAAAGTAAAGTATTGAGATCGGGAAAAGGCATAGCCTTTTATCAACAGCCATGAAGATCCTATCATGGAATGTCAGGGGATACAATGCCCCTAAAAATATTCACTTGATTAAAATATGTCTTGATCGGGTGAAACTATACCTCATCTTCTTATAAGAAACAAAGTTAAAAGGTCCTGATAAATAATCCTTGAAAAAAAGTTTAAAAGATGGAAATGTTGTTCCTTAGAAGCTATTGGAGCCTCGTGAGGGTTAGGTGTATTGTGGAAAGAGTCAACTCTTGATGATTAGTTAGTGAGACAAGATAAAAAAATTTCATGGATTGGTGTGGATTCAAAACAATTATTTACAAGATTCAATGCAATTAACATATATAGACCAAACAACTCAGCTAATAAAATAGTTCTATGGAAAGATCTTACAAATATTCTTAGCTTAGCCCCGAATGAAATGTTCATTCTTGGTGGAGATTTTAATGATATTTTCATGCTAGTAGAGAAGAAAGGAGGGTTTGGTTGGGCTAGGAAAAGTCTGAAGGATTTTGCAAACTTCATAACTAATAATTAATTAATTGAATCGAAGTTAAGAAATGGATAGTTTACATGGACTAATAGAAGTAGATTTTTAAATATTGCAAAGAAGATAGATAGGTTTTTTATTATAGGTAATTGGGTAGAGATAGAATGGACATGTATTTCTAAAATTCTTCCTATCACAGGTTCTGATCATTATCCAATATATGTGTGCATCCAAGAAGAGGCTACTCTAGACAGATATCCATTCAAATTTGAAGTCATGTGGTTGTAGGATGATGGATTTAGAGAAAAAATTTGTAGATTGGTGGGATTCAACTCCTACAAGATTAGGTGATAAGGCATTTATATTTTTTAAGAAATTACAATTCATTAAGAAACAACTAAAAATTTGGAATAGGGAGTCCTTTAAACATATTTTTGTTGATAAGTTGAAGATTGAAAAAAGCTTAGCTGATTTGCACTTTAAAGTGTTTGTAAATGGAATGGGAGAAGAGGATTATAAAGTTGAAAAAGGATTAAATAAGTATTATTCAAAATTGTTAGCAAGAGAGGAATTTTTTTGGCAACATAAGTCTTGTGAGATATGTTTGAAGGAGGGTGATAGAACTTCTATGTTCTTTCACAATTCGGTGAAAGTAAAATATTTTCAATTAAGGATCATAATGGAAACCTTCTTCAAATAGAAGATGGAATTAACAAAGAAGTTGTAAGACATTTCTTGAATATCTTCGTAGGTGATCCTGCAAGTTTAGAAACTGATCTAGATATTCTAGAAGTTATTCCCAGTTGTATTTATGAAGCTCAAAATGCAATGTTAGCAAGCCCAGTTTATAAGGAGGATGTAAAAAAGAATTGTTTGGATTAGGTGGTGAAGAGTCCCCTAGGCCTGATGGATTCCCAACCATATTCTTTAGAAATTTTGGGACATTCTAGGATCAAACACTTGGGAAGTAGTTAAAGAATCTAGAGCAAAGGGTTTCATTCTTAAATATTTTAACAACATTTATTGCCCTCGTCCCAAAGAAGGTGGATAGGAATACTTTTAAGGACTTTAGACCAATATCCCTTTGCAATACTATTTACAAGATCATTGCAAAGGTAATTGCAAATAGATTGAAGGGTGTGCTTGATTCAGTTATCTCTAGTAAACATAGTGGGTTTTCTCCAAATAGATCAATTTATACAAGGGTTATTGTTGCTCATGTGATGTCATTCATTCGGTGAGAATAGAAAAAATTGAAAGGATGATGATCAAATTGAACATTAGAGAGGATTATGACAAAGTGAACTGAAGATTTTTATTAAAGGCTTTGGGAAACTTTAGATTTTGCAATGAATGGGTTAGCTAGATTGAAAGTTGTATTAGCTCCCTAAAGTTCTTGGCACTTAATGAAAACCCAAAGGGATTTTTTGAATCCAACAAGGTCAAAAGATAGGGAGACCCTATCTCCCCATTTTTATATCATAATGGATGAAGCTCTAGGCTAGTTGGTCTCGAAAAAGAGAAGAGAAGATAAATGGAAAGGTATTAAAGTTGCTAATGGAATTGATCCGATTTCACATTTATAGTTTGCAAATGATACATATTTGATGGGTGAAGAAACCTTATGAGAAGATAGAATGATGAGAGAAACAATTGATAAATATAGTAAAGCTTCATGTCAATGTATCAATTGGAAAAAAATAGAAATATACTTTTTCAACACTAATATTCAAAAATAGAGGGAGATATGCATGATTTTAGGCATGAGGATTGGTATTTTGCTAGAAAAATATCTTGGTATTCCTCTTTTTTGAGATTCTTGTAGAGCTAAGCTATAGAAGAAACTCATTAATAGTTGTGTTAAGCGAATGGATGGGTGGAAGAGAAAATGTCTTACTTTAGTAGGTATAAATAGTATGCCCAAATTAGTCATATCTGCAATTCATGTCTTCTCTATGATGTGCCTCAAGATTCATGGAAAGGTGATCAAGCTAATATGACAAAGGATGCGTAATTTATTTTTGGAATGGTGCTAGTGAAGATGATAAACTTCCTTTACTAGCCTAGAATTAGATTTGTAGAGCAAAAGAAAAGGGTGGGGTTGGCATCATAGATTGTCAAGTTTTGAATGAAGCCTTAGGTGAAAAATTGGTTTGGTAAATATATTCCAACTCTAATTTATTGTGGGTAAAGGTTATGCAGGATAAATAATTAGATTTGGGTGTGGACAACATAATTTTGACAATTAGAAACCCCCCAAGGGGATTAATAGTTTGGAATTTCATTGTTGAATGTCAACCAGTGATCACAAATCATATAACTTGGCAAGTGGGAAATTGTAGAAATTCCTTGTTTTGGGATGACTTATGGAACAGATTCCCATCTCTTAAGAATTCAGTAGAGCATCATGATCTTAGAAATATTTTGGTACAAAGATAGGGGGAATCAGTGATTATGTAGAATTAAAACATAACCTGCTAGGTCAAGAATGGGTTTGGAAGAATATGGATATTATTGGCCTTTCAGATCAGTCGTAAGAGTTAATGAAAATATTATTTCGGAACAAAAACACTATCTTTACTCAAAAGGAGGATAAAATTATTTGGTGTGGAGCAAAAAGTGAGGATTACTCAGTGAATATTGGATATCAAATCTTGGAAAGAGTTGATAGGGATAAAAATTGGCCATCTAAATTATGCTAGGGGAGGGACTATCTTCCAAAGGCTAGATCACTTGCATGGCTAACAATTAAGGGGAGAATATTAACTAGTGAAAGAAGAAATAAATTTGGTTTTATAGGACCAACCAAATGTGTCATGTGTGAGGAGAGTGAAGAAAATGTTGACCATCTACTTTTACAATGTAAGGTTGCTTCTAAATGTTGGGATATGCTAAAGTCTAATTTAGGTTGGCATGACCCTCTACAAAATTCATTGAGGGAATTTTTTGATAGCTGACCCATTTTTCAGAAGAAATCATTTATATCAAGTGTTTGGATAGTTAGACCATCTATTCTAATTTGGGAGTGGAAAGAGAGGAATAAAAGGATTTTCATGGATGAAAAAGAGACTGTTGAGAAATTAAAATATCAAATAAACCTCATGATCGAGGAAGTACTAGGGGCTTCTACTTGTCATAAAAATAATCAAGTTCCTTATACAATGAATGATATGATAATCTAAGCTAAATGGACAATAATTAAGATCAAAATAACTAGCGGTGTTGGGAAAGCAATAGATAAGAATTTGGAGGAGATTATATGGGAAAATCCAAATGAAGGATGGGTAAAGATTAATTTTGATAGAGCCGCTAAAGGAAATCTGAGACCTTCTAGAGTAGGGGTCATCATTTGCAATTGGGATAGATAAAATTTGGTCATTAGTGCACAAAAATTAATAGATGGGACAAACAACATTGCAAAAGATAAAGAAACTTTGAAGTATTGAAGTTGGACAACTCACTAGGTTATAAAAGAATCCATCTTGAAGGAAACTCTCTAATTATTGTGCAGGCTATTGAAAAAAGTAAAAGTAAAGCATGGTATATCCAAAGTTATATTTTTGCAATCATTAAGAAGTTAACAGTTAGATGATTTCAAAATTAGTTGTGTCCATAGAGAGGGAAACAAAGAGGCTAATGTTCTGTCAAAATGGGCACTGATACTCGATGTGGTGGATGGAATTAAGGTTGAAGACATGAGAAGTTATTAATGTATGGGGTTAGATGATAATAACTTAAAATTTTAAACATGTAAATTGCAATAGGGGAATAAATTATACCCAATCTATTGTAAGTGATGAGTTGGTGTGCGATCAATGCGACTGATGAAGTCATCATCATAAGATTAGTAAAATTTATGATGATATCAAAGAGGAGTAGGAACGGTTTATGAAAGAATGTCCAATCACTTTAAGTTATAATCTAAGAAATGGGTCTCATGCATGTGAGTCAAGGTGCAGAGTGACCGGGATTTGAAATGGTTTACAATGTAAGGAAATGGTTATCTCAAATTGGGTGATGTTGACAGATAATAATTATTTTTCATGATTTATGTCCAAGAGATACAAAGAATGTGTAGGAATTTAAAAAGAGGGAAAAGTTAGTTTTTATGAATTCATTTCTAGGTTGAAATTGTAGAGCAAGAACATAGACAACCTAAATATGGAGGCCAACTTTATGGTTGACACCAAAAAGAAACAAAAAGGATTTTATGGGCCGGTGAGGAAGGGACAATTACAGAGGTTTCTAAAATATAAAGAAGATGAAGTGGTGGATGTTGTATTGAGATATTCGGTCCAAAATTTATGGAGAATAAATTTAGTTGGTTCTTAAATGTGGACATCATATCAATGGTTATTTCTTGGGGTCTAGAGATTGTAGAAGACAATGAAATGGTGATATGGGTGGAAATTTATTTTTTTGAGAAGGAATTACTCATTAGGGTGGATTCTATTTTGGAATGGGTTGTGCCTAGTGTAGGGACAAACATCTCAGAGGACATAGAAGATGAAGTGGAGGCCAAAGAGTATGGAATTGTTCCATTTGTTAATTGGATGGGAAAGGTGGACAAAGAAGTATATAAAAGAAAGATCTCAGAAGTGTGGGAGAAACTAAAAGTGGTGATATGAAGGCATGAGACTGTAGAAAATAAGATATCACTTGCCTTTCCTCATGTGGTGTCTAGGAAAGTGAGGACAAGGAGTGTTGGATGAGCTCAGTGGGGCTAAATGGAAATTGATGACCAGTAAGGGTAGTCTTTGACATAGTTTATAACCCTTTTTTGGTTAAGGTAGCTCATAGTTTGTCTTGTGTGTGTTACAATGGTTAGCAGTCATATGGCATAGTTCTTGGTATAATAATAGGGAATTTGGGTTTGGTGTGTTCAAATGTTGGCAAAAAGCTATAGATCAAAGTGCCTTTGATAGTCGATGTTATACTTCTACTCTAGAAGTTTGGTTGTAAAGAGCCCTTTTTTTGTAAGGATGGGTGCTAGTTTGGAAGGTTTAGGAAAGGTTGCTTAGGCTTTAATATACTATTGATGGATATATTGGAAATTTAGCTGAGTTAGATACTTAGATGTTGTCATTATGGAAACATATGATCTACATGAAAATCACACAAGATAGAGAGAAAGTATGATAGAGCGCAAAGCAAAATTGTCTAAGTATCAGACAGTATTTTTGCCAGTATACCCAAAGATAGTTTTGATTAGCAATGATGATTGGAGTAAGTTCGGTGCTTGTGCACTTGAACATAGATACTATGGTGACTATAGAAGACTCACCTGAGAGTGCAAGTCAGTATGACATGTACGGAAGAAGTTATGAGAGTTTTACTGAAGACAATGTTTAGTCGACATGATAGAATATGAAGATAGAATTGGTAAAGAGTTAAGGGATTATTTTGTTTACCAAAATAATGTCTTAAGAATATAAAGGGATGAAATCCTAGATGTTAACCCTTGAGTAAAGATATATTTTGTATAATGCTTATGACTAGCCGACTGTAAGAGTTATTAGTGTTAATAACTTGTATAAAGAGATGTAATGATGTAATTGTAATTACACATGCACATAGAAGTAAGAGCAATAGTGATAGTGAAAAAGAAAGTGAAGAGATATTGATGTGAAGTTGTAAGTAGTATAAGGTTAAGTATCTTGACTTATTTTGTAATCTGTAACTATTGTACATTACTTGTTTGGGTAGTGGGCTCATCTAGTAATCTCATTTTGTACTACCAACTCTTAGCAGGGTTGAGGCTTCTAACCAAGCCTAAAGTCCCCTAATCAGGATTAAGACACTATATGCATGTAATAGGCTCCTAATAGGGTCAACATCCTTAACATGATACTTTTGATTAGTGGATCTTTGTGGGTACCATCCCCACCGTGGTTTTCCCTTGGCCAGGGTTTCCTCGAGAACAAATAATGTGTTATGAGTTCATTTGTTTTATTGCTATGCATGTTCTTTAGTTTACTATGTTATGCATTCATTAAGATAATCTATTATATCCATAATTGGGTAAAAGTAAAAGTTTGTAGAATACTGATTCACCCCCCCCTCTCAGTATTCCCTATTTCTAACAATTGGTATTAGAGCTTAGTTACTCAGAAAAGAATCATTCAAGGAAAGCCTAGTAGCTTGAGTAAGATCTCTATGGATATGGATCAGCTACAGAAGAATCTTGAAGAAGCTCTTGAATATATTGATATGCTTACTGAAGAAAGAGACACTCTGAAAGGAAAATATGATGATGCAAAGAACCTCATTGAGAAACTGAAAAACAAGTTGGAAGATCTGAAATGAGAAAAGGAATCTGAAATTCAAATTGAAGATTGTGATGACAACCTAGAAAAAGAGAATGAGATCCTTAAACATGAATTGAAGATATAAAATTTGACGTTAAGTCTGAAAGATGGAAATAGTAAGAATGAAGCAAATCTGAAATCTAAGAATGAAAATATGAAGCTTGATAATGAAGGGCTAAAATTTAAACTTGGTAAAGTGACATCAAAACTTGAGAAAGTCAATTTGCAGTATGCTGAACTTGAGAAATACAATACAATTGTGAAAGGTGAACTGACTCAATCTAAGTAGCAACTTGAAAGATTATATTCAACTAGTGAGAAGATTGATGAACAAATGTCTTATCAAAAACCATTCTATGATAAAACTGGTCTTGGATTCAACTCATCCAAAGTAAATGAAGAAAGCAAGGAATCAAATTTGGAAGTATAGATGAAAAGAAGTCTGATAAAGTTGATAAATTTGAAGATGCACCTAAAGAGAAGAACTGCCTAAGAAAGAGGAGTCACCTAAAGGTACACAAAGAGAATTTAAAGGTAGATGTTTTGTTTGTAATACTTTTGGTCATATGAAGAAAGATTGCACAGGTAAGCAATTTAAACCCCTTAATGATTATTGTTATAATTGTCATGGTTTTGGACATAGAGCTATGGAATGTAGAAAACCTAAATTTATTGAGAATAATAATAGTAGTAGAATGTTTAGAAATACTAACCATGCAGATAAGAGACCTACTGAAGACATGAACAGAAGAAATGGCGTAGTATGTTATAGATACAACAAAGTTGGACACATTGCCAGAAACTGCAGATCTCAAATCAATCAGTCTGGACCAAGATATGGAAATAATGGAATAGTTTGTTAGATATGTAACAAGATTGGACATACAAAAAGGTTTTGCAGAATGAACAATAGGGTTTCTCATCCTAATCCTAACCCTAGAAGTCATACAAGGAGAAATGAAAGTACAAGTAATAGTTAGAAAGGATGTTGTAGTAATTCAGAAGAAGTGAAGTTTGTTAAAGCCACAGATCAAGGAGACACATTCAACACTGAAGATAATCAGAAAGGTGAAGTATCAAATGGTAAGAGTGAATCTCTACCTAACCCTTCTCAAAGTACTTAATTCATGAAAAATACAGTAGAATAGGAACTTAGAATAGTGTAGAATTTGATATATGATGAAGTGAGTCTTTTGCAGTTAATGAAAGATAGTATATGATGTATTGATGCTATGGTTAAGAGCGCATACAAAAATATTGTGTTATGCGAGATTGCAAGAAGTTTTAAGTTTTGTAGGTAAGTAGAAATAACTTTTCGGAAAGAAGCAACAAAGAAATTGAATGCGATGTCAGATTTATGTGAGATTGAAAGGATAAAAGGTTATGATCAGTATTATTTGATCTTTAAGGTGAATACAAGTGCTAAGGAGATCAAAGAGCATTGATTGAAAGAAGTTTTGCAAGGATTTGGTGAAGGATTTTTTGTGCCAAATCTATGCAAGCACTAAATCGCAGAATCAAGGTATTTTACTTAGTAGATCTATAAATCGGTTAAAGAATTTGCAGAAGTCATGGTTGTTTCATTGATTCATAATGTCAGAGATAAGTATAGACCTAAAATCAAAAGGGAACCAGTAGAACCCTTGGAGGAAGACCCTAAGTTAGCTTTATCATCTGTACCAGACAGAGTTTTACACTTAGAAAATGTTAGAAGCTATTTGGGATGCAAACTTGAGACTCTCAGTGATAGTGATTTTACAGAAGAATATCAAAAGATTTACAATCAAGATATGTCATTGAAAGTAGGGTTTGAACATTTGAAAGGTAATGAGATCATTAAGTATTCTTTACAATATGAGTTTGATGATGAAGAATGCACCAAGATAATCTTAAGTAGAATTCACATTGGGAAGTTTTGGTTAGATGACAGAGTGATAGAAATCATAGCTAACCTAATTCATGAGGTAACTGGTCTATCTAAAACTAGAGCCATACTTTTGAATGATAAAAACATGAGAAAAATAGTTATAGACAACACAAAATCATCTTACAATGGCAGAGGAATAGTAATTAGCAAGATACAACAAGATGATGTTAGATATTTGTGCAAGATCCTTACAGCTAAGTTTTGTGCAAACTCAAGAGAAGATGACATGGCATCTGGAAGGATACATGTAGCCTAATTAATGTGTGTTGACAAAGTTCAAGTTGACATGTGTGAAATTTTGAGAATTTAGTTGTTTGAAAACTTGGAGAAGATTAAGAAGACTAAGAACTCTCAGTTTAGATTCTCATCATTGATCACTTATATGTTTTTCCATTTGTTAAGAAGATTCCCTTACACTATTAGTGATAATTGGAATGATGGTAAAACTACAATGGAAAGGATTAACAAAGTATACATGAGACATATTATTGACAAAGTCAATGAGAGTGTAGTATTGGTAATCAAAACATTTCAGAATTTGATGACAAGTAGAACAAGGATCCCATAGTCTTTAGTAGAGAAGTATAAGAAGGAGATATGCTTTATGGTTGATACTGACTTTACATTCATTGAAGCAGTAGAAACTAGAGTATAATTCATAGACCCTCTTGGCTATGAAATTTTTGAAACAAAGACAGAAGAGTATGTGAGTAGATTGCTTAAAAGTAAGTTGGACATTCATAACAATAGATTTGGAACCTTTGAGGAGAACTTTAACTCCGCAAAGACTATCTTAGAAGAAAAATAGTCTAAGAAGAGAGTAGAAAGTACAATCAAGAAAATATTAAAGGACACAGGGATGACTGAACAAGAATTTTTGATAGCTAAGCAGACATCAACAACAATTAGAGACATAGGACAAAAGGAAGTTTTGTCTGTTCCACCTCTACATTAGTTGTAGTACAACAAGTAGACATACAGATCAAAGTAAAAGTGGAAGAAGCTGAGAAAGATCAAGAAGCCAAAAATTCCACTAGATCATCCTCTTCTACACTTGGTAAAAGAGTGAAAGAGATTGCTACTGGACTGGGAAAAAGATAGAAAACTTTAGTGCCACCAGTACAAAGGAAGATTGTAGAAATAAAAGATGATGAAGGACACCAGTAAAGAAGAAAACTTGGAAACCAAAGATAGAAAAAGTGAATGAACAAATCATACATGATGGAGACTTTTCAAAGATGAACAAGTACTATGATCTCTACAACTATTCAGAGAGATTGAACCTTGAAAATACATTTGTGAGACATATGATATTGACTGACAAGAAGTTTGACACAATTTAGGGCAAAATACCTAATGATTTATATGAAAAGTTAGTAAACAGGAAGAAAAGGGCAATAAAAGAAGACATCAAAATCAGAGAAAATCTTGTTAGGAAGCTATGTGTTGTTAAGGATGAAGAAAACTTCAAGAAAATCATGAAAGATCTGAACACCCATTTGAGAACAAAGAAAAGAACAATTCAGACTATGGGAGGTACCTATGAGGAAATCAACAAGGAAACATAACAAGCAATAGTTAAAGTGATGACAGAAAGTGTTGGAAATCAATTAGATGCAACATAACCAACAAAGCAAGCAAAGGAAGAAAAATAGTTGAAAATTCCCTCTCCACCAGCTATTAACATTGAAGATGAGACAATGAATGTGGAAGGAACCAAAATTAGTTTAGATAGTGATGATAATCTTTTTAAGAACCTTGAGAACATTGTTGACAATTCGGCTTTTGAAGAGCAAGACAATGCTAGAGGAGAAGAACAGAGAGACACAAGAATTGAAGAGACTAAGGAGACAAAGAAGCAAGTAGAAGCCCCTAGTCAAGAAGAAATCAGTCTAACACCTAAGACTGGTAAGAAAACTCAAATTGGATCTATATTTGAAAGCTTGGGAAAAGAAGTAGATGATGATGATTAGATGGAATTGATCACATCTCTGAATAAGATTATTGGGAAGAATAAGAAGGTAAAAAGCCTTGAAGGATCCCTAAAGGAGTTAATTGAGAAGTTACAAAGTATTGTGACTACACAGATTGCAGAGGCAGACCCACTTGAAAGAGCAAAGAAAGTAATGAATACATTTGATGATGAGTTTACCAACTTATCAGATATAGCTAAGGTGAAGGCATAAGTAGCCTATGCAGCCAATCTACTTCTGGACATAAGTCAGAATATCAGGAATGATATCAATAGTCTTGATATTTGTATAAAAGACATGAGAAGGAACTTAGACAGAGGTAAAAATTTGTACATTCAGTGTACAAAATCTAAGAACCTTATATTAGAAGAAATTCAGAAGATTAAGATCAAAGAAGCAGAAATTCAAACAGAGGTAAATCTTCTTTCCAGCCCCAATGTGAAGATACTTGACATTGAGAAGAAAATTTGCAAGCTTTATGATGAAATAAGGATTCTACATGATGACAAGGATAGGAAGCTGAAAAGATTCTCTCTTCTAAGAGAGCATATTTCTATTAAATTGAGCATTATTGAAGGACAACTGGAAGAATGTCTTTCATCAGAGACATCTTTTTAGAAGTTCAATTTTGCAAACCTCCAAGCTTGTGAAATTGCATCTTATGGATTGTGCGCACTACTCAGTGTTGTAGATTCCATTAAGAAGGCATGGGAGAAAGAGATAGAGACCATGAAGATAAACTTTGCAGATTGTGTTGCAAGCCTACCGGCTTTGCAATATTGAATCAAGGTATAACATTTTTGTCTGAACACAGTTTTGACACCCTTCTTACCTTTTTTGTCATTGTTGTCAAAGGGGGAGAGATATATAGCAGAAAATTGATAAATATGATAAGGATGTATAATCTTAGGGGGACTACAGTATATAGATAAGATATATGGAGTTATAAGGATAGTATATACATATTTTTTGTTATGGCCACAATTTTGAGATTTTTGAAGTCTTATGACTTAGCCAATTTTCTCATATGTTGCCACCAATGACAAAGGGGGAGATTGTTGGCAATTTGGCTGAGTTAGATACTTAGATGTTGTCATTATGGCAACATATGATCTACATGAAGATCACATAGGACATAGAGCAAGTATGACAAAGCACAAAGAAAAATTGTCTAAGTATGAGATAGTATTTTTGCCAGTATACCCAGAGACAGTTTTGATTAGCAATGATGATTGGAGTAAGTTCAGTGCTTGCGCACTTGAACATAGATACTATGGTGACTATAGAAGGCTCACTTTAGAGCACAAGTTAGTATGACATGTACATAAGAAGTTATGACAGTTTTAGTGAAGACAGTGTCTAGCCGACATGATAGAATATGAAGACATAATTGGTAAAGAGTTAAGGGATTATTTTGTTTACCAAAATAATGTCTTAAGAATATAAAGGGATGACATCCTAGATGTTAACCCTTGAGTAAAGATATATTTTGTATAATGCTTATGACTAGCCGACTGTAAGAGTTATTAGTGTTAATAACTTGTATAAAGAGATGTAATGATGTAATTGTAATTACACATGCACATAGAAGTAAGAGCAATAGCGATAGTGAAAAAGAAAGTGAAGAGATACTGATGCAAAGTTGTAAGCAGTATAAGGTTAAGTACCTTGACTTATTTTATAATTTGTAACTATTGTACATTACTTGTTTGGGTAGTGGGCTCATCTAGTAATCTCATTTTGTACTACCAACTCTTAGCAGGGTTGAGGCTTCTAACTAGGCCTAAAGTCCCTTAATCAGGACCGAGACACTATATTCATTAATAGGCTCCTAACAGGGTCAACATCCTTAACAAGATACTTTTGATTAGTGGATCTTTGTGGGTACCATCCCCACTGGGGTTTTCCCTTGGCCAGGGTTTCCTTGAGAACAAATAATGTGTTATGAGTTCATTTGTTGTATTGCTATGCATGTTCTTTAGTTTACTATGTTATGCATGCATTAAGATAATCTTTTATATCCATAATTGGGAAAAAGTAAAAGTTTGTAGAATACTGATTCACCCCCCCTCTTAGTATTCCCTATTTCTAACAGGATAGATGAAGTTAGTAGGTTTTGAAAATGCATTGAAAATGTTTATGGTTGTAATCTAATATGTAAACTCTTATGATTATTAATAAAATCAAACTATATTAATGAGCAAAAAAAAATTCAATTTCTAAAGTCCCACTTTTTAAATAATTACACTTTTAATTATTTGATTTGACTAATAAATTCATCTAATTAAATTAATTTCATCCTAGTTTCAATTTCACCCCATTTCTAATTAAATCCACAATAATTGTGAATTAATTTCATTTTCTCTCAAAAATTGATTTTTTTTTTATTCAATTTAAAAATTCTAAAAAATCAAACTTGCGAGTTCTCAAAATTCTGAAAGTGCAAAAAAGATCTTTAAATAAAAAATCAATTATTTTCTCCAATTTGCATTTTGGAAAAACATCTTTAAATAAAAAATTGATTATTTCTCTTGAATTTTGGAAATTCATTATTCTCAAAATCATAAAGTCTCTTCAATCTTTATCTCATGTTTTATTTCCTAAATGAACTCTTAGTTTTGAGTTCGCAATGGAAATAAATCTACATATTTGGAAGGTTACCCAAAATGTCCTAGTTCCTAATTTTCTCATCCGTTAGTTCTAATTTTCCCAGATTGATCTCAATCATTCGTCATATCTTGAATATCTATATAAACCCCTTTCAAACCCCAATGAAGGATCCCAATTTCTGAATAGAAACTATCTTATGTTCATTTCTAGCAATCAAATTATTAATATTTTTTAATATTTCTCAAATCTTTGAGTCAAAGTGCTACCAAAATCAATACTAAGCATCATCCATCCATTCCCAAAGAGTGTAGAGAAGCAATAAAAGGAATCAAGTTGGGTATTGGTAACTATGTGTGTTTCATTATTTCATTATTAGTTAGTTATTCAAATCTCCATGCTCGTCTTTTATTGTTTTGTAGGGATATTATTGTTAGTAGTTTGTTAGATTAAATATGATTCTACTAACTCGCTTCCTGAGCTTGTGCATATTTCCCCTACATACATTTGGTGAACCCGACATGAACACACAATTTTGCATGTAGATTTTTTAGTTAATTTGTTGTTGCATGTAGGGTTTGGGAGTCTAACTTGTGATTTATGTAGGGTTTCATGTTTTAGACATGCAATGAATTACAATTTTTAATTAGTCTTGAAAATGAACAACAAATTACATCTAGTCTAATTAAATGGATGAATGGACCACAAATCTATCAAATAAATCTAAATAGGTGAATCAATGAACCCAATAATTTTCACTTAGGTCTAATTTGGCAGATAAAATTGGACCATGCAAATCTCATCTAAGGCTAATTAGGATGGCTAATTAATGGTTAATTGCATATTTTTATTTTTTGCTTGCATGTTATTTCCATTGATTGCATGTATTTCTTTTTCTTGTATGTCAATTTTGTTGATTACATGTCTTGCATTTTTGCTTGCATGTCATTTGTGTTGATTGCATGTCTTTCTTGTTTTGCTTTCATGTCATTTATTTTATTTCATGTCTTTCTTTTTTTTGCATGTCATTTTTATTGAATACATGTCTTTCTTTTTTTTGTCGTATGCCATTTTTGTTGATTGCATGTCTCACTTTTTTGCTTGCATGTTATTTTTGTTAATTGCATATCTTTCTTTTTTTTCTTACATGTCATTTCTTTTGATTGCATGTCTTTATTGGCATTTTGAATCAATTTGTTCATAAGGTTTGTAGAGTTACTAAAATCAATCCAATTTCCTTTTTGATGCACCTAAAAAGAACACTGTACAAATACAAAACACAAACTTGCATCTTGATTTGGTGCTTAAAATTGATGTAGAGTTTAAGAATTGAACAAAGGTAAAATACCTTTGAGATTGGTGCATTAAAATTGAACAAGGAAAATATCACTTGGTTTGGATCTTTAAAATTAACCCATGTTCTTATATGGATGATCTTTAGATTAGCTAACATTTCATTTTAGTGCTTAATTTGATCAATCCCTTGCCTTGAGTTTTGGGTGCACTTGCACATTATATTAGAGTAAAAGCCTTTAAAAAAATAAAATTAGTCAGGCCTGTCTAGGGGTGCATTTAACCACTAGAGGATGACCTCAAACTAAAAAATACCTTTGATCGGTATATAAATAAGATTGATATAAAATTAGAATTTACAAACTAAATGTTAAATTAATTCCAATTATAGTTTTTCCTGATCCAGGAAGTATTGTGTGACTATCCTTTTTAACTGCTAAAAATTTAAGCTAAGCTCATTAACTTTTATAAAACTTAATAAAATTACCTAATTACTATGATGTTGTAATTATAACTTGTATCGTCAGAAAATGGAAGCACTTCCATTTAGGACTGGTTTAGCCCTCCCAGTAAGTGGTTTGGGGTCATGTCAAATGCCTTGAATGGGTCTTTGACTTGGATCTGGTTTTTCCCCTATCCTACCATGTTTTCCACTTCTTTCCTACCTATTTCTGGTATCTTTATGAGATTTTGAGGTTCTTGACCTTATGGTCAAGGTCAACCTCGACCCTGACCTAGGGTCTAAATTTCAAATTCCAAAGATTTCTGGATGTCAGGGTTTGGAAAGAATTCTTTCCCGCTTCCAGGTTGGCTGCTTTGAGCTTCAAAACGGTGACTCTTAAAAGAAATTTAATTTAGGTCCACCCCTAAGGGTATGAGCCTAA
The DNA here is from genome assembly GCA_027943335.1 of Chamaecyparis obtusa. NCBI lineage: Eukaryota > Viridiplantae > Streptophyta > Pinopsida > Cupressales > Cupressaceae > Chamaecyparis > Chamaecyparis obtusa. Next base: position 3,523,999 of record BSBK01001519.1, on the reverse strand, counting down.
TGGGAATTTATTTCTCATATGTCGACCTCTCTAGAAGTTGGTGTCCTAGACTAGTATACAAGGAAGCCTTATCCTTTTATTTTGAGGGAAGAAAAAAGAAAAAAGGGAAGAAAAAAAGAAAAAAGAGAAGGAAAGAAAATGGAGGATCATCTATGCATAATTTATCAAACTAAGCATTCAAGCATTCAAGTATTCAAGCATTCAAGATTCAATTCATCATGGAGATCCATTGGTAGCCATTGAAGGATTCAAGCTCTATGGAGCCCTCTTGTTGAAGATTCTCCATCCATATCCATTCAAGCTTCTTCCTATTCCAAGATCTATTCAAGATTGGTTTTGAAGATCTAAATGCAATTGATTTGAGACATCCTACAATTCTATATAATTGTGGATTCAAGGATTTGAATCCTCCACAAGGGTTTCAACATAAGCAAGGTGAATAGTTCTATTTGCTTTGTTTATTACTGCAATTTCAATTCTATTTTAAGGTTAATTCCAAAACTAGGGTTTGACCAAGGCAAACCCCTCATCCAAACAACAAAACCATTTTTCTTGTAGGAACAGGTATGACATAGTGAATTACAAAGTAGATTCAGATACCCTTTTTGGCAAACTTTCAGGATCTATGAACAGATTTTTTGTCGGAGCAGTGCAGGTCAAGGTTGACATAAAGGGGTACAATTGTGCCCCCGTATTCGGGTCAAGGTTGACCTGGCTCTATTTTTTTTATTTTTTTTTATGGGTTTTCTCCATCTCTATGTTTCCAGGACATGGTAGGTTGCAGAATTTCCAGAAACTCAATATAGACACCAGAAAACAACAATTTCCAGATCTGCTACATTTCAAGATAAGTGTTTCATTTTATCCTAATCTTTCTGATTTATTTTTTACTTTATAATTAAGAAATTAGACCCCCTTTCCCTCTTTATCCATAACCAATTGATTCCTTTTTGCATTGATCATCTCCTTTCGGTTAATCAATTGAGATCTCCTTGTCTTGGATTAGGAGGTAATATGTATCTACAATATTTTCAACATACCCCACCTACAAACACATTAAAAAACCACACACACACACACACAAACACACACACACATATATATATGTGTGTGTGTGTGTGTGTGGTTTTTGAATATATATATATCTTACATTTTGGTGAACTCGCGATAGACAACTCTTTCTTTTTGGTGTTGGATGCTTTGCCTCTTTTCCTTAAGACTAGCTTAGATTAGTTTCACTTTATGCTCTTGCATTTTAAAATACAAAAATTCTACATACTCATCAAAATATAAAAACATTTCTTGCATTTCATTCACTATGAAGATCCTTAGGATGCTTTGGTGTGTGGTTATTTTCCTCATTATTCTCCTCTTAGCATCTATTTATAGTACTTATGATGTTTATGAGAGTATCATCCATTTCATTATGTTTGTCACTCTTCATGTTTCACTTGCTTATGCTATTATGAGATTGACTAATACTAGCCTTCCTACTTTCAAAACTTCCATTAAGAATTTGTGTGGTAGACTTATTTCTCTTTTGGATTATGTGAAGAATTTGGTAGATGATACACCATTTCCTAAATCTTCCTAATCCTAATCCTATCCTTACTAATCTAGTTCCTAATCTTCCTAATCCTAATCTTATCCTTCCTAATCTATTTCCTAATCTTCCTAATCCTAATCCTATTCTTCCTAATCCAATTCCTAATATTCTCATTCCCAATTCTCCATCTACTATTCCTAGTTCTTCTCACACTTATGATGGGGCTCAAACTATGATTCATGATGCAGATGTGCAAGAATTCTTTGATTTACCTTCCCATTCTTATCTGATCCATGATGATATTAAAGGGAAGAGAAAGAAAACTTCTAAACCTATCATTCTACCTTACACAACATTTTCTCATGATCACCATAAACAATCACCTCCTATAGAAGCTTTACAAGATATGTACATTACAAGATACAATATGATGGATAAACAAGGTTATAAGGGTTTAGGGCTTGGTGTTAATGAACAAGGTATTAAATATCCAGTTCATCTATCCCCTAAATAAGATATGTGTGGTCTTGGCTTTTCGCTATCTCAATTTAAGGTGGTTGATTCTAATCGTCACCCTCCTCTTCATGTTATTCTTCCAACACCTTCCTTAGATTACCCTGATACCCCTCAAGATGTGGCTAAGAAGGTGTATGTTCAGTTAATGAATTCTAAGAAAGAAATCTTTAAACCTATGCTGAAAGATGCTCTCTCCAAGTACAAATGTGATTTTCACTATAGTAATACACATTTACTTTTTGATTGTGTGCATTTAAAGATGTATGTTAGAGAAAGATATTCTTTAGGAATTATATCTCACTCTTGTGTGGTTTTAAAATTTCTTCATGATTTCCATATGGGGAATACCCCTCATTCTTCTATAATATAGATCTTTTCTCCTCTTGTCTCTTGACTGGGGGGCAAGAGGTATTTCTTCCATTTTTCTAGGATCCATTATGCTCTTAGCATGTATTTTGTTTTGAGCTTAATAGGTTATTCTTTCTATATTTTATCTTTATGGTTTTGTATTATGATATCTTTCCTTTGCTCATAATCATCCATAACTTTCTTCTAGTATTCACGATATCTTTTCTAAAGACATTTGTTTTGCAAAGATATCTCTTTTTTATGGTATATCTTGGTCTATCCCTTGATTTCATCTCTGGAGGGTAAGGTTTTCCTTCTTTCTCTCTGTCTAGGGATCTACTTTCCTTAGCTTAGTGGCATTTGTTTATTCTGCAACATTATTTCCTTATACTAATCAATGTTTTGGCTATGGATTTCCTTTTATGTGAGAGGTTGTTGTCATAGGTCATCACCTCTTCTTTATTTTGAAAATTATGTTCTTTATAAACTCTTGCCCTTGCTTTAGGGTTAGAGTTTTCTTCCTTCATTCCAAGATTCCTCTTCCTCTTGATCGCAGGGGGCTTGATGATTGAATCTTTGATCCCTATTTGCTTTTCTTTGAAAGATGATATTTTATCCAAAGCACTCCTTTATGGTGGGGGTCTGGTTGATAAGATCTCTTTCTCTTTGAGGATCATTTTTCCATAAGTGACATATCATTTTTCACGATTATCTATGTTCTTCGATGTAAGGGTCAATACTCTTTGCTAAGAATATAGTGTACATTGTTGTTAACAAGATATCTCCTTACTTTGTGAAGTAGTTATCCTCTTTCTCTTCCTTATCTTGTCTATTATGTAGCCAGGAGGGGGGCATATATAGGGTCTTCCTTATACTATAGTTTACATTTTACAACATGCTAAATCCTTAGAAGGTAACACACATAAGTTGCTAAATCCTAAAGAGACACGCATTTTCATTTTTATTTTTGCTAAATCCTCGGAAGGCAATGCACATAAGTTGCTAAATCCTAAAGAGACATGCATTTTCATTTTCATTTTTGCTAAATCCTTGGAAGGTAATGCACATAAGTTGCTAAATCCGAAAGAGACACACATTTTCAATTTCAAATATGCTAAATCCTCATAAGGTAACACACATAAGTTGCTAAATCCTGAAGAGACACACATTTTATATTCCATAGTGATACAAGAATGTGGATCTATGGTTATTCCAAAAGTTTTCAGAAGATGCATTATAGCTACAAAGCACAGTTTATGGGTGAACTATTAGGTTTGGCTACCTATTGGGCTCTCCCTCCTTGGTGATTCACGGTAAGGTGGGCATCTTATTAGGCAAGGTAATCACACCCTATTCTCTCTTTTTTCTAGTGATGTCTCTCTTATTTTAATCTTGGGGTTGACAAAGACTTGAGTCCCTGGGGGTTTGAGGATTGCTTTGTCCCTTTGATTTCAATAAGATTTTTTTTTTCTTTGTGATCTCCTTTACCAAGAGTTTGCATTGAGTCCATACTCTTGCTAAAGTGGGGGCTAAATGTATCATCAAAAAATGGAAGCACTTCCATTTAGGACTAGTTTAGCCCTCTGATTAAGTGGTTTAGGGTCATGTCAAATGCCTTGAATGGGTCTTTGACTTGGATCTAGTTTTTCCATTATCCTGCCTTATTTTCCACTTCTTTCCTACCTATTTATGGTATCTTGCTTTGAGATTTTGAGGTTCTTGACCTCAGGGTCAAGGTTGACCTTCTAGGTCAAGGTCGACCTCGATGCTATCCCAGGGTCTAAATTTCAAATTCCAAAGATTTCTGGATGTCGGGGTTTGGAAAGAATTCTTTCCCGCTTCTAGGTTGGCTACTTCGGGCTTCGAAACGGTGACTCTTAAAAGATATTTAATTTAGGTCCACTCCTAAGGGTATGAGCCTAATTGAAATTTATTTCTCATATGTCATCCTCTCTAGAAGTTGGTGTCCTAGACTAGTATATAAGGAAGCCTTCTCCTTTCATTTTGAGGGAAGGAAAAAGGAAAAAAGGGAAGAAAAAAAGAAAAAAGAGAAGGAAAGAAAAGGGAGGATCATCTATGTATACTTTATCAAAGTGAGCATTCAAGCATTCAAACATTCAAGTATTCAAGCATTCAAGATTCAATTCATCAAGGAGCTCCATTGGTAGCCATTGGAGGATTCAAGCTCTATGGAGCCCTCTTGTTGAAGATTTCTCCATCCATATCCATTCAAGCTTCTTCCTATTTCAAGATCCATTCAAGATTGGTATTGAAGATCTAAATGCAATTGATTTGAGACATCCTACATCCCACATCCTAAAATTCTACATACTTGTGGATTCAAGGATTCGAATACTCCACAAGGGTTTCAACATAAGCAAGGTGAATTTTTCTATTTACTTTGTTTATTACTGCAATTTCAATTCTATTTTAAGGTTAATTCCAAAACTAGGGTTTGACCATGGCAAACCCCTCATCCAAACAACAAAACCATTTTTCTTGCAGGAACAGGTATGACATAATGAATTACAGAGTAGATTTGGATACCCTTTTTGGAAAACTTTTGTAATCCATGAACAATTTTTTTGTCAGAGCAGTGCAGGTCAAGGTCAACATAAAGGGGCACAATTGCGCCCTCGTATTTGGGTCAAGTTCAACCTAGCTTAGAAAAGAAAAAGATTTCTAGGTTTTCTCCATCTCTGTGTTTCCAGGCCAAGGTAGGTTGTAGAATTTCCAGAAATTTAGTATAGATGCTAGAAAACAACAATTTCTAGATCTGCTACATTTCAAGATAAGTGTTTCATTTTATCTTGATCTTTCTAATTTATTGTTTACTTTATAATTAAGAAATTAGACCCCCTTTCCCTCTTTATCCATAATTAGTTAATTCCTTTTTGCATTGATCGTCTCCTTTCGGTTAATCAATTGAGATCTCCTTATCTTGGATTAGGAGGTAATATATATCTACAATATTTTCAACACACCCCACCCACAAATACATTCAAAAACCACATAAATATATATATATATATATATATATATATATATATATATATATATATATATATATATATATATATATATATATATATATATATATATATATATATATATATATATATATATATATATATATATATATATATAAATATATCAATATTTTTTTTTTATATTTTACATAACTTAAAAACTTAGATTGAAAATTCTTAAAAATAAATTAAGGGGAATGTAAGATAAGAGATAGAAGAAGAATAAGATAAAAGATATAAGGATTATATGTAGGTTGTTTAATGAAGTTTTTCCTTCAAAGGAATCCATCTTCGGGGCCACTTCTCAATGTTGGACCACTTTATTAATATTACTAAGCAATTAAAATACCTTATTACAATATCTAAGCTCCAAAACCTGCAACAATTTCCTTATACTCTCTATCACTTTTACAATTTTTGGTGTACAATAACACCTTGCAAAATATCAATTCTTCTCTCAGGAATTTCCCACTCTCTAAATTATTTCTCCCCAAGTAAAACTTCCACCTCTCTACAAGAAAAATCTCCCTTTAAATACACTTCAATATGCTAATATGGGATTAAAAAACATATTTTCTTCTAATTCCCCATATCTCCTAATCTAGGCCCAAAATCTTATGTTATTCCATTAGCATAATAAAATAGCCCAAAATCCTTTTAAAATTTGGCTTTAGCATATAAAAAATACAACAAAACAAACCACCACCAATTAAATCCTAAAATGAGTGCTGGTGCATTTGATGTTGGGAGAAAATAGAATGTGGTCAGTTACGAGTTCCAATCCCATCGCCTCTTTTTTGGGTGTTTGGAATTGATTTACTTTAAGTAAATGTCATCCAAAGATTCTAAGTAAACTCTAGTCTTATCTCACCAATCTTAGGTGAGGTGTGTGGATCATAGCTCAGATCTAGTGAATAGTTCCTAAGTAGTTGATGTGGTCCACTAGAGATTTTAATGTCTCACATACATACAAATTGATTAGGGAGACTCCATATATCTTACTAAAACCATGTTAAATTAGAGGCCAACCTGGTTCACCTCTAAACATTATCTTAGTATAGTGCGCAAGGGGAGTGAAGAATCTTCCCCCAAGATCCCCATCATATATATATCCTAGGGTATTGTGTTATTGAAATATATCCTCATTAACACAACAACAATACCTGGCAAAAGGAAAAATACAGGCACCTATAAGATGACTCTCATGTTCTAGTAGTGTGACACGTCTACATGAGTTGTTGTACTACCAAGCAATGAGACTAAAATATTTTAATGAAGCCAATTTGAACTTAGGGCAATAACTGCATTTATTCTATTTTGTGATTATTATTTGACCAATGAAAACTTGTGGCTTGAAAAGGTCACTTAACATACATAGATCATACAAAGTCTAGTTTGTTATCAGCTATATTGTGCTTGTATATTTTTTGTGATTGCAAATCTTCCCAAAACATCGTGATAAAGAGAAACAAAACAATGACCTCAATTTTTTTTTACTAGTCGAAAACATCAATTTCTTAGTTTTCTACTCAAATCATACCTGATTTCAAACATGATTATACCAAAAATTTACAATACTAGGAAGCCTCTCTTTTTGGGTCTAGTAACTATAGAAACCTAAAAATAGTCAAGCTAATCCAAGTGAGAAATCAAATCAAAATCAAAAGTTAATTGAAATCAAATCCAAATAGGATTAAATCAAATTGATCATTTAATTATGCAATTAATCAAATTAATTGTATAGTTGAATTAAATCAAATCCAACCCATTCAAGGAGTACACATGGCTAAAGAAATTAAATAAATCAATAAAATAATTCCTAAAATTTATCACCTACCACATGTGAATGGATTAAATCAACCAATAGGAATTGAGAATTGAGCTCACATGGATCAAAGCCAAATTGATTCTCTATCATTCATCTTGAGAATGAATCTTGACCACTCATTTTGTCTCATTGTCTCAAGCTTTGAGGAAAAAATATTTAAATTGTCTCAACATTTGAAACCATCAACTTAACCCAATTTTGGTCATGGTTAAACTTAATCCACTCCCCAAGCTTGGAGAAATCTATAAATAGAAGGCAAAAATTAGGAGAAAAGGATCCACTCTCATTTAGTAATTGCGTCCTTATTATAGTCAATTTGATTTGAAAGCATAGGTTTAAGCATTTTTAGCATAATTGAGAAAAGATAGGCATATCATTCATCATATAGCATTTTAATTCTCATTTTAGAGTTGTCTCTAATGGATGCTACTTGAGAGAATTTCATTAGCTTCTTTAATTAGAGATCCATGAGATGTTTATTGCTTTGTAATTTCAATTCAATAGGTTTCAAGGTTAAATTAGCTAAATTTGAGTTGAATCTTAGAAAATTAATTTCATGAAGGTATTAACATACACAAAATGGCACCCACCATGGGGCTCAAGGCCTCTACTAATCAAATTTCATGTTTATTTGCTAGATTTGTGTGAGTTTGTGTTTGAATTCTCTATTTTATAGGTGAAGTAGCACGTACAAGTAGCAAAGTAGTGAGTATATGACAAAGTTTAACGCCTTTACACAATAAAATATCACTTCTACACAAATGTTTGATGCATTTACATAGGGTGTTAGCACATAGAAAAAATTTCTATCTTCTATCTTCTATTCTTTTCAACGCTTATACCGTGACCTTGTGATGCCTATAACCATTGTTTTAGCGCTTATAGTATTTTATATCATTTTAATAACACTTAGCTGAATTTAAATAACACGTATAGTACTTTATGTGACATGTATAATACTTTATGTGATGCGTACAAACATTCTTTTGATGCTTACACACATTCTTGCGACGTGTACACAAATTCTTGTGACATGTACACAAATTCTTTTGACGCATACACAAATTATTTTGACATGTACACAAAGTCTTTTGGTGCGTACAATAGACAAAATGACACGTCTAATAGTTTCTCTAGTGCGTAGTACTATTTATTTTAAAATTTAAATTCCACACGTTTAATGACAAATATCCTGTGTTTTGTAGATGACATGATATAAAAAGGTCCAAGAAACTAGAATCCATATTTTACAAAGAGGATAAATTAAAAAAAGGAGAAATAAGTCCATTTGAACAAATTTTCGGAAGATTCCAAGCAAGAAGGAGAGGCCTATGAGAGGTATATGAAAATAATTCAAGCTTATAAATACAAATTTGCATCTCTTAATTGGATTTTTGCTCCTTAGGATTCACAAATATTAATCAATTTAAGGAAGGAAAATTTGGTTTCCTTTGTTTTCTTCACATTTTCCTTGAATTGTGTTGGACTAATGTTTTTGAGAAGAGGATGCTAAGGAGCTGGAATGATCACCACTAGGTGAGTATAAAATGCATAAAATAAAATAAAAAATGCATCTAGCTTTGCTAGCTTCGAAAAGGTATGCCTAAAACCTTATATGGATCTGCTTAAATTATGGCAATTTGATTTAAATCTAGCATAATTAGAGACCTATTATTGTTTGTTGGAGTTGTTAGTAGGCCTATGCTCTTCACTTCATTTAGTGAATCAAAATGCCAAACCTATCAAATCCTTCAATTAAAAGAAAGGTCAAGGAATGAATAACATGCTAAATAAATCCTAATTTTTTGTGGATGAGAGTATTAGGTGATTATGCTCTTCACCTTTTAGGTGAATCAAAAAGCTAGAAGTACTCAAATTCCCTTAGATTAAAAGAGGCTTGGAAATTGAACCTTTTTAATCATGTTTGGAAGTGGAAGGTAGTAGGGATATGCTATTCACCTTTGGTGAATCAAATTCCCAAACCTACTTTTTCATTTCATTTCATTTATTTCATGAGCATGTTAGATATCTAATGGGCTCACCTCCCAGGAACATGCCTTAATGAGGTTGGTGAGAGGTGTTACGATTAATAGTCCACAATACAACTAAGAGGGGGGGTGAATCAGTTTTATGATAGAATATTAAACTTAAAATTTTAAGCTTATTAATATCAGATCTAATGAACACAATGAATGTCAACACAATAACATAATATTTTGGTTACGAGGAAACCCTATTAAAGGTAAAAACCCTGGTGGGAATTAGCACCCACTAATGATGTACTGAGAGTATAGTAATCCTTGTTAGAAGATATAGCCTTGTTAGGAGCTTGTTGAAACATTATAGTACATAGTCCTTGTTAGAGGATAGACACTATTAGGAGTCAAGAACAAGGAGGGCTCACTGCCCAAAAGAAGGTTAAATCCACCTTCTAAACTCACTAGTTCGCAACAAGTGTATATGAAGAAATACACAATCTTTTGAACTATTTTCTAGCAAATGTCTTTTCTTGATTAGTTCCAATGAAGTCCACCAACAATCCTCTGCTCTACATACAAAAAACACAAGTTCACAACCTTCTTCTGTCACATATATTCATCCATGTCTTTTCCAAAGAAAATACCTTTAATTTATACCTTATTATATCTTACCAAGATCAGGTCGACCCATAAGGCTTTCCTAATTACAAAAAATTACATAAGCCCTTGCTAAGATACACACGGTATCTAAAACAAGTTTACAATGATTATATTACAACAATTTAGGACCGACATCCTAGAATTATGCTTGTCAAAATAAAACACATGCTTCATTTCCTGAGTCAGCTTCAGAATAAGCCATCGCCAAAGGATACGTCCCAGATGATGTCACCAACCATTCCGTACCTTGCATTGACCAATGAAAATTCTTCAATACATCTTCCATCATCCTTCAAGATCGCATACCTTGAATCCAATCCCTCTGATATCTAAACCAAAAACTCAGGGACTAACTCTGTTAATTTTCACTGTCACAGTCCAGTGACTAGTCTTTACCAAAACAACTGTAACTTCCTTAATATGAATCCATTAATGATGCGATCTTAGATATAAGATCACAACATCCATTTGAACTCTCATCTAACTTTGTAGCATCTTAAACATCCGTACACTATGATTACCAGTCTAGTTTCTTCATACAAGCATATGTTGACATCAGTGACAAAATACAAATGACAACAGTATGATTTCCCATTTAGTAATGTAGTGATTCAACATATTAAATGTCTCAATCACCACCCATGCATTAGCAATATCCAACAATCTCCCCCTTTGGCATTGATGTCAACATATGGGAAAATCTTATCCCAAAGTTGTATCAACCCAAAAGTCCTTCAACTGAATAATCTCCTCAATCAGTGAGGATTTTATCATAACATCACTCCCCCTTTGACAAAAATGGAAAAGGGTGCCAACTTCCTTCACACATAACCTTTCTTCCATGATCACTCTCCTTGAGGAGTAGATCCCTACATCCAGTCCAGAAAATGATGAGGCTCTAAGCACTTATGGACTGATGCATCTCTGCATCATTTAGTTCTGACTAGGAGGGGCCTGAACCCCTAACATATCTACTCTCAAAGATATTCAAAGGTATCTTTCAGTAGTGGCTTTGTAAATATGTCTACAATCTACTCTTTTGTACTAATATATTCAAGCTTGATTTCTTTTTCTGCCACCTTGTCTCTTAAGAAGTGATACTTGATAGAAATGTGTTTAGTTTTAGAGTGCATTACCAGATTCTTCGACATGTTTACTGTACTGGTGTTATCACAATGGATAACCACATGCTCATTAAAAATTATTCCAATGTCTGTTAGCATTTGTTTCATGCAAACAATTTGAGTGCAATTTATAGCAGCAACAACATATTCTGATTCAGCAGTAGATTGTGCTATACAATCTTGTTTCTTACTTAGCCAAGAAACCAACTTTTTCCCAAGGAAAAATGCACCACCACTTGTACTTTTTCTGTCATCAATATTTCCTACCCAATCAACATCAGTATAAGCATGAAGTTCAAAGCTATCATTTTTGTCATACCATAAACCATAGTTTATGGTTCCTTTGAGATACCTCAGTATCCTTTTCACAGTAGCTAGATGAGTCTCTTTGGGTTCTACCTGATATCTAGCAACAATTCCAACAACATTAGCAATATCTTGTCTGGTGTGAGTCAGATATTGTAGCCCTCCAACCATTGATCTATACAGAGTCTGAAAAACACACTTTGATTCATCATCAATTGTTAGCTTGTTTCCAGTCACCATAGGTGTTCCTACCGGTTTACAATCTTCCATACCGAATTTCTTAAGTAATTCTTTGAGGTACTTGGTCTGAGAAATGAAAATACCATTCTCATTTTGAGTTATTTGCAGTCCAAGGAAGAATTTCATTTCACCTATCATGGACATTTCAAATTCACTTTCCATTTATTTTGCAAATTTCTTACATAGATCATCATTACCTCCAAAGATAATGTCATCCACAAATACTTCTACTATTATAATTCCATCTTCAGTAGTTCTTAAGTACAAATTACTATCTACATTACCTTTTTTGAATCCGAGTCCAAGTAGATACTTGTCCAACCTTGCATACCAAGCTCTAGGAGCTTGCTTCAATCCATATAGAGCTTTCTTTAATTTGCACACCATGTATTTGTCTTCGCATAGAGGAAATCCATCTGGTTGTTCTATGTACACTTCTTCTTCAAGATCTCCATTCAGAAATGTAGATTTAACATCCATCTGATACACTTTAAAGTTTTTGTATGCAACATAAGATAGGAATAATCTTACTGCCTCTATTCTAGCAACAGGAGCAAATGTTTCTTCAAAGTCTATGTCTTCTTGCTGTGAGTAACCTTTACATATAGTCTTGCTTTGTTCCTTACAACTGTTCCTTCTTCATCTATTTTGTTTCTAAAGACCCATTTAGTTCCTATAACATTTTTATGTTTAGGTCTTGGAACCAATTCCCAAGTATTGTTTTTCTTTATCTAATCCAATTCTTCTTGCATGGCTTTTATCCAAGATTCATCTTTAAAGGCTTCATCTATATTCTTTGGCTCAACTTGAGAAATTAAACAAATTTCCTCTCTAACTTTAGATCTAGTTAGTATTCCCTGACTGGTATTGCCAATAATTTGATTTTCAGGATGGTTATTTTTTACATACCTTGGAGTTTTAGGAGTAGTCTTGCTTGTCTCATCACTTTCTTCCTGAACAAGTTCTTCTTCTTCGGCAATAGTAGAGATTTCTTTCACTTCTGATATCTGACTGATGTCATACATTCTTTCCTATATCTGAAATTTCTCATCTATTCTTACATTGTTACTTTCAACCATCTTCCTTAATATTAGATTAAAACATTTGTATGCCTTGCTTTTAATAGACTAACCAAGGAAGATACCTTCATCACTTCTAGCATCAAATTTCCCTATCTCATCATCCCTCTTGATATAACATTTGCTACCAAAAATTCTAAAATATTTTATAGTAGGAGTGTGACCAAACCATAGTTCATAAGGAGTCTTACTTGTGCCATCTCTGATCTGAATTCGGTTTAATGTGTACACTGCTATTCCAACAACCTCTCTCCAATGTACATGAGATATATTTCCTTCAATTAGCATTTTTCTGGTAGCATCAAGTATAGTTTTGTTCCTTCTCTCTCCTATCCCATTTTGTTGTGGAGTTCTAGGAGCATATGTTTGTCTTTTTATTCCATGCTCTTCACAGTATGAATTGAATAAATTTGATGTAAACTCTCCACCTCTGTTTGATCTTAAATACTTTATTTTCAAACCTGATTCATTCTCTACTTTTTCTTTAAACAACTTGAATTTGTCAAATTCTTCTAATTTCTCTCTCAAATAAGTAACCCACATCATTCTAGAAAAGTCATCAACAAAGAGTATGAAATACCTTTCACCATAGTATGACTTTGTTCTTGTAGGCCCACATAGATCTGTATGTACTAGATCCAACTTCTCTTTTGATGTAAATGTTTTACTTTTATGACTATTTTTGGTTTGCTTTCCATAACACATTCTCTACATACAGTGTTAGAAGGTTTCACAATCTTCGGTAGATCTCTTATTGCATTGACCATGCTTTCTTTCACAATATTATCAAAGTTAACATGACAAAATCTTCTATGCCATAGACAACTATCATCTACCTTCACAACAAAACAAGAGGCTCCAAATGTGTTTAGTTCAAATACGTTACCTCTAGATATTGATCTGGTAGCAACCAATTTTCCTTCCTTGCTTTTGATAAAGCACTTACCATCAGTAAAACTTAATTAAAAGTTCTTGTCCATCAACTGTCCAACACTCAACAAGTTATGTTTCAGTCCTTCAACAAGTAGTACATTGTCTGTATTAGTCTTTCCATCCAGAGTGATAGATCCTACTCCTCTGATGGATTTTGGGAGATTGTCCCCAAACCTTACAACACCTCCATCATAATTTACTAATTTAACAAATTTATTCTTATCACCAGTCATGTGATGAGAACATCCACTGTCAATTATCCATTTAGTTTTCTTGTCAACATGAGATACTAATGCTTTCTCTTCATGAATAGGTTCATCTTTAATAGCAACAAATCCAATCTCTTCATTGTCCAAATCATCATCATCATTAGAGATTCCTTCACTAGCATAATAACATTATTTATCTCTTCTAATATTTGCATAATCAGGTTTGTATTTAGGAACTCTTGTAGGACATCTAGATGCAAAATGACCTATCTTATTGCATGAAAAACATTTCAAAGGTAATTTGCCTTCAAATTTTCCCTTACCTCTTTTCTCTCTTCTGGTGATTAGTGCAAAAAGTTCTCCTATCTTCTTTTCTTCTTCCATTATTTTTTCTCATTCCTCAACATACTCACCAAGCTCTTCTCTCAAGTCTTCTTTGCTTGTGCTTGGAAGTGCAGATGCTTTCTTGTGTGCAAATGCCTTAAATATAGTTTCAACTTTAGTAGCAGCTTCTCCCAATTCCATAGCTTCAAAAGTGGTTAACTTTGTAATTAACATCTCTCTGCTAAAGTTTGGAGTCATGGGTATAGTTTCTTGAATAGACATTGCCTTGAATTTTTAAGGAGTTAGAGATCTGAGAATCTTCGCAATGACTTCTTCTTCATCATAAGTACCTCCACAATTTCTGATTCCAACTACAGCTTCTGTAACCTTTTGAACATAAGCTCTAATTCTTTCATCTTCATTCATTTGCAGCTTCTCCATCTTTGTCTTCCAATTTTGTAATTTCGCTTGTTTGGTATATTTGTCTCCTTCATAGAGTGCCTCTAGTCTATTCCAAATATCATGTGCCAAATCCAAATCTTTGATTTTAGTGAATTCACCCTCAGATAGTGTGCTGATCAATGCTTCTTCTCTTGTGACCATGTTGCATGAAAATAGTTTCTTTTCATCATCGGTAGATGACCCTAAGTCATTCTTAGCCTTTAAAGTTTCCTTCTTTTTCACAATCATCCAATAGTCTATGCCCAAACATAGCAAATGTGTTCGCATCTTGTTTTTCCAACTGTCAAAGTTTTCAAGATCAAACTTAGGACTATCCTTCCTATAGAGTATCATTTTCCAAGATCACCTCAAGCTATTAAGTTTTCTCTCCGAGGACCACAAACTCTGATACCAATTGTTAGGATTAACATTCCACAATACAACTGAGAGGGGGGGTGAATCAATTGTATGATAGAATATTAAACTTAAACTTTTAAGCTTATTAATATCAGATCCAATGAACACAATGAATGTCAACACAATAACATAATATTTTGGTTACGGGGAAACCCTATTAAAGGTAAAAACCCCGATGGGAATTAGCACCCACTAATGATGTACTGAGAGTATAGTAATCCTTGTTAGAAGATATAGCCCTGTTAGGAGCTTGTTGAAACATTATAGTACATAGTCCTTGTTAGAGGACAAACCTTGTTAGGAGTCAAGAACAAGTAAGGCTCACTACCCAAAAGAAGGTTAAATCCACCTTCTGAACTCACTAGTTCGCAACAAGTGTATATGAAGAAATACACAATCTTTTGAACTGTTTTCCAACAATTGTCTTTGCTTGATCAGTTCCAATGAAGTCCACCAACAATCCTCTGCTCTACATACATCAGACACAAGTTCACAACCTTCTTCTGCCACATATATTCATCCATGTCTTTTCCAAAGAAAAGACCTTACATTTATACCTTATTACATTTTACCAAGATCAGGTCAGCCCATAAGGCTTTCCTAATTACAAACAATTACATAAGTCCTTGCTAAGATACACACAACATCTAAAACAAGTTTACAATGATTATATTACAACAATTTAGGACTGACATCCTAGAATTATGCTTGTCAAAACAAAACACACGCTTCATTTCCTGAGTCAGCTTCAGAATAAGCCATTGCCAAAGCATACGTCCCAGATGACATCACCAACCATTCCGTACCTTGCGCTGACCAATGAAAATTCTTCAGTACATCTTCCATCATCCTTCAAGATTGCATATCTTGAATCCAATCCCTCTGATATTTATACCAAAAACTCAGAGACTAACTCTGTCAATTCTCACTGTCACAGTCCAGTGACTAGTCTTTACCAAAACAATTGTAACTTCCTTAATATGAATCCATTAATGATGTGATCTCAGATATAATATCACAACATCCATTTGAACTCTCATCTGACTTTGAAGCATCTGAAACATCCGTACACCTTCCGTACACTGTGATTACCAATCTAGTTTCTTCATACAAGCATATGTTGACATCAGTAACAAAACACAAACGACAACAATATGATTGCCCATTCAGTAACATAGTGATTAAACATATTAAATGTCTCAATCACCACCCATGCATTAGCAATATCCAATAAGAGGGACAACCCAAAGTGGGATACAATTTATTTTGTCACAATAATCTGACCCACTATAAAATAAAATGCATTCATCCTTAATAGGGTGAGTGACAAAGAAAGATCAAGAATCTAACCTCCTCAAGTAGTCCTTTAGGATTGTTCAAAACTCCAACATACCAGTGCTAGGAGGCCTCTATAATGGAGGATGAAACTTGATTTTATTTTAAATGGAATCCATAATATCACCTTGATAAATTTACAAGCCTACCTCATTAGAGCTATGTTTAGAAGCCAAATTTGACCTTAGGTAGATTTCTTGGAAAAGTTTCTTGTGCAAAATATTTATAAACCATTGTGTTGTGCTTGTTGTGCTTAAAGGTTTATGATTAAAAAAAGAGAAATCATCCATTAAGATCCAAAAATCAATTAAAAACAAAAATTCAAAAGGATATTTTCTTCACAAAAATTCAAGATATGGAAAAATAAAGGAATACATCATCCAACCAATCCTCATTAAGAACAATGTTTCCTTATCTCTATGATCACAATCCTACATCCATGTCTTCATATTCTTCAAACAAAAAGACTACTCCAAAATCTCACATCAATTATAACTTTGATCAAGAAGAACATTATGAACACCCTATATTTGATCAAGAACATCTTAATGTTAACCCAATCTTTGATCACAAACCTATTTCAAAATATCAAGATAATCCCATCTTTGATAAAGGAAATCAAGAAGAATTAGTCCCATTTCAACAATATTCATCACATGACAACAAAAAATTGGATCATCGAGATCTTGAAAATAACATCTCTTTCACAAAAACAAGTACAAATAAATTTCGATTGGATAGATCATTTACTCCTTTGGGATAATCATATGAATCATCTTTGGAAAAGCTCCTTGAAAATGATCTCATCATGTTTCCTCAAATCACTTCATGTGGTCTTATCTTTTTGAGTAACTATTGTTCATATTATAGACATAATGAACATGAAACTTCAGATTGCATGGAATTGAAGCATAAAATCTAATATCTTATTGAGGATGACCTAATCAAAATTGAATATCTTAATGATTCATTTAATGAAGATACTACTCTCAAGAAAGATCAAACTCATGAACCTATGTCTAGTAGTGGTTATCTTATAGCCTACACTTTTTCCACCATTCCTCCATCTCCTAAAGCAGAAAAACTATCCAATATTCCTCCATAAAATAAAGAACCTAATGCTTTTCATGATAACTATGTATACTCTCAAGGGATACCTCTAAAAGAGATCCAATATAACCTACATCTTGCTACAAACTTCTTCCATGCTTCAAAGGTTATAGACCCCAAGCCTTCATGTGCTAAATTCTTTATCATGCCTATTTCAAATGAGCCTCCACCAACCCTTCAATAATTCCTCGTACAAATCCAAACTCCTACCTTGTCCCTAGAAGTGTCTCCATGTCAAGAGACTAATCCAAAGTGCAAAGAAACAAGTATTATTAAGGATCAAGATCAAGATAATATCCCTCCTTATCCTATAGTTGACCAAAGTTCCATACCCCAAGAGTCCCATGATGATCCCTTCATACCTTTCCCTTTCTTTCAAGAAGACACCCTTCCATTTCAAACACCCCATATTCCTTTGTAATCACCTAAAAATGGGCTAACAAAACCTAAGGCCCTATTTTCCCTAATTCAAGATAACACTCCTATTTGTGTTAGTTAAATTCTTAATTATTAACATAATTCATCAAATTTAATAAAATCAATAAAAATTCATAAATCAAGCATTAATCATTAATAATTAAGAAAAAATTCTATTAATTACCTCTAGGCCTAATTAATTAAATCATTCCCATTAAATACATGACTAGAGTAATTAATTAAAACAAATGAATAAAAGACTCAAAAATGACATGTCACTTCTCAAGGGGACAATAGAGACACTTTTAACCAATGAGAGATCATCATATGGATCACTCACATGGATCAAGTTCAGAGGCATCTCAACCACTCATCATGGATGCATCTCAACCGTTCGATTCTTTCAAGTTCTATGAAAGAAGGATTTTCAAATTCAAAACATAATAGTTAATTAATTTACACTTACATGCTGCACATTTCATTTTCATAGCTAATTAGAGAACATTTGAATTTCATGCTTAATGGTGAATGAATTAATGGCTTTAATGAATGAATCCAGTTTCTTAGGTTAATTTGATTCAAATATCTCATTCTAACATGCATTATCACTATTTTAGAGTCTAAATTTGATAGTAAATCTAGACTTTTTACATACTTATGTTAGTTAGAGAGCAATAGGACGATTTTGCCTAGTTTAATGGCTTTCAATTGATTTCAATTTGATTCAAACTAATAAGATAATGTTCTATTGAAGTGTTGTGTTGTAGAATTACATTGACCACAAAATACACACACATTTCTGGCGCCCACAGTGGGGCAGAGCCCTAGATTTTTACATTTTTAACTAAATTTTTGTCATGTTTCTATCATCAGAAGATTGCATCCCAGAAATTGAATTGCATCTCAGAAATAGGGTCACACTCGGGATTTCTTGGATCGCATCTGAGGTTTCCCGGATCACATCTCGTTAGGTATCACATCTTGTTCCCTTTGGATTGCATCTAGGATCCTTAATCATATTTGGGAAAGGGGATATCATTTAGTTAAATTATGGATCACATATGGGGATTTTTGTTGTGAATTTGATTTTTCTAACATCTAATGGGGGATTTTTGTGATTTTTATGGATTATGACAGCTTAATAGTGGTCTGTAGGTCGAATTATCCAAGACATCAACAAGAGAGAAACTACTAATGGTTATTTGCAGGTTTCCTTAAAGAAGAAATCAAATCAAAACATTATGCTTTTTATTTTTAGGAACTTAATTACAATTTGAGGTTAATTTTCAAAATAATTAGAGGATTATGCTCTTTTCCCTTTGGGAAAATCAGAAACTCAAAAGTTAGCTTGAGATTTGGGGTCAAATTGGGGTAAATTGGTTAAATTGCATGATGTGTTTTATAGGATAAAATGACATGAGATATGACATTATGCTCTTCTCCTTCATAGAGAATCAGAAATCTAGACCTCTAAGCCACCAATCCTCATTTCTTTATTTCATTCCTAATTAGAGGGCATGTCGGTTGAGGAAAAAAATCTCCCGAGAATGACCCAAGTGGGGACATGTTTTAAGCCAACCCTTCCACCCCACTATAAAATTTGACACTTCCTTGAGATGAAAATCTTGGAAGACATGATTGATCTTGACCATGAAACCTTGAGTTGATCTTTTCCATGAACATTCTTTGATCTTGTGTAGAACGGAGCTGCTTTAATCTTGCTTGCAAGACTACACAAATTTGAGTACTCATAGCGCTATAGGCCTTAATCTTTCTTGTAAGACTATGAGAGACAATTGTGAATTGATGCCCTTATTATGAACCATAAGATAGATGCTACCCAAACTACCTCCACAAGATTGGTAATTCTTGTGCAAGGAAAATAGTAATTTCCCCAAGAATTTCATTATTTTGAGCCCTCTTTGACGTTACTACTCAGCTAATATGGCCTCCAACATCCATTGCATGTTGTTGGATTATCATATTCTAAGGAGTCATTGAGTGTATTCCTAAGTCAATGAACAAGTATTTCTAATCTCTACTTAGTTTAGGGAAGGATAGGTTTGTTTTCTCCTAAAAATAATTTCTTGATGTGTTTGAAGTACAAAGCTAAGATAAATGCCCTGAATGAACAAATCAAAAGAACGTTAAGACACCTACGAGTCTCTAGAATCAGATAGAAAAGACCAATTTTTACAAACTTGACAAAATTTCCTCTCAAACAAAATATCAGACAGTCGCATCTTGTATCATGTGTCGCACCCTACATTCTAGATCACATCTGGTAGATTTAGAGTCACATCTCATATACCCTAGGTAGCATATGGATTAGGGATCCCACCCCGTATTTCCTATATCGCATCTGGGACCATAAACTATCAGTTGCATCTGGAGGATCACATCTAGGACTGAAAGCATT
This sequence comes from Chamaecyparis obtusa, assembly GCA_027943335.1. Classification (NCBI taxonomy): domain Eukaryota; kingdom Viridiplantae; phylum Streptophyta; class Pinopsida; order Cupressales; family Cupressaceae; genus Chamaecyparis; species Chamaecyparis obtusa. The sequence goes on along the minus strand of BSBK01001519.1, from coordinate 3,503,739 downwards.
TCTGTACCTGTCACAAATTGTATTTTTGTATTTTGGAGTACCCTTTTTGGCCTTTTTCTAGATTCTGTTGTCAGAACTAGTATACCTGCAAGCCTAAGAGAGTCAATTCTTGAGTGTGTCTTGTTATCCTTATTTGGTCTATACCCCACTTTAGTCAAGCTATGTTGTCCCTTGTCACACCAAATTTAATCAACCTCTTAGCTCACTATCAAGGCACTCTAACCCTTTGACACTGGAGCTTTCAAACATTTTCAAACAAATCCACTTGCACTTGGTTCTAAAATCACTATCAGGGCACTCTAAACCTTTGACGTTGGATTCTCAAACATTTCAAATCCATTATTGCAATCTTGGACTCACACTTGGACACTTGCAAAATTTCAGACCCACTTACACATAAGGACACTAAAAAATTCCTTAACCAAGCTTTCATGGTTAATAGAAGACATAAGTCTTACAAATTGAAAAGAAATCCATTCTCAAACGAAGTACCATTAATAACATTTGAAAGAGGGGAAACTTCACAAATCAATCCCTAATTTGGAACTACTCCTAGCACTATTGACACGGTAACTCCTAACGCTACAAACATGTCTAATCAAAATGAATTCCGTTAGGATGAGAGACAAAATGAATAAAATAACCAAGATGAACAAAATAACCAAGAAGAAGAATGACATCAAGAATCACGTTATGAATTTGATGATGATTAAGACCCTACAAAACAAGAATACCAAAGGGATTTGAGAAGCAAAAGATTCAATAAAATCCTTGAAAGAACATTGGATGAGAACAAGGAAAAATACTTCTTGGAAATTGCATTACAAGGAGTAAAATTACCTAAGGACTATGATGTGAATCAACTCAAACAAAATGAATATCTTAGTCCTATGTCTATTTTGACACAACAATTACTTTCCATGCAAGCATAAATCCAATAGCTAAAGAAAGAAAATGACAAACCGATAAAAAAAAACTCGTTGGAGTACATTTGTCCTTTCCCCTTTGATAAGGGTCTAAAAATGATACCATTTCCTCAGCATATTACAATTCCAAAATATGACAAGTACATCGGTAATTCAGAACCTCAAGATCATGTGAGGGAATTTTGCACATCAAGTATGGAGTTCATGCATGAACAAACTTACCTAATGAGGTTATTTCCATGAAGCTCAGGTGGACAAGCAATGGAGTGGTTATAAAAAATACCCATGGGAATCAAAACATTTGAGGAACTAGTGGAAAAATTTATCCAACAATACTCATATAATATCCAGTACACTGTGACTATGTTGGATTTATGCAACACAAAACATAAAAGTGGAGAATCATTCTTGACCTTCTTACAATGATGGAGGAAGATATTCACATGATACACTTGACAAATACCTGAAAGCAAAAATAGGGACATCTTTATCAATAACTTGGTACCTAAGATGAATTTTCCTATACAACTACAAGGTCCACCAAGCTTTGACAAAATGATAGTGCCATGAAAATTGAAGAAATCTTGATAAAAAAGGGAGAAATCACTATCAATAAAGAGAACAAAGACAAGTACTATCCCAATAAAGATAAGTACAAGTATGGAAACAAGAATAAGAATGTCATTAATGATGGAGTGGTGGATTCTCCTAATATGAAACCAAAACCGAAAGTGTTCAATCTTACATCAAGTCTTCAAGCGAACAAGAACTTGAATTTGACAGTGACGCCAACAGCTAATAAGACTTTTAACAAACCTAATACTCTAAATGAGCCTTGGTTAGCAAGACCCAAGAGGATATTTACACCTTTTTGAGATACACTAGAGGTGGTCTTGAAGTCACTCTTGGACAACAAAATTATCACAATTCATGATTCCAAACCTTAGGAACCAGAAGTAAAACCAAGGTGGTGGAATGACAATGACTACTTCAATTTTCATTGCAATAAAGGACACAACACTAATAACTACATAAAATTGAGACATGCTATTCAATACTTAATTGAAGAGGGAAAGGTTAAGGTGGATGACCATCATACCAATAATGATCAGAAAGCATTCCAGACTCTATTGCCTAACTATGAAAAAAGGAGAGTCCTCTAAGAGTAACAAAATCAATTACACATATACTGACAATGATATCATGATTCATATGGTGGAACCATGTAAACCATTCATTCATATGATTACTCTAAAAGGAGTGCAAAATAAAACTGAATCCTCTAATGTTGTGATGAGGAACCAAGCTAAGCTCACTCTTAAAGGGGCTTCAACATCAAACCCACTAGCTACAACAATAGGACCTAAACAACTGACATTACCTTTGAAGTTCAATCTAGTACACTACTTGTAGTGCATGCCAGACCAAATCTCTATTTTAGAGATGTTAAAAATCTCTTCGAGCCATAGAGAGATCCTTGATCAAGCCTTGCTCAATACCAATGTACCTAAAGACCTAGATGTGGATAGATTCCAAACTATGGTTGGTCACCTAAATTATCCACATTACCTATCTTTTTCTGAGGAAGATGATAAGTCATTAAACCAACTAGATAATCAACCTTTGCATCTAGAGTTCTTTCATAAATGTTAGAGTATTATTTCCTTTTACTCTAGTTGCTTAAGCGTCTCTTAGGTGCATTATTAATTAATTCTTAATTAATAATGTGCAACCTAGTATTTCCCTTTTAGGGTTTCATTCACCTTTTTAAGGTTGAACTTTGTAATTGTTTTTTTAATTCAGTTGATAATTTTGCTCTCACATTTTGAGTAAACATCTGAGTTCTGCTTTTTCGTCTTTGTGCTTCTACTTTGTATCAGGTTCTTGCATGCAGGTGTATTCGGGGTCTGTGGATTTGCATATTTGTCAAATCCTACATGGTATCAGAGCCATCTTGCTGCTTGCTGTTCGTGTTTTGTTGAAGTGATTCACAAGTAGGAGGGTTTCAAAAAAATTTTTAGTTCTGGTATTCTCTGCAGGACGTTATTTTTTGTTTCTTTTTTGCTCAAAATTTTTGGGGGTATTTTGAGCAAAAACGGACGCCGCCATTGCGCTCAGAAGGTCCGGGAGAGTCAAAAATCATATAAAATTTGCAGTTTTTGGCCACTGTGACTTCTGGGAGAAATTTTTTTCCCTCCTAGGGCCGTACGGCTCGAAAATCAAAAAAAAAATATTAAAAAAATCATTTTTTAATGATTTTTTGCGTTTAAAAAAAACGCAGCGTTTGTTTTTTACATCGCGCCACCACCGCGCCGCCCTCTCGCCACCGCCGCGCCACCGGCACACCACCGGCGCCCAGCCGGCCGCCCCCGCGCCACCGGCGCCCAGCCGGCCGCCTCCGCGCCACCGGCGCCCCGCCGACCGCCACCGCGCCACCAGCGCTCGGCCGCCGCACCGCTGCCCAGCCCGGCCACCGCCCATCCTCCGCCCGGCCGCCTGCAGCAGGTGACGTCACCTGCTGACGTCACTTGCCGGCCAGTTTCCGGCGCCGGATTTTTATTTCCCAGTGGCTTTTTCAATTTTTCCGGCAACTTTCAAATTTTTCGGGATGACATCATGCTGACGTCAGCGACAGGCCCGTGACGGTCATACGGCCGTCAACTTTTTTGCCGTCACTGGTTTTTTCCAGAGAGCTTGCATTCTGGGGGGCTTTGGAGCATCGACCCTCTCTCTCGGGGGGGGGTTAGCAGCACGCATTGTACTACTGGCTTTGAGAGAGTCTCTTGAAGTCATGCCTTTTGTCTTTGCTTGCTTTTATATCTCTTTTTGGAGAGGGGTTTTTCCCACTAGGTTTTCTCCTTTGTCTCCGGTTTACAGAGATTTCCTTGTACTGGGTACTTGATCAGGCCTTGTTGCCGGGACCCATTTCTTGCTTTCTTAGTCTTGCTAGGTCTGCTTTCTCCCTGCGTTCAGCTTAAGGGGGGGTGTTAGAGTATTATTTCCTTTTTCTCTAGTTGCTTAAGCATCTCTTAGGTGCATTATTAATTAATTCTTAATTAATAATGTGCAACCTAGTATTTCCCTTTTAGGGTTTCATTCACCTTTTTAAGGTTGAACTTTGTAATTGTTTTTTTAATTCAGTTGATAATTTTGCTCTCGCATTTTGAGTAAACATCTGAGTTCTGCTTTTTCGTCTTTGTGCTTCTACTTTGTATCAGGTTCTTGCATGCAGGTGTATTCGGGGTCTGTGGATTTGCATATTTGTCAAATCCTACAATAAACACTATGTAAAGTGTGTCTTGATAGATGGAGGTATTGGTTTGCACATATGTACCTACAATTTGGTGAAACAATTGGGATTTTATGAACACACAATTGATCCAAGAAGGAAGATAACAATCAAAGCTTATGATGAAGAAGAGAGATCCTCAAAAGGATTGGTTGTCTTGCCTATTAGAGTGGGACCAATAGAAAGAGACGTGATATGCCAAGTTCTTGACTTTCCACTTACTTATAACATTCTTCTTGGAAGACCGTGGATCCATTCATTGCAAGTTGTGCCTTCTACTTACCACCAGTGTATAAAATTTTCTCACAATGGAGTTGAGGTGACTATTTTGGCTAACACAACATATCCTTGTAACAGTCTCAAAGAGACAGATAGCACAGTCCCGAACAACAAAGAAAGTTATAAAAAAGTAGAAAGATCCAAGGAAATGGTCCTGCGAAGCTTTGCCAAGAAGGTCAACATTCAAGAAACAAGCATGAACGAGTACAAGATAGATTCTGCAATGTCCCTAAAAAATATTCCAATATCTCCTAGGTCTCAAGGATGACCGTCATCTACATTTACACCTTCTAAAGGTAATACTTTAACAATCCATGAAGGAACATGGATGGTGAAAGAAAATGTATCCCTTGAAGAAGAAAAAAAAGAAAAAGCTTTCTTGCAATGGCTATACAAAGAGAATGAACAAGAAGGAAATATCAAGAATGTAGAGATAGCCACTAACAAATATGGAAAAGGCTATGAGATCATGAAGCAAATGGGTTACAAAGGCAAGGGACCATTGGGTCAAATAAAACAAGGACTTGTGGAGCCGATACATGTGGATTTCAAAAACCCAAGGGACAAAATTGGAGTAGGCTTCAAGGAAACAACATCTCATCCCATAGCAGAAAATGGTCCTATGTTTGACAGATTAGGAGACTCAGATGATGAAGAAGAAGTGGAAGGGAAACCTATTTCCTATGAAAGGTTGCTACTCTTGCAAGGAGATCCATTATCAGAACTCGGTACTAATATTAAACAAGAACAAGAACTAGAAGGACCAATAGAAGAGCCTGAAAGAGAACAAGAATGAGGAAATCCTATTTTTGACACACCTCACTTTGATGAAGAACCAAAAATGACATCTTCACAAGCACCTTTGCAGGAGGGAGAGAACAATGCTAATGAGGAAGATGAAGTACCAATGACTATTGCCCACTTCTTGGGGGTTTCAGATTATAGTTAGGTTGACTCACATGAATATGAATAAGATATTATTTCTGATGCTATGATGGAAATAGAAGTGGATGTGATACATAAAGATTCTCCCTAGCAAAAACTTTAGTGGCGATTATTCATCATTTGGTGAATGTCGTATGTCGACAACCCGCTATTTGGAAAATATTTTGCACATATGGGATTGACCCTATCGCCCCACATTTATTAAAATTGGGTCCAATGCTCAAGATCATCACTAATCATTTTATTTAATTTTGTCCATTTCTTTCACATTATCATCAATGGAATATAATTTTTGGGTACAAGAAATTTAAACATTCACCTATAATTTCAAAGCGGCCCCAAATTGATGGCCTATATTTGCCAATAGTTTTATACATATATATTTATAGGTGGCCCCAAATTTGCCTGGCATTTTATGGATGCATGTCTAAAATTGATGCATTTTCACCAACTTTATTAATCATGCCAAGGTATTGAACGACCCATAATCGCCTTGGAAATAGCACAAGATGTGTTATAATTACACAGGCTTTGCCAAATAGTTGTAGACCTAATACCTCCTACCAAATTCACTAAAAATGATTAGTATAAATACATTCATAGATCAGTGTTATTGTACACAATTTGGTTTAGTTCAATTTGATAGATAGCAAACTTCAGACTATTGAGTCTTGACTGTTGAGTATTGGTGAGGTGTGACTGCAATTGAATTTGAGGCAAAGGTAAGTGATTATTATTCTGCGACTATGTAAATTTGAGTTCATTCTTATTTAGTGGGGACCAATTAGTGAGCAGCGGTGACCAGGGAGACCTCAAACATGATTTAAGGGTCAATGAATCATATTTATATAGATTATAGTTCTATTGTCACTTCTTCAACAAGAAAACTTTTTTTTTTGCATTGGTTAGCTGGTAGCCTTTATTTCATTGAAGAATCGAGATGTCAAACAAGAATAAGGGTAAGGCTCCCACATATGGGGAAAGCCAAGAGAGGCAAGAAAAATGCAGAACCTTATCATCGTACTTTGGTCATGGTGTTGGAATTCTGGCCAAAATTGGGAAGCCACTTCATAACAAGAAGATTTTCAAGATTCACAACCTGAACCTACACGACATATTGAAGAAGTCAGCGAACCTGATATCTTAGATCATGATGAACTTGAAGAAGATTTTTATTTAAATACCTAGAGTATCCATAATGATATAATCAACTTGGATGAGACTGAGAATGTTAGAGAAAATGATGGTGCAGGGAAGAAGAAAAGAAAATACAATTCAAAGAATGATATAGAATCGAAAAAAGATCAGATGTGGGATCTGCCAAGGAATTTTCAATTAGAATGGGTGTTAAAGTATCCATTCATTAAAATAGTGGACAATCCAATTGAAGGTGAGCCTCCCGTAGAATGCAGATGTAAGATTTACAACAAGATAAATAAGAAGGAAAAGAGGTTGCAGCTAAAAATTGACATCATAGAGAAGCATATGGGTAAAGTTTACAAAAAGAAAACCATAGATGGAGTTCAAAAATTAGTGATAAGATGGAAAACAAAGGAGGAATCTTAGCATGTTAGGAATGCATAATTATATGAATTTCAACAGAATATAAAGACGAAGCCTGGTGAAGTTAAAGGCTCTATTGAAGCTTGTTTTGGAAAAGCATTGTCTTTAGATGAGATTATAGTAGTAGATAATACTTCCTAGGTATGCACGCATGTTTATAGTGTACATAATTTTGTTCACCAACCTCATATACTAATTGTTGCTAAAATGAAGGATACTATGACAACGTAAAATTTATTTGAACTAGTAAAGAGTTCTCTAAATGAATATGGAGGTATAAATGACATGAGGATTGCCAAAAAATTGGTGTGTGTTGGAGTGGATGGAGCTTCAGTAATTCAAGGCCACAATGGCAGTCTATGCACAAAGATACAATCTTCTTGTGCACCCTACATTACTCCCATTCACTGCATGACCCACATAATGAATAGCTTTTGGAATTGTCAGCAAGCATGCTCCAATACAAAAATTTGAAGTTTTAATCAAAGAGCTCTACCAATACTTCTGTCAAAGTCCAAAATTATTGAGGGAATTTCAACACTTTGCTGAAGGACTAACCTATTAGGAATGGGAACACTGAGAGGGTGGGGTGAATCAGTGTTCACTATATATTTATCTTTTTACTTAATCTTTAAACTGAACTTAAATGCTTAAGTACTAAAATGAACATCCACATAAACATGAAACATGAAATCAACACATAACACCAATATGGTTACGGGGAAACCCAAATAGGTAAAAACCCCAGTGGGAATTGACACCCACTAATATTTTGCACTAGAGTATTATGATCTTTGTTAGAAGATCCTTAACCCTGTTAGGAGTTTCTTTACAATATATTTAGTATAGTAGACCTGGTCAAGGGTCAGACCCTATTAGGAGTCTTTTACAATAGTCCTTGTTAGGGGAGTGGATGCACTATCCTAGAGCTCACTGCTCAAGTGGTGAAGGCTGTAACCTTTTGATCTCAGATACTCACTATATCTTCTGGATGAATTGTCACTGTGATATTGCTTGTTAGATCAGTTCCTTTGATGCGCTAATGCTTTGACCTCTTGCAAAGCTCTAATACATCTTATAGAATCTTCACACACTTTTTCTATGCTTCTCACAACTCTATCTCAACTTCCATACCAAATACAATGGGCGTATCTCATATTTATATGCACATACAAAATAAATAACTAGGTTGGCCCTTAGACCTATTACATACAACTCTTCCAAATGAATTAGCTCAAGCGTGTTTACAAACAAACATATATATATGTCGGAAACCTAATTACAATAGGGGCATAGCCCTTACATCAATAGAATATAAACACAACTCAAAATGATAACAGTCGGCTGCTTACTCTATTCTTCACTGGCACTCACTAGCTCTGTAACTTCATTTGTCTGTATCTTCCTCATACTTTCATATCTAATCATGCGCTTATAGACTAGAATGAATATAGTCTAACTAACTTAACTTCCAGGGCACACACCATAACTCGGTTGTACACACGTGCGCTGATGCTCTGAGTTGCAGGAACTCTGTACACTATCCAGTCTTCAACACTTAAACCAATTTTTGATCTTCTCATCAAGTGCGTTGACTCCAAACTACTATATAACTTTGATGCCATAATGAAAACACTATATTAAGTCATATACATCAGTATAGCCAACTTGCCAATAATCTCCCCCTTTGTCATTGATGGCAACAAAGGAATATGGCCAAGTTGCTAACTATCCTTAATACAAAAAACTTTTTGTCTTCTATACACTTATATCTCCCTATACATATTATGATCCATATTCTATACACAACTCCCCCTTTGACATTAATGACAAAGTTGTTTCAAAAATTGTATCTACACATACTCACTAAGGGAAAACATCCGGATATGTGATCTTTAGGTTTTGGATCTCCTTCTTCCAAAATGTGATCAAAGAGTTTACTATCTGGAGATGGGCGCATAGTGCATATTGTAGCTTCTCCATCTTCTCCAAGTTAGTGCTAGGACCATGATCATATGTTACTATTGTGGCATCTATGTCCTTGATGTTATGATTGAGTATATCTAATGAGGGTGCAAGAGCATTCCTAAGCTGTGTTTGCCTTGCCCTGGTCTTTGACATTTCTTTTTCTACCTTCTGAATCTTATCTATTTTCCCTTGGTATACATTATTACACATGTTTACATCTGTGGATGTGTCTTTTACTGAACTCTTGACTTTCTCAATCATAGCTTCTACCTCTTTTATTTTCTTGAAATGAGCATCAATAAGCTTATCCCGATCCATGCATTCTACAATGATTCTTCTTCCTTGATCTGCAAACTCTTTTAAGGATGCTTGACCAGTCTTGAGTGAGCTTAGGTCAAGTGGAAAGTTTCTCATTAATTCACTCAACCTCTTCTTCAGGTACTTTTCTTCTACAACTAGGGATGCAGATTTTTCAAGGCTTGAGAAATTACTTTTGAAATGTGAGATGACTGTACTTACATCATCAACAGAGTGTATCTTTGACACTTTCTTGTCCTCTGGAAACAAATTGTTCAGAATGTTTACTGATTCTACCAGGAGGGGATTCCTCATCACTTGTTTTTCTTTGGCCTTTTCCATGGCTAGGATGCTGAATTTTATCAGATCTTCTTCTCTCCATGAGCCCAAACTAGATGTGTCAGGTGTTAAACTTGACAAAAATGCTGCTAAAGGAGTGATGGGAGTGCTATCCATCACTTCTTGTTTCACCTTGATTAGTTCTACTGATGTTTCATCCTTTTTATCACTTTCTTTTACCTTTTCTTCTTCTTTCTTTTCTTCCTCTTTTTCTATTTTTTCTTTTTCTTGTTCTTTCTGTTCTTCCATCTTTTCTTTTTCTTTTTCATCTGTTATATCTTCAATCAAAATTTCTTGTGGATTTAGATTATTGCCACCACAAATAATTTCAGCTTCTTGGGTGCTAACAAAGGCTTCCTCAAACTTGTCCAGATCCTTATATGTGGCCTCCATGGCTATCTCCACATTATCAATGATAATGGTGCTATCCTTGAGTGACTCTGTCATGGGCGCAGACTTATCTGCCTATGATTGTGTTTCTATTGCAGGCACTGAATCTTGAGGACCTTTTACTGATGCATTAGTGGGCTTTGCCATCTTGACTTCCTTTATGGATACTTGTTCTTTGGGCATAGTAGGTGGATACATGTGTCTATTCATAAAGACCTTCTCAAAGGCTTTCTCTATTTCTCTAGCAACTAATTCATACTTTTTATCCATTATATTCAATGTTCTTGTCTTGCTCATGAGGTGAGGCTTCACCAGATCTAGCAGTAACTTCTTCTCTTCTAGCTCACATACATGAAGAGTTTCATCTAAGATCTTCTCTCTTATCTATAGATCTTCTTGAATAGCCTGTCTCTTTTGAAATTCTAGGATGTTCCATACCTTGTCGGGGATCATAGTCTTAAGTTCCAAGACTATCTTCTTGAACTTCAACATGTATTTGATTATCATACCATGTATCTCAGATTTGTCTATTTCACTATATTTTTCATAAAACTTCCCTACTTGATCAATTATTCCCTCATCAATTATTCTTGCACTTAGCACACTGAGACTAGGTTTGTAATTTACTTGAGGAGGTGCTTGTGAGTTCCTTCTATTTCTTGTGACTCTTAAGGATGGATGACTAGTGTTGATCTCTTTCTTCCTCTTTGACATTGCCTTATACTCTGGAGGAGTAGTAGGGTCAATGGTTTCCTTGGGTGCAGAGGGAGTATCATCAATTTTATCCTTTTGTTTATCAGATTTCTCTATCTTTACCTTCTTCAACTTGGGATCATGTGATTCTACCTTTGCTGCATCTGTGCTCTCTAATTCCAAAGCAATCTTTTGTTCTTTTGCTTTATCTAGATCTTCTTGAGACACTCCATGTATTCTCAAGATCTCTGAGGTGACTTTAGCAACCTTTCTTTTTGTTGCTATGATGTTTAGTTTAGCATCTATCTCTCTTGTCTTTTCCTCACAAGTTCCCCACCTTGGCTCATTAGGGTCAGTAGGAGCTGAAAGCAATACTTGAGCATATGCTTCTGAAACTTGTTCATCTACTTCATATCAAAGTGGATGAATCCACTTTGTTCTAGGTACAACTACCTCCATGCATGTTGTATCTGTTTCAACCATAAAACAAATAGTATCCTTGTATTTCTCAATAATGTTTTCTAGAATTTTGTACCTCATTTACATCTTGGCTCTGAAGGTCTTCAACTCCAATGTTATGTACTCTCAGTGGATGCCTTGTAAGATATATGTGGCATGGTTGGAATGGACTTGTCCAAATATGAATCTAATACTTTCCCAACTATATGAAGGTACATGTAAATGATCAAAGACCCAAACCTGAATATCTTGGTCTTATCATGCTTGATTGCCTTGATGTTATCAATCAATTGTGCCCACAAGATCTCACATAGATTTAATTCTCCATCTTCCTTCACAAGTCTAATGGCTACTAGAATTGTGGCCGCAGACACACTATTCACCCTGCTAGTGTGTTAAAACCTGTATCCAAGTATCATGGACATCAATTTGATGTCATATTGCTCAATAGGCTCAATTGTCATCCTGTTCCTATCACTCCTTGACTTATATGTTTGCTCAACAATTTTTTTGACATCCTTTCCCATAGGAAGGATGGCGCCAGTCTTAGATAGGCCTGTCATCTCATATATTAGGTCACTAGTGATCCTTACTGGCACATCACCTATCCAAAATAGGTCATCATGAATTCTGCTCAGAAGTATTTTAATCCATTCTGTCTCATAGAACTCATATGCCGTAACATACACCACTATAGGGTGATCATTCCACTTTGCATATTCATCCAAGAAGGTTTTGTCTGGTTTTAGCATGGTTTCCATTTGCACCCTTAATCTATCCAATCCTACTAGTTCCTTCTTACAGTAAATGTATGCCCTAATATCTTCAACATGCATAACGCCCATAGGTGTGCGGGAGAATGCTCCCTCTAAATCATCTAGGGTAGACTTAAATGGATGCTTCTTAAACACATATCTTTTCTTTCCTATAACATCAAATACTATGGGAGTGGCCATCACTTACTTGTTTTATCACTTTCCAAAAGTTCTCTGAGATAATTTGAAGACTTCTGAAGTGACGTGACGAACTAGGGTTTCTGCAACCAATCAAATGTACTACTAATCACTAATAGATCAATCTACAAATCTTCACAATAACCTCTAAAGATCTTTCTTCTCTCTAATTGCTCTGAATTTGAATGTAATGAGTAATCAAAAAAGATTTCTATGTACTTAAAGTGAAAATTCCACCATTAATGCTTGCCACGTAAACCAGGCTGCCACTTGAAAATTTCTATCTTTCATTCTACAAGTAATCAGCTAGTGCACTCTTGCACGAAGGTTTCTCTAGTTTCAAAAAGCTTAAGTCCAAAGGGGCATACTCTTAGAGTGAGTATACCAGCCATGCAAGGGTCTAGAGCTAAATTAGCTCTCCCTATGACCCTGAGGGCCATTCATCTAGATGTAGAGGGTGCATCCATTATGGATGCATCCATTATGGATGCATCCAATACATACTCATCAACTTTGTCCTTTCCTTATGACCAAATCAAGCTCACATCATTTGAGGCTTTTACAAAATTAACTTCTCCTTTGGAATCTAATACTAGTTCTTTGGTCATTTTAGGGCTTTCCTGACCTTGTGTCCTTGATCTACAAAACTTTGAGATATGTCTAGCCTTGTTATAGGAGTGACAAATGACTGGAGGTCTTATATTCCTTGGTGCATTGACATGGGTCACCATCTTACATTGTTTAGCTGAGTGATCATTATAGTTACATATTTGACATGTAGCATTCTGAGAGCTTCTTACATTTGATTGAGTCTGATTTCTTTGATTATGAGTCATGTTCGTTTGGCTTGTCTTGTAATTCATAGCTCTATGACCAAATTTATTGCATGAATAACAGTAACCATTGAAAGGTCTTACCTCTGTACAGTTCCTTGCTATGTGTCCATGCTTGTTACATGCATACCAAGTGTGGTCTATAGGCTTGCACTCATTCTTAGGTGGTTCAGTATGATCCTTGGTCTAACTTCTAGTCTCTTTAGCATCTGAGATGCCTTCTGGTGCTTTCATTCTGGCTCGCATGTTATCAATCTGATTCTGTGCTTCATTGTATTCAATGCAGCTAGTATCTCCTTTAGCTCTTCTTGCATATAACTGAGATTCTATTAAATTAGAATTGGTGTGTAATTGATCAATGTGATTATTAGCCTCTTTCAATTTAGATTCCAAGCTTTCCTTGTTGTTTCTTAGTTTTAAGATGTCCATGTTTGCTTGCCTCAATTCTTCATTCAGTTGAAGGTTCTCTTTGACCTGTTCATCATAGAATTCCTAATTGTTAGTCAACTTATCATCAAATTCTTCAAGTTATTCTTTTAAGGATTTATTTTCTTCATTCAACTTCTTGACCATTGTCCCTAGATCACTGGTAGAGCATTCTTTTAAATCTTTCCTTAGCCTTTTGATGACTAATTGAGCATCACTGAGCTTTTCCCTTAGTTCTTCAGTTTCTTTTTCAGATTTTTCCAAGTCTTCAAGAGCAGCTTCCAGATTTCTTTTTAGATGTTTCATTTCTACTTTTTCTATGATCTCATCAAGTGGTTAAACTTTTTTGTTGAGGACCAGAGCTCTGATACCAATTTTTAGGAATGGGAACACTGAGAGAGGGGGGGGGGTGAATCAGTGTTCACTATATATTTATCTTTTTACTTAATCTTTAAAATGAACTTTGCTTAAGTACTGAAATTAACATCCACATAAACATGAAACATGAAACATGAAATCAACACATAACACCAATATGGTTATGAGGAAAACCAAATAGGTAAAAACCCCGGTGAGAATTGACACCCACTAATATTCTGCACTAGAGTATTATGATCCTTGTTAGAAGATCCTTAACCCTGTTAGGAGTTGCTTTACAATATATTTAGTATAGTAGACATGGTCAAGGGTTAGACCCTATTAGGAGTCTTTTACAATAGTCCATGTTAGGGGAGTGGACACATGTCCTAGAGCTCACTGCTCAAGTGGTGAAGGCTGCAACCTTCTGATCTCAGATACACACTATATCTGTTGGATGAACTGTCACTGTGACACTATGTGTCATATTAGTTCCTTTGATGTGCTGATGCTTTGACCTCTTGAAAAGATCTAATACATCTTATAGACTCTTTGCACACTTCTTCTCTGCTTCTCACAACTCTATGTCAACTTCCATACCAAATACAATGGGCGCATCTCATATTTATATGCACATACAAAATAAACAACTAGGTCGACCCTTAGACCTATTACATACAATGCTTCCAAATGAATTGGCTCAAGCGTGTTTACAAAAAAACATATATATATATATATATGTTGGAAACCTAATTAAAATAGGTGCATAGCCTTTACATCAATAGAATATAACCGCAACTCAAAATGATAATAGTCGGCTGCTTACTCTGTTCTTCACTGGCACTCACTGGCTGTGTAACTTCATCTATCTGTATCTTCATCATACTTGCATATCTAATCATGTGCTTATAGACTAAGCATGAATATAGTATAACTAACTTAACTTCTAGGGTGCACACCATAACTCGGTCGTACGCACATGTGTTGATGCTCTGAGCTACAAGAACTCTATACACTGTCTAGTCTTCAACACTTAACCAATTTCTGATCTTCTCATCAAGTGTGCTGACTCCAAACTACTATATGACTTTTTTTCCATAATGAAAACACTATATTAAGTCATATACATTAGTATAGCCAACTTTACAACATAATCGATGGGAACAAGCTTCTTAAGGATAGTGATACTAGATGGATCTCTTTGGATGGACTAGGGCATCAAGTTTTTTTAGAATATCAATCGTTGTTTGGTCTATTTAACTCAAGTCATGATGAAGTAGGACTATTAAAATTTCATCTATTGTGAATGTTAAGTAATGTAGAGACACTCTTAACATTAGCAGGTCTTCTCCCCATGCTTGAGGAAATGAGAAATTTAATGAAAAAGGCCCAGTAAAGAGCTATGTATATTGCAAAATATTCTGCATTGCGCAAATTGACATGCATGACGCTCGATAATCACTATCGATCATTTGATGATGTAAAATTTGCCAACTGGTTGAAAATCATAGATTTGGACAATCCTGATAAATTTTTAAAAATTGGTGCAAACGAGGAGTTATGTGCAAAAGTTCACGGAGTTGAGATACCAATGCATTACTTTTCTAGGATCAAGTTCGAGGAACCAGGAAAGAACCACAGGAAGTGAGTATCAAGTGTTAAAAGGGATGACTTTACCAAGATCGTTGAGTCTATAACAACTTTTGTGAAGCACATTGCCTATGATCTTTCCACACAAATTACAAAAAGATTCCTTCCAGTCAAACTACTTGAATCCACGGCTATTGTGTTTCCTCGATATTGGAGACTGAACAATTCGAAAGATTTTTGAACTAAGCTACTAACTTTGATAGATCATTTTTGAAAAACCAAAGAGTTAAATGGAATAAATCTAAATGGAATTTTAGATGAATCTTATTTGAGAGAGCAATCAGGTCATTTTTCACTGACAATGAGGGAACAATATAATATAATGCAGAACCTTCTTGAAGATGGATCAATAACAAGGCTTTGGAAAAATCTAGCTGAGAGATAAATGTTGATTGATTCAATATCATAAATTTTCAAGATTTCTGATTTATGTCTGACCATGATATTTGGGTTGGTGGAGGATGAGAGAGTTTTCAATGCTTTAGGATTCCTAAAGTCAAAGCTAAGAAACAAACTAGACAAGAATTTGGAAAATTTCTTGAGGCTCTATACATCCAAGTATGAAGTCAATACTTTTCCTTACGAAAGGGCACTAAAATTGTGTAGGAAGAAATGCCAGAGAAGAGGGTTGGGCAACATTTCAAACCAAAGTAGGAGTGCCATAGACAATGATGTCATTGACTCATGTACTGGTACTGGTATTGCTAGCGGTGAACATCAGTTAAGCGGAGGTATGCAGAGTGAAAAAAACATATCAAAGAACCAAGGAAGTCATGAAGTTGATGGCGATGAATTTGAGGATCTCAATAATAATATGATGTGGCAGCTTGAACCGTTGTAGAAGTAGCAGGTCCTAGGTTATTAAACTTTTTCTTGTAGTCTACTGTAAGTTTCTGTATCTCATCATCAATCATGCATAATAGCATATTCCAATGTCAAAAACATGAATGTGGTTGATAATGTCATCAAGATTCAATTCCATAATTAATAATGGTTTTCATTTGCATTATTAAGCTCATATGGTACAATTGTTGTAGATTTTTCATTATTTTTTTTGACAACATAGCAATTCATAAGTTACAATTCTTAGAAATATTGATTCTCATTAATTTAATTACAAATATGATACAATGTAACAATTCATTCATTAATATTAGTAAGAACACAACTCTGTGATTCTGTTTACAAAATTCAATGACTCAATACCCATTGGCGCATTGCCTAATTTCAATTTCATTACCCTAATCCAATGATCCTGAATTCCCTTTTATAGAAACAAGGGAGAAACAACAATTTTAGGTCGATTTGCCTAATATGAAGTCTCAAAATCAAAATCAGTAAGACAACTACAAGTTCCTTCCAATACTGCATTCAAATTTGTCAATGTTTTGATGCAGTTTGCAATGCCTTCATGAGTTATGTCCTGAGGAAGCTTGCCTAAATTAGACGTCATTGTGTCCTCCAACTTTTTTTTGTGTTCCAATAGCATATAACATAGTAAATCAACTAAGAATAGCTAAATAAAATAGAGTAAGTCAATGTACATTAAATTGGAAAACATGAAAATTAGATAGAGCACCGTTTGATTTGTATTCATTTGCAATACATTACAATTTACAATAGTTCAAAATTCAGAGCATTAGAAATGTTTGTAGGCTAGACCAAACATCTTGTGATGGCAGAACAATTTGGTTCAAAGTATAGTCACACTCCTGCAACTTCGTTAGCAATTCATATTTGGAAGTGTGACTTGACAACACTATTGCTTCTAAAACTCCATTCAAAGTTCTGACTGGTTTGATGAAATCCATAAATGTATCAGGAGATTTGTCTGTAGGAAGAAAGTGTAAATCAGTATTTATTTTTTCCTGCAACCTTATTTTGTAAGTTTCTCTTCCAATGAACTTATTTGCATCAAATACCTTAGGCAAACCAAGACTTTCCAAATTTTATTTCCTTTCTTCCATCTTTGTGATCTTCTTCTTAGCTTTTTCATCCAATTCCTGTGCTTCCCTTATCTTCTCACATTTTCGAATGATACTTGATACCTTTACTGAGGCATTGAGGCAGGTGCTAATTCCCTTGTTTGATAGATAACTATCACTATTACTGTAGAGTTATTGCATAGTATCTTTTGCATTCTTTTCTTTCTTGACAACATCCATGTTCTATTCAATGTTATTATGGAGCTTCCAATAACACACTCTCATACTTTGAAACATTTTAAACCAGTCACACAAGCTATGAGACATCCCCAATATTTGGCCCCAAATGTGTTCTTTTGTAATCTTCACTAAATTATTACTAGTATTTGTTAAATTTTAAATTGTATTATTTGCCTTCTTTAGTTCTTCTACCATTTTTTCACAAATATTTTTCTCTTCCACTGCTTTGTGTTCCTAATGATTGGCTTTATCCACCTGAGAGTCCAATTTCTTTTTCAATTCTTGGTTGGAAGTAGCATTACTCTCCATGGTTTTAAATAACTTTTATGAAGTGACTCTTTCTTCCTCTAATTTTTTACTAATTTTTGCCAATTTTCCCCTCAGTGCCTTCAACTTTTCCTGCTCTTGTTCCTTCACTACTGCCTCCGCATGTTCCTGCTCTGTATTTTTTGATGTAGAGGCCAATTTTTAAATCATTTTCTGTAATTCTTTCAAACTATTCTCTGAAGCTTTCCTCTTTGATTTTTCATTGGAAATGTTTACCTGTAACTTTTCTATATTTTTCTCGAGCTTAGTTTTGTCTCTTTCCAGCTTTAGCAGTGCATTGTAGACCACTTGGTTCATAGAATTTGACACATTGATTTTGTCCACATTATTAATTTTGGAAAAATCCAGTTCGAGAGTGCTAACTTGAAATTAAGATGGATCTATCTGACTCTCTAGTGGGTTTCCATCTTTTTTGGGTGGAATAACAACCATGAACTCCATCATGTCTCTGTTTGGGTCATATGTTGGAAAAACCTGTTGGATGCCGGTTGTTCCTCTACAATTGCAGTAAGGGCACCAGTCTTCAATGTATTCTTTATTTCCTTATTCTTGGTTGTTTTTTCTTCAAATTTATTACAAATATATTTGAAATGAAAATCTGGTGTTGCAGAAGGAATTGAATGTTTGAAAGGTGAACCAGAGCTTGCAATTCCTATTGATCTAACTAATGTTGTTTGAGGATTTCAACTTTTAGAGAGTTTGCTGAGCCTAAAAGTGAAAAAAGTGCTTTAGGTTCGAGTATCAATGTTTTGGAAACCTTTTGCTTCTTGACACTATCTTCTACCATGCTATTCTGTGTAGATTCTACTGGCCTCTTTAGAGAGGGAACTTGTTGTATAACTTGCCCAGTCCCACTACTAGACCTAGTAGCAGTAGATTCCCCAATCCCACCCGTGGCAATGGATGTTGTTGTGGGCATAGTGGTTCTTGCTGAATCTAATGGGTCTAGTTCCATCCAACTCCAATCCCAAGGCCTGCACCTTTGGGTGCTTCTTGTGTAAAAATTGTATTTTAGACGCCTTCTCTTGTGAGACCCAAACCACCACCTTTATAACGCATTTTTTCCATAATGATTGCCCCTTTGCTATATGTTTCTTTGTGGTAGTTAGATACTCCACTGTGTGGAGTAAATGTAATTGGTAGATTATCATCCTCATTGTTTGCATATTCATTCTGATCACTACTGTCGTAGGCACTTCCAGGATGCTCCAAATTCCACAATTTTCTAAACTCCATATCCTCATCTATCTCATCCAGATCTGAACTGATATTTGGTTCACCAAGATTCTTTCTCATAGTCCAAAAATTAGTTATTTTTCATTTGAGTCCATTTTATATCCTTACATTCTTCTGCTATTTTCTTTGGTATGTTTGTTTTTTATGGATTATCAGATTTTTCATAGAAATTGTAGTATATCCTAGGCTATACAATGCCCTGGTTTATTGATGTCATAATTTGTGATGACAAGTGTTCAACTGAAATTTTTTCCTCAGCGGAAACTTTCTCCATCTCTTTTGTAACGTCATTCCAGCTATCCTTATTTTTCAACTTCTCTAGCAATGGTTTACTTTCATGTTGAAATAAGTTTATAGAGTTCTTATTAGCAACAAGAATCATTTGAATGACATTGAGTGGATCATACTTCCAGTACCACTCTAAATCAAATTGAAAAATTTCTAAAAAATAATGTTCCACTTTGAATGTCTTTCTTTCAAATGTTAACACTGCAATTGAGAAAGGTAAGGAAGGGAATATGCTCTTCTTGGACTGGCCAATGAAGAGTTTATTTGTGTTCTCTAGTTCATATTCTACTACAAACACCCTATCTATCACATGCATTGGAAGTTTATGGGGTTGTAGTTATGATTTGTAAAACCTTAGCACAGTGTATTCTTCCATTAGGTGCTAGTTAGCCAATTGAATTATGCTTCCAAGTTGGATACAATCCCTACATGAAGTAGACAATTTGGGTATTGGAGTGATTGTTATTTTTTTGTACAATGGTGCCAAAAAGAAGTCTACAAAATTATTGTAATTCCTTTTGTTATCATACATCCTTATCTGAGGTGTCCAATTATATATTGGAGTACCTGTTGGTCCTGTCCCCCTCTGAATTTCAATCTTTTTTCCATTACTCATTAATATTACAACATTCTTGGCTAGAAAAAGATAGCACAAGTAGGTTGTGAACCTAAATGTCTTAGAATTGCCTCTTTTAATCAATGCTAATTATTCTTGCATCGATTGAACCATGTGTCCAACAAAATTATATCTTACTGGTTCATTGACATAATGGATATCCCAAATCAATTGAAGAATGATGGCACCCACTTCCCTATTATTTTCCAGTCCCTAGAAAAATGCTAGCGAGGATATAGTATCCTGAACCCATGGCACAAAAATGTTAAAATCATAAGGAGGCTTATGGTTCTCACCCAATGAAGCCTTTGCCTCTAAAACTATTAGACCCTTTATAAATGAATCTTTTGCATTTGGTGCGACTGCCTCATATTGTTCTGCCAGCAATCCCAGGTCAATATGGACATTACAATTTTCTCGATCAAACCCTAGGTCTAGCAAATTGAGAAATTCTTCCTAGGTTATTGATAAAATTACTTCCTAATTATTTTTATTAACAATTGCTTTTCTTTCTTCATCATAATTTTATGCACAAATCAAGACAATTTATGGGCAAGGGAAAACTTTGGGTAACAACATGCGACCCAAACCAACATCCCACGAAGCAACTTTATTCATTTTTGCACCTATCACTAGATTAAATTTTATATTTTCAAACCTCTTTGGCCCAGTTGCCTTACTGCACAATGTATGTTTAATTGCTATAACTCTCCTTTCACCGTCGATAGCAGGATCATAAACATCATGATACTCATTAGTGAAACCAGGGATTTCTACTAGTTTTCTCAAGTCTATTAAAGTTTTCCCATCTGCTTGCCCTTGGCCTTGAGTTTTCACTTTGCCCATTGTTCTTCAGAAGAATGAAAAAACACAGAATCACAAATATTTACTAACAAAATCATAGATAATAAGTAACTAATTAAGAAAACCCCAATTTAAGAAAACCCCAATTTTACTTGCAAGAATTAAACTTTCAAAATCAAGTTAAATTAATTTTTTACATTACAAAATTGGGATTCCATCAAGCTAGATATCTTACCAGAAATTAAATCTTGAAATTTGGATAGATAGAAGTTAGAATGACCGAGGCTCTCACAAGTTACAGTCTCAAAATCTTCAGCGACGGTTCAACAGTTGTTTTTACCTTTCTGCAGCTATGAGTCGATAGGTTTTTAAAAAAGAAATGTTAACAACTTTTCGGTAAATGTATCATTTAAACCAAAATTCTAGAATACATTTATGTTTAATCTTCACATGATAAGTAATCTTTTTGATGAATTACATGTGTCATGTTTTCAAAATGAGTTTGCAGAAAAGGTTTTTGAAACCCACAGTACTTCCAAAATATAACTTCAATTGTTCATCTCTTGCAATTGAACGGTTGTCACGATTTTAAAATATTAATACACACTAATGTATCATTTAAACCAAAATTCTAGAATACGTTTATGTTTTATCTTCACACGATATGTAATCTTTTCGATGAATTACACATGTTACGTTTCTGGAATGAGTTTACAGAAAAGGTTTTTGAAACCCATAGTACTTCTAAAATACCACTTCAACCATTCATCTCTTGCAATCGAACGGTTGTCACAATTTTAAAATATTAATACACACTAATGTATCATTTAAACCAAAATTTTAGAATACGTTTATGTTTTATCTTCACATGATACTAATCTTTTCGATGAATTACACGTGTCACATTTTCGGAATGAGTTTGCATAAAAGGTTTTTGAAACCCACAGTACTTCCAAAATACAACTTCAACCATTCATCTCTCGTAATCCAACGATTGTCATGATTTTAAAATATGAATTCACACTAATGAATATAATCATTAACTATATCACTTAGAATTCATTTGACAATACCTTATCCATGAAGTTTGACATTATTAATTCACTTAACTATATTTACTTAGAATTCATTCGATAATACCTTATTCTTTCTCTAACCTTATTAATTCATTTGTACTTCATAATTCTGTAAATATTTCGTATTAAATGCACCAGTGTGTGAAATTGGAAAAAAAGTCATGAGAGGTAACATTACCCAAATTTAATGTCAGTGATAAGACATTTCTTTTATTAACTACAATTGTGATACATTATCAACCAGTTGTAACTTGTAAGACTTGATACGTGTAATACATTCAAAATGGTGTAATTTTATATGGATAACTAATTGAGTACATAGTTCATACAACTTTAATTAATGGTTATCTTAATTTAGGAATTTTGAGTTTCTGATGATAATCGAGAAGGAAATGACATTTTAAAGATTTAGATTTACAAATGGAAATACCATTGCTTCCTTATTTCTACTAAAACATACTTAGTACTTACATGTATAATACATAGATAAAGCAACTAATTAAAATATTGCAATCACAGACAAGTCTAAGAATTATTTTTTGTTCCCATAAAACAAAAATTGAAATGAACTTGGAAAATTTTCATTATCTTTTTTCATAACATTAATAATTAAATTGCCTAGTAAAAAGAAAAACCTACTACATCACTAGTAGTGGACCAGTGCCAGACTTCCAGTGGTATGTTTGTATAAAAAAAACCCCCAAAACATGGTATGTTTGTATAAAAAAAACCCCCAAAACATGGTATGTTTGTATAAAAAAAACCCCCAAAAAGAGGGATGACGGGCCATGGTAAGTGGTAACACTAGTAATTTTTCCCTTCAGCTCCATCTAAGTAGAATTCTCCAGAGAGGATTAACCGTGAGAATTCATCGAGCCACCTGTATTGCCCCACCTGAGCCTCCACTTCGTCAAGCAAAAACCACTTTTGGAGAAAATCCCTAGCTATCAGTGCCCATTTCCTATGGCGCTTCAACTGCCCAACATTCAGGCCCAACATAAAAGGTTGCATGGCCACATTCTGGCCTAGGAGGAGAAGCTTGGGTATTTGACTTGCCCAAGGGATCCCCACCCCTATTTCTATGAACATGACAACATTAATGTTGTCCCCCAAGTATTCTTCTTTGAATACCTTCCTTAGTAGCATCAACATGTCCACCTTCTCTCCTCCAAGGTCAAGAAGAGATGCCAAAAAATAGGATGTAATGTCTGTGTTGACCCAGTGCCTATCTTCATTATGCAGAAACTCTTTGCCCAACACCATTTTAATAGCCTCTATTACAAAAGGCCCACCCTCGCT
The DNA here is from genome assembly GCA_027943335.1 of Chamaecyparis obtusa. Lineage (NCBI taxonomy): Eukaryota > Viridiplantae > Streptophyta > Pinopsida > Cupressales > Cupressaceae > Chamaecyparis > Chamaecyparis obtusa. The sequence continues at coordinate 3,480,561 of BSBK01001519.1, read as the reverse complement.
ACAAATTGATTCTAAGGTTTCATCTGAGAAGGAACCCAAAAAGGCCTTTTGGGCCTCCTCAGATGTGCATCTAAGCCTAATTGGAGTATCCATCTAAAACTTCAGAAACCTTAAAAATAAATTATTTACAAACTAATGACTTAAATCAGAGGTAGCTACAACAATTTATCTAGCAAAGACAAATTGAAATTTGAGGAAGAAAGAAGGTAGATTGTCTATAAATAGCCCTTGATTGATACTTAGTAGTTAGCAATTAATTATTCTTTCTTTATTCATATTAAATCCATTGTTCTTAATATTTCTTGTAAATCTTTCCCATAAATGCATGTGTGTGAGAAATTTAAATCCATTTTTCTTAATCTTTCATTTAAAACTTTCATAAAAATACATGTGTGTGGGAAATTTAAATCCATTGTCCTTAATCTTTCATATCGGCATGTAAATCTTTCCCATAACTAAAATTGGTAATATCGTTGATTCGTCTGTAATATCATTGACAAGGCATTTATTTCTTACCGAGTTACGAGTTACAAGTTGCACTATAGGACCGTGCAACATTATCCATCATCCACATGTGACGACTATGGTTATCATGCTAATTGATGATTTGATACCAGCATGTTGAATTTGCAGACAAGTTGACAACCCTAATTTGATACATGTCAACATTCTGATGACTTCCTGGAGAACTCTATTTCCTTCAAGAAATTGAGGTCGAAATCAAACTTCAACCATTGATCTTGGATCATCGGACGGTCTCAATTAATACATTGAACATTATAAAATAATGGATGTTATTGTTAGGTTATGTGTGGATGTGACTGGACGTGCTTATTGATACCAACGTGTTGAGTATGTATATAATTTGACAACCCTAATTTGATACGTGTCAACATTTTAGTGACTTCCTAGAGAACTCTGTTTCCTTCAAGAAATTTAGGCTGAAATCAAACTTTAGCCATTGATCTTGGATCATCAGACGGTCTCAATTAATACATTTAACATTATAAAATAATAGATGTTATTGACATACTATTAGGTTACATGTCGATTTGAATCGCCAATACAATTATTTTTTTCCCATAATTAACGAATGAATCACTAATACAATTATTTTTTTCCCTTCAAAAGAAAATCATTCACCTCATATATTATAATATTTTCACCTCACAAGATAAAAATTCACCTCATTCAATATATATTTTCCCCCACATGGCTATATAATTCACCAAGAGTTTATGGAATTTCCATTCGGTAGGGAAAAAATCGCCAATACAAAATATGAAAATTCATGAATTTGAAAAAAAATTAGCCTTCATTAAGAAAAATTTCCCCCTAAAATAATGTAGGATTCGCTAGGATTTTACACTTTTTCCTAGGAGGGGTTTTCTTAAAGTTATTCGTGATGCTCCTATAATTCAAATGGAAGAGGGAGATACTTCTAATGCTAAGTCACTAGAATTAGACTTACATAACATTAACATGAAGTCTAATAATAACATTAATGAATCTAATAATCCTAACATCTCTTTAGAAACAAACCTAATGGAAAAAATATTACAAGTTAATGACATTGATGATAACATCGTGATATCTCTTGAACCCAATAAATCTTTGTCCTTAATACATCCTGAACTGATAGACTAGAATGAGCCTGCATCCACAAGCATGTTATCTTTTGACAATGACTATTCCCTAGCCTATCATCTAAACACTTGTGAACCTTTTATTTCTTCCACCAATGTAAGGAGAGAAAACATGATTGAGGAGGATATCAAGTTTCTTAGTCTAAAAATGAAAAACAAAAAGAACAAGAAATCTGATGGTGAAAACCACTTAGTGGTAGTGTCAGATTTGAAAAGAAAAAAAGAAAAAGATGTATCCAATGGTGAAAACCTCCTAGAGGTGCCAAAGGATGAGATTATTGATATCCTCCCAAATCATTTTCAAGAAAGGTCTTCAGTTCTAATTAAACCAACACAACCCATCAATTTGGGAACAACAAAATCTTCTCAACTAGTTCACATTGCTCAGTCATTGACATAAGAAGAAAAGATCTAATTCACCAATTTATTTAAAGAAAAGAAGATCAATTTATCTTGGTCTTATTTAGGTATGCCTGGATTGGATATAGATTTGATAATGCATCACTTGTCTATTTCTCTTGATGTGAAACCTGTTAAGAAAAAACTAAATAAAAATGAATCCACATGTAGCATTGCTAGTAAAGGTAGAACTGATTTTTTTATTAAAGGTTGGATTCATAAGAGCCTTTGACTATGTGGAATGGATATCAAACATAGTTCATGTTTCCAAGGAAGATAAATCCATAAGGATTTACATGGACTTCAGAGACTTGAACAAGTCATGCCCAAAAGATGACTTTCCACTTCCCAACATAGACATGATTGTAGATTTGATGGCAGTCTATGAGATGTATTCATTGATGGATGGATTTTTAGAATATAACCAAATAAATATTTCTCCTGAAGATCAAGAAAAGACTACATTCACATGTGCGCGGGGAGCATACTATTGGAATGTGATGTCGTTTGGTCTCAAAAATGTAGGCGCGATCTATCAAAGAGAAATGACTACAATATTCCATGACATGCTGCATAGAAACATGGAATATTATGTGGATGATACATTGGAAAAATCAAAGATAAGAACAACACACCTAGAAGATCTAAAAAAAATCTTTGATAGAATGGAACCATTTCAATTAAGGCTTAACCCCAAGAAATGTGCATTTGGGATATCATCTGGAAAGTTGCTAGGATTCATAGTCTCAACAAAAGGAATTGAGGTTGATCCAGAAAAAGTGAAGGTGATTCTTGAAATGCAACCACCTAGGAACATTAGTCAAATGAGGATGCTCCAAGGCAAGCTACAATCCATAAGAAGAATTATATCCTAGCTAGCAGATAATGCACAACCTTTCACAAAGCTAATGCACAAAGGAACAATATTCACATGGGATGAGCAATGTGAAGAAAATTTTACACAGGTCAAGGAATATTTGATGAATCCTCCAATCCTAATAGCTCCAATATATGTGAAACCCTTGTTGTTATACATATCAGTGTTAAATACATCATTAGGAGTATTGCTTGCACAAGAAGATGAGGCTAAGAAGGAGAGAGCTATATACTACATCAGTAGAACTCTAGTCACTTATGAGTTGAACTATTCCATGATTGAAAAGGCATTCTTAGCAGTAGTATTTGCATCTCAAAAGCTTATGCATTACATGTTGGCACATAGGGTGAAGCTGGTTGCTGAGATAGATCCACTTAAATATCTGTTGAGTAAAGCAACATTGACCAGGAGACTAGAAAAGTGGTTCTTGGTACTCAATGAATTTGATATTGAATATGTTGATAGAAAAGTCATTAAAGGACAAGTGATAGCTGATCAACTTGCTGAAACACCACTAACAAATGACTTGCCATTACATATAGAATTCCCTGATGAAGCCATTATGCACTTAACATTACACTCATGGAAGATGTATTATGATGGCTCCTTCACACAACAAGGATCATGAGCTGGATGTTTATTCATTACCCCATAAGGATATACAATTCCAAAGGCATATAAAATGATATTTCCATGTACAGACAACATAGTAGAGTATGAAGCTCTAGTGAATGGACTAAAGCTTGCAATATAATGGAAAATCATTGAATTACACATCTATGGAGATTCACAACTCATTATCAATCAAGTGAATGGTGACTATCAAACAAAAGATAAGAAGCTAATTCCTTATAAAAGAATGGTTGAGGACTTGAAGAAATATTTTGTCTTCGTCATATTTGAGAAAATTTCAAGGTCAAAAAATAGAGCAGTAGATGCGATGGCTACTTTAGCATCAATGTTACAAGTTGAAGAACATGAATTTCTCTATGACTTAGTGGTGGAAGAACTCCCCTTCCTAGCCTATAAATCACCTGAATCACAGATTATCTATGCAATTGAAACTTAAGTTTTATCCAGATATGCCCATATCTACTCTTACCTAAAAGACCAAATAATTCCTAAAAACTATTCAAGAATTGAAAAGAGATGCCTTATAAGAGCAGCATCGCATTATATAATCATCATTAATGACTTGTATAGATGTGGTCTAGATGGTATGCTACTTAGGTGTTTAGAAAATGAGGAGTCAAATCATGCATTAAAGGAAGCTCATGAAGATGTGTGTGGGTCACACTCGAATGACTTTAATTAGCCAAGAAACTCTTAAGGGTGGGATATCACTGGCCCACAATGGAAAAAGATGCTATTCAATATTCTAAAACATGCAAAAAATGGAAAGTCCACAACAATCTAATACATGCTCTAGCTACAAAGCTAATTCCTTTTATAACACATTGGCCATTTCAGTGACGGGCCTTTGATCTAGTTGGGAAGATCTACCCAAATTCATCAAATGGACATAAATACATCATTACTGCAACTGAGCATTTTAAAAAATGGGTGGAAGTTGTGCCACTATCTAATGCAACAGGGAAAAAAATCTCAATGTTCATCTTGAACTACATCATCTGTCAATATGGAATACCCTCGTCAATTGTGACTGACAATGGGGGCCAATTTAAAAATAAAGGCATGGATGACTTGTATCTTCAGTTCAAAATTACTGAACATTGTTCCTTGATCTATTACCCTCAAGGTAACAGATAGGCTGAGGCATCAAACAAAACCATATTGAAAATCTTGCATCAAACAGTGAGTAAATCAGGAAGGGACTGACATTTACAAATAAATCCATCATTGTGGGAGTATCACACTAGCATTAGAACACCAACTAGTGCAACTCCTTTTGTACTAGTTTATGGATCAGAGGTGGTACTACCAGTCAAAGTAGAGATTCTATCACTGAGGGTATCATTGAAACATCTACTCACTGATGAGGACTATAGAATCTCTAGACTGCAAGAACTAGAATTGCTAGATGAGTGTAGGCGATAGGAATTTGATAATCTCAAAGTCTATCAAAGAAGAATGTCAAGAGGATTCAACAAGAAAGTGAAACCAAGAAGTTTTCAGGTAGGAGATCTAGTTCTAAGAGAAAATCCAAAAAATTAGCAACATCGAGAGCAAAAGGGAAAATTTGAACCCAACTTGTTGGGTCCCTTTGTCATCACAACATCATTTGGATCAGGAGCCTATCAATTGGCTATGCCTAAGGGAAATTTTCTACTAGATCCAATCAACACTTTGCACCTGAAAAGGTTTTATGCCTGACATTCTTGAGATAGCACTTGTATAGTGAAAAGAGTTCCTGAAAAAAGTATAAAAACAACAGAAAGAGTTCCTAAAAAAAAGTACAAAAAAAAGAAGAAAAAGTTCATGAGAAAAGAAAAATTAACAAATATTGATCTTGAAAAAAATAAAAAATAATGGAAAAAGTCCTAAAAAATGACTATCTCGGTGAAAACTTGGTAAACTGGTGCCTTGGTGAGTCCAAAAAAAATATAGAAAAAGAAAAAGTACAAAAAAAATCAAAAAAGAAAACAAAGTGTCTTGGTGAAAACCTAGTAAACAAGCACCATGATAGAAAAATTAGAAAAGTTTGGCCAAGTGGTGAAAACCTGGTAAATAGGTGTTACTTGTAATCAATGCTCTATCTATTAAGACACCGCTTGACTGCTTGGATGAAGTAAAGTTCAGTTTGTGCATATCTTTTCAGTCACTTTTGTGACAAGCCAAATCCTAAAGCATACTATTAGAGAAACTATATCTTCCCAAGGATGGAATCTGTCTATATCAAAGTCCTAGGTAAATCATTTTCCTAGGGGGAAATGATCAAAGTCATGCATGTCGCAAAGTCTCTTAGTCTCTATTTGGACTTTCCGCTAGGATGTCACTTATTCCTAGTTTGTGATAGACGTTAAACTATGAAAACAAAGGTATTTCTTAATGCCACCAATAAATAGTATTTCTTAATACTTAGACCTAAAAAGTGTTCCTCTACGTATGACAATAAGGGTGTTTTTAAACACTAAATAGGTGAGACATTTATTGATTAAAAGAAAAGTCTATGATTGATAATAATTTCTATGTGTGTTTGCAATTAACCAAGTGTGTTCCTAAATACTATAATCAAAATTGTCTATTCTTAAAGAAAGTACACTAGTCTTAATTAGAGAAACTAAATAAAGGAATAATGAATTTTTCTTTATGAATTATTATCAATTTGTGATTGTTATGTTTCCTTGAGTAACTCGATGATGTCTAAAATGGACTAGAGAAGCAAGGACTGGGGGCATAACATTTTCTTTGTCTTCTGCTTGTGGTAATAAATCCGATGATCTAAGGTGATTATAGGGAATGGGTGTAGATATTAGAAGTGCCTCTATCATGATTGGAATGCCACGTATACCTTGACCTGTTTCCTATGAAAGTTTTAGTGAGGTCAAATTTATTTCCTTGCCTGTTTTAAACTAAAATGAAAACTACTTCCTAGTAAGGTGCATAACAAATCGAGATAATACCCAAGGATATGAATATAAAATAAAAGGTCATTGTGGGTATTCATAAATGTACAAGAACAATTTTTTTTTATATCAATAGGAAGTAACTGACAAAACATTCTAGCCTATATGCTTTAATGTTTAGGTTAACTTTCAACATGATGGATAAAAGGGAAGTATTCATATTTTTATGATTGCAAAATCTATCAGTGAAAATTGCACTAACCTATGAGGTCCCAACAACAAATGCTCTATGATGATAATAGACTCAATTTGAAAAAGAAGTGATTGTCCTAGGTGTCTTAGTCTAGGTGCATTTCATTGTTAATTGCACTTAGATTCATTTTTTAGTTGTATTTTGATATTAATTTGCATTAGATTCATTTTAGATGCATTTCATGTTTTAGTTGCATTGAAATTCATTTTAAATTGCATTCATTTTAATATAGTTGCATTCATTTTAGGTTGCATCAGCATGAATGTGTGAATTTAATTAACTAGCATCAATATAACTAAAAATTCTAAAAACATAAACATTTTCCAAGTTTGACCAAGTACATCATATGATCATCATAAAAACTTAAAGGAAATGACTGAGTATTTATCACTGATATCCATTCACTTGCATAACCATGTCAATACCATAAATACACCTGCATAGTGCATCCATGATCATCCATACATAAATAAACAAAGAGATGTCCATACATCGCATCACATTACATCCCATCCATACATGTGCATGCATAAAGTGAGAGGAATATATTCTCATAACACATCACATAAGTCTGCATTCATACATCCATAAAGCATTAAAAATACAAAAACATATGCATATATTAGTGAAATAATATAGTGACATCAACATATCATCATCTATCTAATCTAATCATCATTACCAAGTATCCACGTAACACTAATAAGATCAATATCCAAAGCATGAGAAACATATCAAATATCATAACACGTGCAAAAATTAGACAAAATCATAAGTAATAGAAATCAGATAACATCAATATGATATCAAAAGAGTATAAGTGAATCAGAATATCAGAGAATTAGTGAATCAAAGTAATAGTGTATCAATATATATGAGTCCAAAAATCTATCACAATGTACATCGATAAAAAATGGTACAAGATACAATATATATAAATGAGGTACAAATGTCTATGTGATAAAAAGTGTGAAATATACAAAAGATCACATCTGACTAGAACCCTCATCCTCTTGAGGAGGGTCGGGAGGAGGAGCATCCGCTCTGCCTAGAATGGGTGGAGGCATAGCACCCTCAGACTGCTGCACAATAATAGAATATAAAGGATCTCTCTGCACGGCATGTACAACAACACAATATAAAGAAAAATAAGAAGTGGCACTCTGTCCCTGATGGGTGGCTGTATGAGTGTGTCTATCTCGCTCTGCTCTAATCTCCACCAGCTGTGCATCTCTCTATGCTAAGCAGGCTCTCAATGTGGCAACCTTGAGGTGCAAGATTGCTTTGTCCTGCTCACATTGTGATAATGGATCTCCATCAGAACCACACGCAAGAGGACTCCTGGGAGGCTACTGATCATCTCCACCACCACCACTGCCACTTTTTTCTCTTCGATGCTATACTTGTTGATCCCTATTTAGAAGAGGACATGTATCATGTTGAGGTTGGTGTACTCTAAGTCTCCTCTAATGACTTTGTTGGCTGTCATCCCCACTAGGTGCTCACCCTCTCCCTACATCTCTACATCTCTCTCCCCCTCCCCCTCCCCCTCCTTCCCCTATTGGAAAAATGGTTAGCGCTCCCCTCAGGATTCATGACATGGCTTAACCGCCTCCCATGTCTTCTATAAGTCTAGTGGTTGTATGGGGCATTAATAGGTTGATCTTTTGGTGCAACGACAACCAATACTTGTGACAAGTGGTATCGAAGTTTGGTCACAAGTTCGAATCCCCTCGGGTAGTGCTAAGGGGGAGATTGTTGGAAAAATGGTCAATGCTCCCCTCGGGATTCATGACATGGCTTAACTACCTCCTGTATCTTCTATAAGTCTAGTGGTTGTATGGGGCATTAATAGGTTGATCTTTTGGTGCAACAACAACCACTACTTGTAACACCCCCTCCATCTTCTCCACCTCCTCTGTCTCCACCTCCTTTGTCACCACCTCCTCCTCAGGCACTGTCTCTATCTTGGCCTCTACCTCTACCCCTGTCTCCACCTCTGCCAGAACAACCTTGACCAACACCCTCATCAGTAGGATCATAGTCTAATGCATCCTACAGGTGAGGAGCGATCTCATCAGGAGATATGAAATGTGGAAAGGGATGCTATGAATAATGGGCATGGAACCCATCCATAATACCACCATTAGTAATCTTTGATAGATAATCCAAAGCTAATGGAACCATTTGAGAAATCTCATGTAAGGAAGTCTCATAGATCAACTGAGATCCCCACTATGCCTCCTCATCTTTGATATGGGCGTATACATCTATCTATTGGGGCATGCCCTGAATCCAACCATACTACCACATAACTCGTGTGACCATAAATCTCTCAACTATGTATTTGGCCCACCCAATGAGATACCATGACTAGAAGGAAAAGGGCATCTTCTGAGCATCCGACCTCCACTCCTCATAGTCTAAGTATGGCCGCCATACAACATCTGTAACATAATCGATCACACAATGCCAATAATCCAGCTTGCCCAGGTGGGGCTACTGAATCATACCTAAATACATATAAATATAAGGGAGCTCTGGATCCCTCTGTCTCTCCACTATGGGTCGTGTAATTGGGATGTGCTCCCAAGCCTAGATTTGAAAACTAGTATATCGACAGTCATGGTTTGTGAGCGCTATCTATGATCTCATGGAGCTCTATGTACATATGGGCCATGATACAACTGCCCCAAAAAAACTGGCAAGGTGACTAGATCATCTCCTCAATCATGCATGACCAGCCACACATGAAGCCATGCTGACCATGATGGGACATCATCAGTCTGCCAATCAAACCTATAAGATATACTGGAAGTCACTTGTAGTGAGCCACCATATGATCCTAGGAGAGGTATTGATGCACAATAGTATCATCCTGGAATAAACATCGTGCATCCGCCATCGCTACAATAGCTCTGACCTCATACTCGATCTGTGCTCCCATCACTAGAACATGAATAATCCTCTAGACATTCTCTATAGTGACAATCATCTCACCAGTGGGAAGGTGGAAGGTGTTGTGCTCCAAATTCAATCTCTCACCAAGCTCAGTCAACAACCCTTGATTCACCCAAATGTCAGGCAAATTTGTAAGACTCCATAGCCCACATCGAGAAATCACTCACATCTTGGCAGGAGTGAGATGCTTGTGAAGATCTAAGACTTGAGTCGGTCTTGGGGAAAAAAAAGACACAATATTGGACTGGGACTACACACAAGAAAAAGGGGCACTATGTGAGCATTAGAGATGAAAAATTGAAGTAAAATTGCTTAAAAAGATCAAGAAGACAAGCAAAGTTGACTCAAATTTCAGAAAAAACCAAATGCGATCCTGGATCCCGGATACGATTCAGGATACACGAGATGCGACACCCTAACTACAGACAACACTTTGCATATGAGATGTGATGTAGGATACACAAGATGCGATCCTTAAACCATGTATGTCTTTGTTTTGACCATATGCAAAAATCTAGTGGACTAGCTTCAAAATTGAACTAAAATCACCGCATGCGACCCAATAGGGTGCGAGCCAGGAAATGTGAGATGCGATCTGGATTTTGGTAAAAAATTGGATGCGACGTGGGATTGACTGGGTGCGATCCTACTTTCAAGATGCAATCCTAAACTAATTTGAGCATAAAAAGCATGAAAGAAGCTAAAAATTGAAATTTCAAATTTGAATGGAGGCATTATCAACTACTCACTGGTGCTGCATAGTGCACTGGCCAATCATGTCATTGTGCAAGCTGGAATCAATGTTTCTCAAAAGGGAACACCATTTCATCAGTCAGAGCTCAGAATTTACTAAGGGTAAAAGTGAAAATGAATAGTAAAATGACCCTTTTGGACCTATTTAAGCTTCTTGGGGACCCTGGTGACCTAGGGCACTTTCATGGTAGGATGTCACATAAGTTTCATATCAGGACTGAAATTGAAATGAGTGATCTATATTATTTAAATACAGTAAAAATGAAGTTATAGAGAAAAGTCAACCTTCAAAAGGAAAAGTCAACTATAGTCAAATTGCAGTCAATCATGGGCAAAATGAGTAGAAATGATGCCGCAAATATGGAAAATAAGTTTAGTGATGATTAGCAGTCAGATGTACATAGTCAACAAAAGTCAAAGCTTAGTTAAACACAAGTTACAAAAGCTGCGTAAAGCGTAATTAATGCATAAAAAGCTTGTCAGAAGCTATGAAAAGTGAATTTCTCACTCATGCATTAAATTTACACTCCAAGACATTGTTTAAACATCATTCAAAATTAGTCAAACCTCATATTTTCTCAATAAAACTTGGTCAAACAATGTTTCATTGAAATTAAAATTGATCCTAATTGAATTCTAACACATTCTAAATGTTTTGTACATGATCTAGATCCATTTCAATCAACATAATATCTCTTAAATACTTGAAAATAATAATTTTATCAAGATTCTATTCTGATTTTGGTCCTGATGAGGCATAATCACACCAAAATGTAACAAATTCAATCAAATTTTTGAACACCAGGGGCATGACAGTTATCTTCGATCAACTTGATGCTATTAATCTTTCTGACATTGATCAATTTCATCACTTTGAAAATTGGTTATTTATCATCATGTTCAGTTACTGTGAATCATTTTCAGATTTCTTATTGATTTTTGTTCGATCAAGCTCAGAATCGGTATGGTCAATTCTCGTTCAATAAAGTTTAGAATTGATGACTTCTGAATCATGCGGGGTTTCGTTTGATCAAGCTTAGAATTCTCAAATTTAGAGTAGTTCTCTTTACTTCTCTCTAAGTCTTTCAGAGTGGATTCATTGCTCTCTAAATCTCCTCAAAATTAGAGTGGTCCTCACTACTCTCTAAATCACTTGAGTTTAGAGTGGTTCTCACCGCTCTCTAAATTCTTTTGAATCTATCTGTTCTACTCAATCATGTGCTAAATCAGATTTTTTTTGAATCTCTGTGTTGTTTTCAAAGCAATTAAAAGAGGGGCAAATGTAATCACCTAAAAATGGGCTAATGGAACCTAAGGCCCTATTTTCCCTAATTTGGGATAACACTCCTAATTATGTTAATTAAATTCTTGATTATTAACATAATTCATCAAGTTTGATAAAATCAATAAAAATTCATAAATCAAGCATTAATCGTCAATAATTGAGCAAAAATTATATTAATTACCTTTAGGCCTAATTAATTAAATCATTCCCATTAAATGCATGGCTAGAGTAATTAATTAAAACAAATGAATAAAAGACTAAAAAATGACATGTCACTTCTCAAGGGGAAAACAAAGACACTTTTAACCAATGAGAGCTCATCATATGGATCACTTGCATGGATCAAGTTTGGAGGCATCTTAGCCACTCATCATAACCGTTCGATTCTTTCAAGTTCTATAAAAGAAGGATTTTCAAATTCAAAACATAATAGTTAATTGATTTACACTTACATGCTGCACATTTAATTTTTATAGATAATTAGAGAACATTTGAATTTCATGCTTAATGGTGAATAAATTAATGGCTTTAATGAATGAATCTAGTTTCTTAGGTTGATTTGATTTGAATCTCTCATTCTAACATGCATTGTCACTATTTTAGAGTCTAAATCTGAGAGTAAATCTAGAATTTTTATATACTTGTGTTAGTTAGAGAGCAATAGGAAATTTTTTCTTAGTTTAATGGCTTTCAATTGATTTTAATTTGATTTAAACTAACAAGTTGTTGGCAAAAAAAATTGTCTCCTCTTTAAATAAAACTTATAATAACTCTATGCCTCTTTGAAGACAAATAATTCAACAATAGTTGGGTAAGCATGAAATAATTGGTTCCCTCTGAATTTTATGAGGTACAACTCCCTTTCTAAGATAATCAATGAATTTTGAATCAAATATAAACACATGTACTTTTAACCAGAAAGTACGCAAGGATCTCTCAAATACTCCTAGATATTAAGTTATTTTTAGGAAATATAAATATGAAAGATTAAGATTAAAGGAAAGCACAGTTCCTTTGACTACCAGAAATTAACTTCCTATAAAATTATGAGAAGAATTATCTGGAAAGATTGATAATCTCAGCACATAAATCCAACAATACAAAGTAGGAAATATATCGATTCACAAAGTAATCAACATATCATAAACTTAAATTCAGAGATTTAAATCAAGCCTAGTATTGAGATATTTATATTTATATAGAACAAAGTCTAAAAATAGTGCAGATTACTGCATCTTTCCTTTTAATTCCACCAATAGAAAAGCTTAAAACAGTATTGAAAAACTGCTAAACTAAGACTAAATCTAAAAATTCTAACCCTTCCATCATTTTGTGCTCCAGCATATATAGTTTTCAATCTAGGAGGCCTCCCTGAAAACTCAACCTCTCAGATTAACATAAAAACTAAACAGTTAAAACCCAATTTTAAACAAAGTAAAAGTTTTGAGACATCTGTCCCCCAGACAAGAAAATCTTAACAATGCAAGATATTGTATATCCTCCGCTACAGGTCATTTGATGTGGCTCTCCGTACTAGTTTTAAGGTCCTAAACGTATTCACCAACTCCTGAGTTGGATGCGAATGCAAACCCATTAGGCCAATTAGCTTCACTCGACATGCATTCTTTTCCCACTTAAGCTCCTAGATCTTTTGCAACTATTTGGGCAACTGTCCTTTGTTCAGGAATAGCATGGATTCTACATTTGCTATTCTGGTTAAATCCTGGGCCATAGGTTCTTCGTTCTCTTTGAGGGCATTCATAACTATTAGGAATAAGGTGTCTCAACCTTGGATAATTCCTATTCTTATTATTTGTTTTGTAAAATGTATTTCTTGCAAATAATGTAATTAAGTGTGAGTGTACATGTCTAGTTGGTATGTTGATGTGTCACTCCACTTGATGTGTCAGTATCTTGAGTTGTGTGTAAGGAGATCATGGTTGAAATGGTTATGACATGTAAGAGCTATATCTAGAAGTTTCAATGACAGGTGAAGACATGTGGCAACTGATAAAATTGAGTACTGTACACTCTTCCTAGTTTGTGATAAACATTAAACTATGATTACCATTTTCTCAGAGAATGGTAATACCCTAATATGACTATCTTTGGAGGTTGCCCTAAAAGAGGAAGCACATGATATAAGCATTTTTAGGGTTGTGAAGATAGGAGAAGAAAGTGTATTGTGTTAGGAATGAATGCAAAGTGTTTTGGCAGTCATTCTGTAGCAGTTGTTGTTGCATTCATGATATTCTGGATATTAGCAGGAAAGCTAATACAATTTTGTTTTGCACAGTTGATGGTATGTTCTTTGGTGTGTTATTAACCTATGGTTAACAGCGCAAAAATAAATTCATTCATTTGTAAGAGTTATGAGCATTTTGGTGAAAGAAGTGTTTAGACAGTGTTTCTGTGTAGCGATGTTCGAAAATCAGAGGATATCTCTTAGCTGGGATGGAATCTGATTTTGCACAGTTAAAGGGATGTTGGAGACTCATTAATGATGACATGGTTCATAGTACAAACTTTGAGGATATGTTTGGAGAAAGTTACAGTAATTGGAAGCTGACAGTTTTATGTGAATTCTGTGTGTAGCGTGTAGAATTTATTATTTTGTAATTAAGGACCGACTCATTTGTAATTATTTGAGTTTGGTATATAAGAAGGTTTTTTTTCCTTATTGTAATGTGTACTATGAATAGTGAGATGCGAATATATGCATGAAGTGAAGAAAAGAGCTAATTCAGTGAAGGAAGACTTGTGAGTACAGAGATCTGGAATTGTGATCTTGTGTAGCAGAGAGTGTAGTTTTGGCACAGTGTGAAGGAGGTAATATATTTCATATTATTCTATTGAATAATTCTAAGATCTTTTGGATAGTGGGTTCAGAGATCTTGCCTTGAAGCTGTTTGGGCAGTGGGTCCTTCTGTCTTCCATAAACTCTTAACCGGGTTAGAATCTTTTAACAGGGATTCAAAATCTCCTAACAGAGATTTATATGTACTGAATGTATTTCATAAGACTCCTAAAAGGGTCCATCCTCTAACAAGGAAATTTCATATTAGTGCATCATTTTGTGGGCATCATTCCCACCGGGGTTTACTCTTTTCAAGAGGTTCCCTAGTCAACATATCTTGTGTTATTGTGCAATTGTGTATGATTATCTTTCTATGGTTGATCAGTACATTGATTATATTGTTTAAAGCTATTGAATGGATAAATTATCTGATAATTGATTCACCCCCCCCTCTCAGTTATCTTGGGGATCTTTACTTTCTAACAATTGGTATCAGAGTGGTAGGTCCTTGAAAGAAAAGTTTAACAACTTAAGGAGATCCATGGCGAATTTCAGAAAAGAAAGCCCTAAGTTTGATAGAGTAAATTTTGACAGCTAGAAAGAAAAGATGAAGACACATCTATTGTGTTTAGGACCAAGTTATTGGTTGATTACAAAGAATGAGAAGACTATCATTGAGGAAGACAATCTAGAGGCAGGAACTAAAGATGAACTAGATCTATTCATGAGTAACATACTTGCAAGAGAAGCACTTTTATCAGCACTACCGGAGAATGAATATAGTCAGGTAAGATGTTTGAAAACATCTCATGCAATTTGGAAAGCTTTACATTCTACTTTTGAAGGTGATGAACATGCAAAGAAGGCTAGATTACATAATTGGATTTGTGCATTTGAAGATATCAGAATGATGGAAGATGAATCTATTAGAAGTTATATTGGTAGGATGTCTGAGATTGTGACAGGAATAAAGTCTTGTGGAGGTGATAAGACAAAGAATGAAGTGATATGGAAAATTTTGAGAACTTTGACACCAGTATTCAAGCAGACAACATAGATGATTGAACAAGTGATACCTTGTACATCGAACTTTTCAAGAGAGACTCTTCTTGGAAGATTAGAAACAATAGAGATGAACTTGAGATTATCAGGAGAGCTACCTAGAATGGAAACAACATTCAGTGCTCTTAGCATTAGACCTACAAGAAGTACTAGTGTGAATGGAGATTATGCCAGCAGTAGCAGATCTGAGGAAGATAAGAAGATTGAAGAAGGTATTGCATTACTTGTAAAAAGAGAACCATATGGTAAGAAAATATTTAAATGTTGGACTTGTCAAGAATATGGTCATTTTGCATCTAAATATCCTAAAAGAGTTAAGAAGTATAGAAGCAACTTTAAACCTAGGAGATCTAAAGAATGTTACTATGCAAATGATGAAGATTTTGAAGTAGGAATTGAAAAACATTTAAGTGACAGTGATAATGATAACTTTGAGGAAATAGGATTTGTAGCAATTAAAGAAGAAAGTTCTGAATCTAATAAAAGGGAAGAAAAAGCATTAGTTTCACAAGTTGAAAACAAATCTGATTGGATTATAGATAGTGGTTGTTCACATCATAAGACTGGAGATAAAAGAAAGTTTGTTAAGTTAGATAATTATGATGGAGGAATTGTTAGGGTTGGTAACAATGCACCTTGTTTGATTAAGGGTATAGGATCTATTACTCTTGATGGAAAGACTAACACTGATGATGTTTACTGTGTTGATGGACTAAGACATAATCTACTAAGCGTTGGACAATTGGCTGATAAGGGTTATCAAGTTTGGTTTTCTGAGAAAACTTGTGTGATAAAAGATAAAGATGGAAATCTGATTGGAAAAGGATCCAGAACCAGAGGTAATGTATTTCAGTTGAATCCTATTGAGATGACATGTCTGCTAACTAGGATTGATGATAGTTGGTTATGGCATAAAAGGTTTTGTCATATAAACTTTGGTAATATTGTCAAGGTGAGCACTACACATGCGGTAAGAGATTTACCTAGAATTATGAAACCTACTAACATGATTTGCAAAGAATGTATGATGGCAAAGTAGAAAAGGAGTTCATTTCCCAACAAGAAGTTCACATCGATAGAGAAGTTGGAGATTGTTCATACAGGCTTGAGTGGTCCTACTAGGACTAGAGGATTCTATGGTGAAAGGTATTTTATGATTCTTGTTGATGATTTTACAAGAATGATGTGGATTGCATTTTTGAAAGAAAAATCTGAAGCATTTGATAAATTTAAGATCATGAAAAGCAAAATTGAGAATGAATCTGGAATGAAGATTAAGTGTCTAAGATCTGATAGAGGTGGTGAATTTACATCTAGAGAGTTTAACACTTTTTGTGAAATGAATGGTATTAAGAGACAACTTTCAGCCCCTAGAACACCAGAACAAAATGGTATTGCAGAAAGAAGGAACAGGTCAATAACTGAAGCAGCAAGAGCTATGTTGTTTGAAAATGATTTGGCTAAAACTTTTTGGAGAGAAGCAGTGAACACAACAATATACACTATGAACAGAGTACAAATCAGAGCAGATACAAACAAGACACCTTATGAATTATGGTTTGGACATACACCCTCAGTTAAGTATTTTAAAATTTTTGGAAGTAAATGTTATATAAAGAGAGATGATGATATAGGAAATTTTGATCCTAGAAGTGATGAAGGAATATTTCTTGGATATTCTTTAAAAAGAAAAGCATATAGATGTTATAACAAAAGAACTAAGACTATTGTTGAAAGTGCAAATGTAAAAGTTGATGAGAAGTTTAAAATTCAGGAAAGAATGCTTGATTATGAATCTGATGGAGAAGCACAACCTTAGCCTAACATTGAAAATGCAGAATTATTTTTTGAAACTAACAGTGATTTGCTGAATGAAAGTCATACTGAAGAAGACAAAGAAGAAAATAGAGAAGAAAGCAGAGAAGAATCTACAGTCAGAACAAGATCAATAACTATGACACCTAACAGGTATACTTCAAGACATCACCCTATTGAGCAAGTTATTGAAAGTTTAGATAGAGGAGTTTTAACTCGAAATAAGGTACATTTATGTTTTATTTCTCAAATTGAACCTAAGACTACTAATGAAGCTTGTGAAGATGAGCATTGGATCAATGCTATGAAAGAAGAACTAGAGCAGATTAAAAAAAACAAGACATGGGAATTGGTCCCTAGACCTGAAGAGAAGAATGTGATTGGAACAAAGTGGGTATTCAAAAACAAGATGAATGAACAAGGAGAAGTGATAAGAAACAAAGAAAGATTGGTATGTAAAGGATATTCACAACAAGAAGGAATTGACTATGAAGAAAATTTTGCACCTGTGGCCAGACTTGAAGTAGTGAGAATGTTTCTAGCATATGCAACTTACAAGAAATTCAAAGTGTATTAGATGGATGTGAAGTCAACATTTTTGAATGGTGAATTGGAAGAAGAAGTCTACATTGAGCAGCCTGAAGGTTTTCCTTTGACACAAGAAGGAGATATGGTATGTAAGTTAAATAAAGTTTTATATGGATTAAAAAAAGCACCTAGAACCTAGTATGCAAGATTGGATAATTATTTATTGAAATTGGGATTTATAAAAGGAACAACAGATAGTAACTTATACAAAAAAGAAATTGAGAATGGTTTGTTGGTTATAGTTATATTTGTTGATGATATTATCTTTGGAGGAGAAGATGAAGCTAGTGACAAATTTGCAGATGAAATGAAGATTGAATTTGAGATGAGCATGATTGGAGAAATGAAATATTTTTTGGGATTACAGATAACACAAAGCAAGGAAGGTATATTTTTAAGTCAGACTAAGTATTTAAATGAATTATTGAAAAGATTTGGAATGGAAGATTCTAAACCTGTTGGAACACCTATGGTAACCGGACATAAGTTATCTAGCAAAGATGAGACACCAGCAGTTGAGCAAAAAAAGTACAGATCTATGATTGGAGGATTGCAGTACTTGACACATACAAGACCTGATATAGCACATTCAGTGGGGATTGTAGCAAGATTTCAAGTAGAACCTAGAGAATCACATTATGCAATAGTAAAGAGGATACTGAGATATCTGAAAGGAACAATGGATTATGGATTATAGTATGAGAATTCTGATGATTTTACTTTATGTGCCTATATTGATGCAGATTGGGGAGGCAGCATTGATGACAAGAAAAGCACCAGTGGTGAAGCCTTTTTTCTTGGAGGTAAATTGGTCTCTTGGCTAAGTAAGAAGTAGAATTGTACTTCACAAAGCACAATAGAAGTAGAATATGTTGCAGCAGCAAATAATTGTAATCAGATTATTTGGATGAAGTAGACGTTGAAAGATATTGGAATAAAGTTTGATGAGCCTGTTGTTATACATTGTGATAACACCAGTATAGTGAGTATGTCAAAAAATCCTATTTTACATTCTAAGACTAAACATATTGAGATCAAGTATCATGTTGTAAGAGAGAAAGTTGCAGAAAAAGAAGTAAGATTGGAGTACATAAGTACAAAGGAGGAGATAGCAGATATATTTACAAAGCCTTTACCTAAGGATACATTTGTGTATCTGAGAGGTATGCTTGGGGTTATGCCCAAACCTATTTTTGAGAATTGATGCAGATGATTGCATCTGTCCAGTGGTATATGAGCCCTATCTTTCTTCTAGATTGGATGTTGGAACTTCCTCTATGGGGGAGTTTATGAGCTGAGTCATGAGGACTCTTGTTATTGTATTCTTCTGAAAAGTGTCTTTTGACATTAAGTTGTTGTTGACTTAGTGATAGAATTTCTATCATTGATGTCAATGGGGGAGAGATATACATGAAAAACATTGTGGATTGTATGAGAGAGCTGAATAGGAAAACGAAGCAAGATTTAATTTGATATTTTGCAGTGATGTTGTAGTATTGGATTTTTGGAACATTGGATGTTTTTCATCTATGTTGCCATCAATTCCAATGGGGGAGATTGTTAGGAATGAATGAAAAGTGTTTTGGCAGTCATTCTGTAGCAGTTGTTGTTGCATTCATGACTTGGATTGTCATTGATGTCAACACAGTGATATTCTGGATATTAGCAGGAAAGCTGGTACAGTTTTGTTTTGCACACATGTTGTATTGTAGATTGGCTTTTGTGTAGTTGATGGTATGTTATTTGGTGTGTTATTAACCTATGGTTAACAGTGCAAAAAGAAATTCATTCATTTGTAAGAGTTATGAGCATTTTGGTGAAAGCAGTGTTTAGACAGTGTTTCTGTGTAGCGATGTTCAAAAATCAGAGGATATCTCTTAGCTGGGATGGAATCTGATTTTGCACAGTTAAAGAGATTTTGGAGAATCATTAATGATGATGTGGTTCATAGTGCAAACTTTGAGGATATGTTTGGAGAAAGTTACAGTAATTGGAAGCCGACAATTTTATGTGAATTCTGTGTGTAGCGTGTAGAATTTATTATTTTGTAATTAAGGACCGACTCATTTGTAATTATTTGAGTTTGGTATATAAGAAGGAATTTTTTCCTTATTGTAATGTGTACTATGAAGAGTGAGATGTGAATATATGCATGAAGTGAAGAAAAGAGCTAATTCAGTGATGAAGGAAGACTTGTGAGTACATAGATCTGGAATTGTGATCTTGTGTAGCAGAGTGTAGTTTTGGCATAGTGTGAAGGAGGTAATATATTTAATATTATTCTATTAAATAATTCTAAGATATTTTGGACAGTGGGTTCAGAGATCTTGCCTTGAAGCTGTTTGGGCAGTGGGTCCTTCTATCTTCCATAAACTCTTAACCGGGTTAGAATCTTTTAACAGGGATTCAAAATATCCTAACAGGGATTTATATGTACTGAATGTATTTCATAAGACTTCTAATAGGGTCCATCCTCTAACAAGGAACTTTCATATTAGTGCATCATTCCCACCGGGGTTTACTCTTTTCAAGAGGTTCCCTAGTCAACATATCTTGTGTTATTGTGCAATTGTGTATGATTATCTTTCTATGGTTGATCAGTACATTGATTATATTGTTTAAAGCTGTTGAATGGATAAATTATCTGATAACTAATTCACCCCCCCCCTCTTAGCTATCTTGGGGATCTTTACTTTCTAACATATTGTTGGAACATTTTATGCTGCCGTGATTTGTCTTCAAGGGTTGGGAAAATCTTCTGAAAGAACTTGCATTGCAAGTGTATTGTAAATTTTAATAGTTTTGATTAATACACTATGTAGGTTTTGGAGTGCTGGGGTTTTTATCAAAAGGTTTCCCCAGGGTAAATCATTGTGTCATTCTCTATTTTTTGTATGCATGGTATATGGTTGCAATATCATTGTTAACGTAGTTAACGAATATGAAATTGTAAGGGTTTAAAAAAATTTGCACAATATTTTCCTTTAGAGATTAGTGTAGGAAGTTGTTTCCACACCTGATTTTCCTTACAATAACATCCATGAAACTTTTGATGATGGCATATGCATCCTTGTTTCCTTCATCAATCTAGAGTATACCTGAAGGGTTCACCACTTTGATATATTTCAATGCATTGGCATGTATCTCTTTAATTTCTTTTTTCATAGCATGCGCGTTTGAAATCTTGAATTTGAAAAAAGAACCCTTCCAACCTAGGTTCTGCTTTAGAATGAATAGCATGCAAGGATCAACCAGCTTCATCAAATTATCTGACAAGAACTGAGTTATCCCATATGTTTCTATTTCTTCAACCTAAGAAACAATGGCTGTGCATTTCTCTTCTTCTAATTCCCATCCTAGAATTAAGGTCTGGATCTCTCCAAGTAGTGCTTCTCCATCTACACAAGTGGCTATGAATTCTTAGATAATTTTCCTCCCCTCAGCTATGACACCTTCAACCCAATTTTTCATTGCCTTCGCTAAGACTCTGCCCTGTTGCATTTGTTTTAACAAATTCTTGCTATCCGTTGAGTTAGGATCAAAATATTGCAGAGATTGAGCCAATGGCAGTGCAATAACATCACTAAGTGAACTGATATATTCAGCCATGGTGACTACAAGCTGTTTGAGCTCTCATTTTTCTTTACTATCTTTCTGGGATTGACCAAGCATGTGGCTAGCTGAGAACTTGAATAGGTGATCCCTTGAATCTCTGGTTAGCACACCGAATTCCATTTTCATGACCTCAAAGTCCTTTGCCTCAAGTTCTTGAATTCCTTCTTTGGGTTTAAAAGTTGCAATCTCGACAGTCACCTTTCATGTAGTGGGATCTATAGTTAACCTTGCATTTCTTTTCATCTTCTTCTCTTTTGGAGCGTAGACAACATACTTAGTGATTATTTCTTTAATCGGTAGGGAAACAGGCTTGAACCTCCTTTTTCTATTCACTAAATCAATTAACCATGGGGGAATTGAACTAGAAACCATCCTATTGTCAACCATCTTGGTAGGGGTTACTTTAGCCTATTGAATCTCTAGGTCAGCAAGTACTTCTTGATTTTTCTTAGGGTGCTTAGGCAAAAAAGAAATATCTTCATCATTGATATCAATGTCAGTGAAACTAGAATCTGGAGAATCCATATGAGCAAGGCTTTCAGATATGGTCCTCGACCTTATCTAGGGTGCAGTAGGGTGTCCACTTGGAATTGATTTCTTTTTGGACGCCGAGATCTTACCTGCATCAGTGTTCGAAAGAGATGTGTTAGATGAATCAGGCATCACTTTGACTAAGATGGACTTGGCATTATTTTTCTCAAGAGGGTTTTCCCTACCTTTCCCTATCTTTTTCTTTTCAACCAGTCCTCTGTAACTTTGAAAATGAACCCAACTCTTAATTTTACATTATCTTCTTCTCCTCTCATCCAGTCTATCTCAAGGAAATCCTCTATATTTGAAACATCATATCCCAGTTCTATAATCTCATAATCATCTTCCTCTATGCCATCTATATCAAAACAATTGTAGGGTTTTAATATGGGGAATTAACAACCTAGAATGATCCTTTTTTCTGACTGCCTCTTCATCTTCAAGGCCTTCATAGAAATCTTCAATATGTAAGTTTGGTGATAGATGATTACTTAGACTAAGGACTCATCTTGCAAAACCCTTATTATCGAACCTTCTTCTTGAATGATAAAATTTCATATGAAAATTCACATAGTTACTGCCTATTATTGAAGCATTAATCATATTTTTATAGACCATGGCTCTAAGCTTGATTGGGAACATGGTATCCCACTTCTCTTTTGGGAGGCTATTTTTAACCACGGTGAACATTTTCCTGCAAACTTTTGCTAAAACAAGGCATTCAAAGGAAAGTCTTGGCAATTTGAGAGCTTCTTCATCAAATCCTCCTACTCCTATGTAAGTAAACCCTAGGAAATGGATGTAGAAGCTTCTATAGGTCTGGACCAATTTCTGAGCCTCTGGAGAGATTCTCTGCTTTGGAGTCCCCGCTAGTTGATAACACAGTTTTCTCAAGAAAATGTCATGAACCCTCTTGTAGTCCTCTAGGACTCTATCTCTTCTTAGCAAAGGGAAATATTAAAAGACATTTAAGTCTTCATTCTAGGGTTCATGAGGAATTGCTCCAAGATTTTGAGTACATGCAAGGCAATAAGTTAAATATGAGGACATGTAAAATTCCTTTTTTATTTCTTGCACTTGTTTAAGTTGATCTCTTAATGAACCAACAATTATCTTGGCCTAGTCAAGATTTTGCTTCCCCTCCAAAACAATCTCTATAAAATGATACATCCAATCTTCAAAAATAAGTACTTGTTCTGAACCTTTAACTCTGTGCAACAAAACCATTATGTCATGAATGTGGGGTTTCATGTGATCTTTGGTCAAAACCTTAGGCAGCCTAGAACCTGCTTTGTAGAATGACTTAGTCCATTTACGCGCAATATTACTACAGTTTTTGTTAGTCCTTTCTTGGAATTAAGCAAGTGATTGAGTTGGAGTAAAACTATCAAAGGCTTTGTCAAGTATCTTGAAATAGACATTATTGTCTTTCGGGTTACATAAAAAAGGCTCTGACCTCCATTATTTAACACACATTTAGACCTGACATCATAGTGGTTTATGCACTGCTGGATTAACTTAGGGCTAACTATAGTTGGGGGAAAGCTGCTGCTTCAAGAAATCCACTAGACAAGAATTATAAACTATAATTTTTTTCTGTAGAATCTGTCAAATCACCAACCATTTTCTCTACTTCAACCCCTAACAAATCAGTGTTTGTAATCACCGGAGCACAACACTCTAGGTTCATAGGATTTATGAAAAAATGCATGCTAGACTTCATTTTTCTTTTCCAAAATCAAACAGAGAACAACAACCCCCTTGAAATCACACTATGATGCAGAAAATAGGAAACAAAAAGGAGGCTTTTCAATGATTACCCATGTTCTATCAACTCAAGGAAACAACCTCTTTCTTTCACAGCTGAGACTCCACAAATTCACATTGGAAAGAAAATAGCTAAACAACATACTTATAAAAATTTCTCATACCGTGGAGTTAAGGAGCATTAATGATGACATGAATTCAGAGTGAAGTAAAAATGTTGATGTGATATAAGACTACTGTTATATTTTGAAACTATTCAAAACATCATTATTTTCCTTTTAATGCCATTACTCCGCTCGTGCTTAAGGTAAGATCCATAATAATTAAAATTACCAATTTGGATTTCCCCCATTGTTTCTATCTTTTCAAGGCTGACCATACCATAATCCCAATAATTACTTCACTGACATTCTGTGCCATCCACCTCATCAGTTGTCACATCAATCCTTGGGTTTGCTGCTATCTCTATTGAACTTCTTTGAACTACTTCAAATTGTGGTTCGAAGAGGTTCAAAGTGGTTCACCATTGTGTAGTGATGTGGACCGGGGTCCCACCTGCAATTACCAATGTTAAATAAAATCCTTTTTATTGAACCTCTTTGAACTGCTTTGAACCGGAGTTCAAAGGGGTTCAAAGTGGTTCATGAAGGATCTAGAACAACCAATACTTGACTGAAGGATTTTAACTATGACCAAGACAAGTTTAAAATGTTTGTGATGGTTAATTCAAAATCTAGGTCGACATTGGAAAGCTGCTGACACAAGATTGAGAAAGGAGAACACTGAACAAGGATTAAATATCAAAAGGGTCAAGGACACTTTTTACATGGCGACTCTAATATACCCTAACACAAGCTAATGTTATATTGAAGTGTTGTGTTGCAAAATTACATTGACCATAAAATACACACACAACCTTCACCTCCTATATCCTACCCATCTCCTAAGAAAGATCAAGGTATTCATTCTATCTCTAATGAACTTATTGAAAATAAAAAGTAAAGTATTCTACCTTAGCTATCCAAAGATCCTTGTCAAGATCAAAGTACCCCAACATATCCTTGTCACAAGCCTCCATATCTACCTCCAAATTTGCCCATTAGTCCTGATCCTTGGCATAAGAATAAATCCCCTCAAGCTTCAACTGCTCCTATCGAAGTCGCTCCTATGAAAGTTACTCATAAGCCTATTTGTGTAAAGATAAACCCTAAAGATGAGAGCCTTGGCTATGAAGCTCACAATAAAGATGTTGATATCCCTTCCACATCTCATTTACCTCCATTTTCACATAAACATCAGCCTTCTACATCCTCCAAATCCATCCTTGGTTCCTATATCCAAAAGTTGAAACCTTTATATCTTCCATCTATATTGGGTCCTTACATTCCTCCATCTCCTATGCATACTATCCCTAGCTCGCCATCCACTTAACCTATCTCCTATCAAGATCAACAAAGACATGTATCCTTGAACCTTCCATATCAAATCATCCATATGAACCAACCATATCAACCTTATTCATCCCCCAATCCCAAGTCTTTTGGAAGCAATTTTCATGTGCAACATAAAAATCAGAAAATCAAGAATCCACTTATGTATGAGGAGCACCATGTCCAGTCTAATAGATATGTGAATACAAAGAAAAAATAAATATTCAAGAGACCACAAAGACCCATCAAGAAAAAAGAAAAACCAAAGAAAATATGGGTTCCTAAATCTCTCATTAAAGAAATGCATTCTAAAGCATTCATCAAGCAAAAAGAAAAATTAAAGAAATTGTGGATTCCAAAGTCACTTTGAAAGGTATTGTACATGAAATAAAAATAAAAGTTGACATTAAAGCTTCAAATCCATATTCTCCCAAACACATTCCATCTTATCATCCATTTTGGATCCTTGTATCCCAAGATCCATATCCTCTCTTACATCAAAATCTCAAACTATTTCACCCATTTTTCTTCCATTATTCCACTACCTTTTAAGGTGTGTGTTGATTTTGATCTTGCTAATAATTCTTATCCTCCTATTCATTATCCTTCCATTCCCTTTTTCACACCCACACATGGAAATAATTCTTATCCTCATATTAATTATCCTTCCATTTCCCTTATCCAATTCATCACATAAATCTTTAGCCACCGTCTACCTTATCCACCATATCACCTTTCCATCACCCTATCAACATTTTTGAGAATACCTTTCAGTAGCCTTGGCCCACCATATCATACCTTTTTAGGGAGTATCCAAAGAGCATGAGGTTTGAGTCCCTCCAAAAAAAATAAAAGAGAAATAAATCTGTCCTATGGTGAAAACCACTTCTTGTGGCACCTTGGACAAGTACCATGATGAAAACTTGAAAAATAGGCATCATGCATAATTCCTCTCTCTTTCTCTCTACACTTGGGAGCAAGTTCCATCCATCATATCCTCCATCTTTCTATCATTTATCCTATCATATTTCCTTCTTTCACCTTTGATCTTGACAAGGTTGAGCATTTTCATGAGCATCAGGTATCTTGACATCTATTATCCTTTCCATTAGTCTATTCACTTGTTGCATTCATGATACCCTATTATGATATTGCTTATCCCAAGTCAACCATAACTTTTAACCTCCATCGAGCCTTATCTTATCCATATCTTATCCACATTGACCCCTTGATCTTGATCCAAATGAAAAATAAAAAGAATGCAAAAATATGTTATTAAAAGTGTGTTTAGAGATAACCTAACCTATTCAGAATAGGTGTAGACATTAAAAATTAGTCAAACAGTCTATTCCTAGCACATAGTAAAAGAAATTTGCAAAGACACTCAGATAGAGCTTCAACGGGAGCACCCTGTCACCGTTCGATTTTCTCTTGATTTAGGGATGTGGGTGTGCTCTCAAAACACTTGGAGCTTGTCCCTAATGTAGATTAGGAAGGATTGGGATGGATTAGGGACCTTGAGAACCCCATATTGGCACAATATTAGGTATAGAACACCCAATTTTACCCTAGAGCCTCAAAGAGCCTAATAGAGGTAGAATATAGATTAGGCTAAACATGATTAAACTAGAGTTGATTTTAGACCAAATGAAGTGTTAGATGATGAAATGCAATGCAAAACAATAAAAAAAACTATATTAATCCATTATTTCTAAGCTAAGATGTGATTTAGAAAAGCTTAGAAATGAATTAAACTAACAAATATGCTAAAATCTTATGATCTAGAAGTAAACTAGCATTATAACATTACTTAATATGATTATGTCAAGTGGTATTTTTCTCTTGGAAGTGAGGGTATTTATAGGATTTGGAGAAGGGCTTCATTTAGGAAGTGGAGTTAGGGATGGAGTCAAGGTTTGGGGTAGAGTTTGGGGTTCAGTTAGAGGTAAGGTTAGATGGACACGGGTTAAGGTTGCTCACACATGTGTGAGCAACGCTATGGAAGTGTCCCTAGGGAACAAGGATGGAAGAGAAGACATGGGCTTCATTCATGATGCTCGAAGAGCCTTAATGAGTGTGTAAGAGGCTATTAATGAGTCTATAAGGCTCATTAATGAGGGGTGTTGACTAAAAGTCAAAGAAGACTGGATTAGGCTAAGAAAGTTAGGAAACACCTTCTAAACAAGTTTATGAAAGGTTTAGGAAAGTTTAGAAAGGTTTATGAATCTTTAGAAGATTCTAGGGTTTTGAGGGATTTAAATAAATATTTTATTTATTTAAAGGATTTTGGTCAATTTATTAAATAGTTAATAAATTTTGGAGGGAATGATGTTTAAATTGGATTAAAAAATTTATGGAAGGGATTTCTTAATTAAATGTTTTTAATTAAGATATGATGAATTAATGGCATAATAATAAATTAATTAAATAATTAATTAATAATGATGTCATCAAGGGTTTTACAAAATAAAAATATTTTTATTTTGGCAAAGGCTTTTTAGGTGTCTAGATTTTTGCCCTCTTTGATGCGATGCCACAAGTGGCGTGGTGTCAAAGACAAGAAAATAAGATGCCCCAGGCTAGAATAGAGGATAAGGGGTTGTGGTCCCTCGAGAAAATAATGTAAAGAGGAAATGTTGTGGAATTTTCTTGAAAAGAACACACAAAAGAAGGGAAGGGAAGAATAAACAATCCAAACTTCCAAGAGCAAAGATGCATGAATGCAGGATGAATCTATATAAAGGATGCAAGATGAAAGATTAATCTATATGATGCAGGATGATGCTAGATGCTGGATGAGGGATTTGGGGAGCTCCATGTGTAAATGTGGAGAGCACAACCTAGTTTTATATAGAAACATTAGAGACCTACCAAGGTTACTGAGAACACAAGTCCTTATCACCAGCGTTGCAGAGGATTGACGCGAAAAATACATGCAAGGGTTGCCCCAACATCACACATGAACCCAAGAGGAAGCATGGTAGAAATGATGCTAGAGAAACCACAAACAAATGACATTTCTCAAGTGCACCATGTAACCTAGAAGATCACATGTGAACCGTGCAAGGGTCATGTATGATTGACTCATAGGTAGAAGCAAAAGATCAAAAGACCCTACCCCGGATTGTCCTCATTCACAACACACCATGATATAAAGGATCATGGTGACTTTGAGGAGAGGAATAACAAGAAGCCGTAAAAGATAAACAAGATCCAAAGGACAAAATCCAAGATCAAAATGATAACCCAAAAGACAATCTTTTCCAAGGAGAGAGATTGATTTGATTGATGGGGGGAGATTCGATCTGAATGTGAGGAAGGATACATTCAACATAGACCTGGTTTGATCGGTGGAAGATTAGGTTAGATAGGAGGAATGATACATCCTCAAGGACCCACTGATTGATGAGGAGAATGTGTGCTGATAACTGGCAAATGATGAGTCAAGGATAATCGATGTGATCAAGGATAGTTGAAAAAATATGGTGTTGAAGTAAAAGGCTGGATGGGACAAGTTAGCTGATCAAATGCAGCTGCAGGACTGACAAGGATATTTACAACAAGATGCAATGATGATATGTACAATAGACAAGAGATATGTACAATGGATAGTTACAGAAGCTTAGGGATTGAGATAGGAAGATCTCACTATACATGATATATACAAGAAGCTTAAGATTGGTGATAGGAAGATCTTGCTATACATGATATATATAAGAAGCGCATGATTGGGGATAGGATCATAGTGCTGCATTGGATAGGCTTGAGGATAGAACACCTTGGGATTGATGGGCTGGTGGTGGGGATAGGAAATGGATAAAGAAGACTGGGATTTGGAATGGGGGGGATGGGAGTTTGATAGATAATGACTCAGTCTACTATGTATGGTGCCTGTTTCTAGGTTTTCACCAACATACTTGTCCAAGGAACTTGAATTGCCAAGTTTTCACCATTGGATGATTATTTTTTCTTTTTTTAAAATTTTTTTGGATTTTCCAATTTTTATGGATTTTATGGATCTGGTTTAGGAATAGAACCTCTCCAGATGTATGATATTGATGGGATCATTCAGGGGCTCACCTTCTAGTGTTGATAGTTGATAGGCTCCGCAGCAAAAGCATGTTGTGAAAATGTATGGATCCAACCAAGTAGGCTCAAACTTGCCCTATTTCTCTTGGTGTCCTTGAGCTTTCTAATTTTCCTTTAGGACCATGTCGCCCACTTGGAATTATCTTGGATGGAATTTCTTGTTACAACTCCTTTTGAGTCAATTTCGGTATGCAACCATGTGATCATATGCCTGCTGCCTCTTTTCATCTAACAAGTCTAGCTATGTGAGGCATTCCATGCAATAATATTCATCAATGGTATAGTTCTTCATGGAGACACATAATGATAGGAGCTCAAATTCGATGGGTAGAATGACTTCAACACCATATACAAGGGAATATGGGGTGGTGCTTGTGGGAGTGTGATAAGAAGTATGGTAGGCCCAGAGGGCAGGATTTATTTGGAGGTGCCAATCATGACCAGAATCATTGGCAACCTTCTTGAGGATTTTGAGGATGGTTTTATTGGTTTCCTCATCTTGGCCATTTCATTGGAGGAAGTATGGACTGGAGAAATGATGGTGGATGTGGAGTCTGGCACATAGATCATCCACATGCTAGTTTTCAAAAGGTGTGCCATGGTCTGTGAAGATGGTAGATGGTATGCTAAAGCGGAAAATGATATGGTATAAGGTGAACTTGGATATTTGGATGCCAGTAGTGAGGGTGAGCAAAATTACTTCAACCCACTTTGTGAAGTACTCTATGGCTATTATGATATATTTATTTCCATATGAGGAAAGGGGAGTGATTAACCCAACAAGGTCAAAGCCCCAACATAAAAATGGCCAAGGTGGCACAATGGGATGCAAGTCTTGTGATGGTGAATGAATTAGATTTGCATGCTACTAACATGGTAGACATTTCTTGACAAATTCACAAGCATCATGTTCCATTGTTGTCCAATAATACCTGAATTGAAGCAACTACTTTTCTAGGACCATGTCACTCGTGGGCACCGTAAATTCGAGTGTGGACCTCTTTTAAAGCTAGGACGGCCTCATTTGAATCTAAACACCTAGAGAGGATATTATGATATCCTCTATGATAAAGGGTGTTGGCTACAAGAGTGTAGTGCGAAGCTCCTTGAATTAGGTTTTAGCATTGGGTGTTGGTGAGATGGGGAGATATGATACCATTTTAAAGATATGCATGGATGTCATGCTACCATGGGGACTAAGGACCAACCAAGACACACACCATTTCTGAATCAGGGTTCTCATAAGCAGGCATGTGTAGCTACTCAACTAATAATTTGTACTGTGATGAGTCATGGGGGATTTCCAATAAGGATCTAATTGTTTCCATTACATCAACCACTTTGTTTTGAAGCCTTGGTATCTACATGAACTGTAGATTCAAGAAATGCTATTTTAGTCTATCCACTAGTTCCTTATAGGGTAGCAACTTGTCATCCTTTGTCTAAAATTCATCTAGGACTTTCTTGATAATCAGCTGTGAATCTCCAAACACTTGTAGTTCTATGATATTCCATTGGATAGCTATTTTGAGGCATGAGATGAGTGCCTCATACTCTGCAATGTTATTGGTGCATGGGAATCCCAATTTGAATGATTTTGGAATATAGTCACCTTGAGGTGTGATGAATAGGATTCTTGCCCCTGATCCATGCGATGTATAGGAGCCATCAAAGTATAGCTTCTATATTGGCTATTCTTTGATCATACATAGATGCCCATCAGGGAATTCCGTGATTAGTAGATATGCATCCACCAAAGGTGCTTCTGCTAGCTGATCGACAATTACTTGCCCTTTGATTTCCATCTGATCTATGTGATCGATGTCAAACTCACTGAGTAGCATGACCCATTTTTCCATATGACCTATGAGAGTTATCCTTGATAATAAATACTTGAGAGGGTCCACTTTTGAGATGAGCTTGATTGTGTGGCTAAGCATGTAATGCCTGAGATTTTGGGTGGTAAAGAACACTATAAGGCATGCTTTTTCCATTGGTGAATAATTGAGCTCATAGATGACAAGAGTTTGATTGATATAATAAATGGCCCTCTCTTTGTTGTTGTCATCATGCTATGCTAAGAGTACCCCCAGTGTTGTAGTGGTTGCTGAGATGTAGAGTATGAGAGGGCATCCTAAAACTTGCAGTACAAGGATGGGAGAGTTTTCCAGATATTCCTTGACCTTCTCAAAGCTTCTCTAAAAGATAGGATCCCATTTCAAGCTTGTGTCCTTGTAGAGAAGATGCGTAAAAGGTTGGCACTTGTGTGCTAGCTGTGATATAAATTGACGCACTGATTGGAGCTTTCCTTGTAGGCTCCTAAGCTATTTGAGTGTTCTAGGAGGAGGCATTTTTGTGATGGCTTTAACCTTTTTAGGATCAATCTCTATGCTGCGCCATGATACAATGAAGCCTAGAAGATTTCTAGATGTTACACTAAAGACACACTTCTTTATATTCAACTTCAAGCCATAATGATGGAGATGATCAAACATACTCTCAAGGATGTCTAGGTGTTCACCTCGTGTCTTAGATTTTGCAAGAATATTGTCCACATAGTATTCTAGGATTTTGTGTATCATATCATGGAAGATGGTTGTCATTTCTTTCTAATAGGTGGCTCTTGCATTCTTTAGCCCAAATGGCATCATGTAGTAGAAGGTACCCCATGGTGTGGTGAATACTATTTTGTGTTGATCTTCTTCTGCTATTCAGATCTGATTGTACTTGGAGAAGCCATCCATGAGTGAAAACATCTCATGGCCTAATGTTAGATCTACTATCATGTCTATTTTAGGTAGTGGGAAATCATCCTTGGGACATGCTTTGTTGAGTCCTTGTAGTCCATGAAAATTCTTATCTCTCCTAAAGGTTTAGTGACAGGCACCATGTTGGAGATCCATTCTAAATAATCAATGGCTCTGATGATCTTGGATTGTAGGAACTTTTCTAGTTCTACTTTTACCAATAGGGCTACCTTAGGATGCATTTTGTGTAGCTTTTGTTTCACTAGCTTGGCATTAGGGTCCATTGCAAGATTGTGCACAACTAGATTTGGATCAAGCCCTAGCATGTGCATACGACCATGAAAAGTTGGTGGTGGCTTCTTGGAGAAGTTTAGTGAGAGCCATTTCTTCACCCTCTGTTAGAGATGCTACAATGTAAGTGATTCTTGGGCATTCTTCTACACCCAAGTTAACTGGCTTGGTTTCCTTGATGATGATGGGTGACTACTCTAGTTTGTAATCCTAGATGGGAGGAAGAGACAAGACTCCATCTACTAGTACCCCAGAGAGGTTTTCACCAGAAGATACACCCTTTATTTTCACTTTTTTAGAGTCAGAATGTGCCCCAATTGGGTTTTCACATAAGGACTCATTCTTTTCTATTTCTTTTTCACTTTTGAGGCTAAAGCTTGCCTCTTCCCTGAAATATCCTGTAGGGTCGAGCTTGTAGACATGAATTGATTCCTGATGTTGATCTAATGTCCCCATGAATCTTAGGGTTGCTTATGTGCTTTAGAACTCATCAATATATGTGACACTTGGTTGGTCCCAGTATATGAGTTTGGGGTGGATGAAGGGAAGTTCTATGATGTTAATGGTGAGTTGATGGAGGACAAAAGTTCCCAGAAGGGTATCATCATTGAAGATATCATCGTAAGATTTCTTTTCTTCCTCTTTGGGAATGTCTTCGATCTCTACTAGGTCATCTTGGCTATTTAGGAAGGGAACATTGGTCAAGTTAGTGCCCCCAGTCATGGTATTGGGTTCTTGTATACGCGGGCGAGGGGTATTAAAGCCAAGACCTTGATTCTTTGGATTCTTTGAGGCTTCAATTGGATCTTTGCTTCTACTTTCTTATGGTCCTAGACCACCGCCTTGGTATTTCCATTGCTCTGTGGTGTATTTGTGTGATGTTGGATATTTCTCTTTGAAGTATCCAAGGAGTTCAGTGTCAGGTGGTGGGAGATTTCTATATAACCACCAATTGATGTCAAGGTCCATTTCAAGGCTATCTATTTTTCCATGGGAAACAAAAATCAATGGTCCTAATTACTTGATTTCATGATTGGCTTCAACAGGCCTACTTTGGTGATTTGGGAGCCCTTGTGTATGTGGATCTAGAGGTTGGGCCCCTACTACAAATGCATCAGTTAAGCTATACTCACCACAGCCTTGGTTGTTGATCTTGATAGAAGAGAGAGCGGAGGTGAGGATAGTCTCTGGATCACTATGGGATCGGGATGAGATGGCAATAGAAGTGCCAATTTCAATTCCAGGACAATGGGTAGAATGAGGGAATCATGCTTCCAATGCATGATAGTATGCAAAGGGTTGGGGGTCTGCATGGATGGTGACCTTAGTGCCTTGATGCAAAAAATTGATGCACTAGTGATAAGTGTATGGTACAGATTTGATGGAATGGACCCATGGTCAGTCGAGGAGGATGTTAAATGGTAAATCAAGATCAACAACATGGTAGATGGTGTCTTGAGTTGCAAGGCCTAGCTTGATAGGAAAAATAATGGTACCTTTAGAGCTATGCTCCAAGTTATTGTATGCCTTGATGGTGATGACCTCATGTGATATGTCAGCTTCCGTGAACCCTATTTGCTGAATGAAATTTAGAGTACAAAAATTTATGGCCGAGCCATTATCTATCATGACCCTTTTGATGGAAAAGTATCTAACCATGATGACAATATAGAGAGGGAGATTGTGGTCAGGCTCAATAGTTGGTATATTAGATGGCTTGAAGGAAAGAGCACAAGATGTTGATAAATGTCCCACAAGGTTTTCAAACTGGATGGTATTTATCTCTATGGGGACATGTCCTTCTTGGACTGCTTGATTGAGGATTTCTTGATTGATGGGTGAAGTGCAGAGAAGGTCAAGGATGGATATTTAGATAGGTATATTCCCAAGGTGTTCTAGAAGATTGTATTGGGCATTATGAGCTGGCCTTGAATTAGCACCGACAATAGATATTTGACCTTTGTGGGTGGTAACAACACACTGACTATCTACTCCCTTAACATGGATGACATTAACTGTGGGCTCAACTTGGGTTATACATCCAACAAATGTATCATAGTTGATATGGGAAATAGTATAGTCCTTATGGTTAGCATGGTCTCCATGTTTTCCTTTGCCTTGGTTTTGGGGTGGAGGATTGGTATTGGCTTGGTTCTTCCCATTATTGTGCTGAGGGAACATGTTCTGATAAATATGCAGATTGGCATTAGGTGAGGCTTGGGCTAGTGTGTCCACTTGGATCTCCTTTCTATTGATGAGATCTTGGATATAGTGCTTCAATTTCATGCACCTTAGGGTTACATGTCCTTTAGCATGATGATAATCATAGTACTCATGATCTTTTTACTAGTTAAGCTTGGGAGTAGTGTAATCAAATTGTTGGGTTGGTGGGTAAGTGATTAGATTGGCCTTGGCCATTTGATGAAAGATTACGTCCACCGGCTCACCAAGAGGGGTGAAGGTTCACTTTTGGTGAGTCTGGACTCGAGTCCTGCTCTGATTGGGAGTAGTGGATATGGCATTAGCCTGATTGGTTGGATTGCCTTGGTTTGTTTATTGTTGGTAATTATGCATAGGTTGCTGATTGATTCATGGTTGTTGTTGATGATATGTAGGGGTTGGTGTAGGACCAGCCATAAAAATTTGGATATGCTTGGTGTCAGTGGCTCCATCGGTAACAACATTCATGTTTCTATTTCAGTAGTTGGGTTTTTCATAACTGGGCTTGCTGTGAGAAGCATCCTTGTAATGCCAGATTGTGCTTTCATCTAAGAGGCCTCTTTCAATATCTATCCCTTTGCCTTTGATGTCCTATTATGTTTGGATGTAGTTCATCCTCATGAAGTGGGATAGTTTGGGATGCAGGTTATCGATAAATATCTTCGTAAGATGTTTCTCAGGGGGTTTATATGATAACCTGGTAGTGAGGTTCAACCATCATTGCAAGTAACCGGCTAGGCTTTCTCCTCCTTTTTGCTTCGAGTTGCAAAGGTCTAGCAAAGAAAACTCATTCTCGACATTTTGGGCATATTGGGCAACAAACTTCTCAGAGAGTTGACAAAGGTTGTGACTGTTCCATAGGGTATCTTATAGAACCACTCGATAACAATTCCTCCCAATCTTTTGGGGTATAAGCACATAAGGAAGTTGTCACTATAGGCCACTTCTTGACATGCCATTTAGAATTCTTTGACATGGCTAACGAGATCTCATTTCCCTCGATATTTATCAAACTTAGGTATCTCAAAGTGTTTGGGAAAGGGGATCGTCATGATTGATCTGTTAAAGGGATAGGGAAAGACCTCATCAAATTTGAAGGATTTGCTTTCCGTTCCAGCCTTGAGCTCCTTAAGAGCATTCTTCATCTCTTCCCACTCAACATTGATTGGTGTTGGAGTGGGTACTCCCATTGGAAAAGGATCTGATGGTGTTGGTGAATAAGGATGATTTGACGATGGATATTGTGGAGTGGGATATGGAGGCTTCCCAGCAAGATAGGTAGATTGGAATGGATGATGGGGTGATGGTTGCTGGGGAGGATATTGTTGTTGAGGTGTGGGAGTGTATGTTTGTGGAGGATATGAAGTGGATTATTGCTGCTGGGGTAGATGGGATTTTGTTTTTGTATGGGATAAGAGGATGCTTATTATTGTTGGGAGATAATGAGATGTTTTTTTTGTTGCGTTGGTAAGTATTGTTGCAGTGGAGGAGGCTGATGGAATGGTGTAGCTTGTTGATAGGATTGACCTTAGTGCACTTGGCTTTGGGCTTGGTTGATGTAGGTTGGATGCATTCTTGCATTGCTTAGGGGTGGAACAGATGTTGGAAGCTGGTGCTAGGAGGTGGTTTCACAAGGTAGATGGAAAAATGAGATGAACTTTTCTCTTGGGGTGGTGGAACTATTTGAGAAGTGGTGGGTGGTGTAGAAAAATAGTTGGTATAGGAGGAAAGGATGAAGTTGGAAGATTTTGTGATTGTTGTTGTTGCTCTACTTGAGGGAAAGTGGCTTGTAGGTTTGTAGGAATAGGTATGTGGGATTGGGTTGGTATACCTAAGTCTTGCATTTCTTCTTGGGTGAGGCCCCAATGAGATTCGGTTCATGGCGGGAGTTGTGATGTAAAGGATGCTGGAAATGCAGATGTAATGGTGGGAGTTTGGGATGTAAATGGTGGATTTTGAGATCCCATGGATGGCATCCCTATTATGGGCCTACGTATTGGAAATGAAAGGTGGAAGTGGAATGTACGCTTCGGTGAATGCTTGTTGGGGATTGGAAGAAAATTCTTGTGTTACCCATGAGAAAGGTGATACTGATGTGGAAGCTTGTTGAGTAAAAGAGGGAAATGATTGTGTTTCCCCCAAAAAAGATGATGTTTCTTGGCCCATCGAAGGTGGATGAATTTCTTGTGTAGTGGCAGTTGGTTTTGTGCAAAGCTTTGGGCCTAAGTGATGGCTTGAGATGTCATAGAAGATGATGGTGTTCCTATTATGGAAAATGGAGTGTGTTAGGAACCTACGTGTTCCTTCTATTTATTTTGTTAGTGTAGTGTTGTTGGACACATATGCTTTGTAAGTCATCCCTTAGTATATTTTATTATCCCACATGCATAGGAAGTAATAGTTGTCTAGTTTCCAGTTAGTTTATAAGTGGGTGTTGAAGCCTTTGAGGGTATGGTTGAATTTATTAAATTGAGCTTGCTCAAAGGAGGTTGCCCCCTTGAAGTGGTCTGCGATCAATAGATTCACTCTGAGTTCTTCTGTTGCTCTATATTTCATTATTTCATGCATTCACATTATATTGTTGCAGAAGGTTCTTCACATATGGTATCAGAGCACTTTCTTGGGCTCATTGGGTGGAAATTTTGTCAATTTTTTTTTCCGCCGTGGCATCCAAGTGCTGTGTTGATTACAATATTTCTCTTTGTTTACCTCTAATACCAGTCTGCACAATTCCTTCCTTGAGGACCTGCCCATAAATTCTACATATCAAAGCCCTAAATCCCTCATTTCTCTTTTTTTAGGGTTTTCCCTAACTTTTTCATTTCACACCTAATTGCCACTAGATTTGGCCATAGGGCTCATTTCCTAATTCTGCTCCTTTGTCTCTCTTGGACTACTCCTTCCATTTTGACTCCCCACCTCTCAAACCCTCATTTTTCTTTTTCCCTTCCCCTCTTTCAATGCCCAAACACTCGTCCCAGCCCCGTTAGCCATTTGTGTGCTACCCAGTTCCCAAATTACCCTAACTAAATTTTTTTTTGTTTCTATTGTTCTATCCATTTCAATAAAAAAAACCAAAAAAAACCCTGCTATATGGTGGTCACCCGTGTAGGAGAAAAAAATATGGAGGAACTTGCCACCCTGAAGACCAAACATCAAGATTTGGATGACAAATTTATCGGTCTCAGCCTTCAGCATTCATGGTCTTTCAAATTTGGGTTTTCTTCTAGTTCATCTCATGGACCAAAGCTTGATTTTCCTCGCTTCGATGGTGCTGACCCGACTAGGTGGATTTACCGAGTAGAGCAGTATTTTAGCTTGCATAATACTCTGAATACTAAAAAAGTACCACTTGCATCCTTCCATTTGGAACATGAAGCTCTTTAATGGTTTCGTTGGTATGTCAAGGCTCAGGGGGAGCCAACTTGGATAGAATTGTGCATGCTCATTTTGGAGCGCTTTGGCCCTAGTGCTTTTGATGACTTCCCCGGAGCACTCACTAAAATTTTCCAAATAGGCATAGTGAGAGAGTATCAGACAGAGTTTGAAAAATTAGCTAATCACACAGAGGGATTGTCCAATGAATTCTTTCATAGTTGTTTTGTCAGTGGTCTGAAGGATGCAATTTGGTCTGAAGTGAAAATGTTTCATCCCACTACAATGATGGAAGCCCTTGGATTGGCTAAGTTGGAAGAGGAAAAGATCAGTGCTCTACAATGCTTTAGATCTAATTCTTTTCCATTCTGAAATACAGGTTCTCCAAACCATCAAAGCACGCCAGCCCCTAGAACTACTCCTATCAAGCACTTGTCTGAAGCTGAGATGCGGGCCCATCGTGAAAAAGGGCTTTGTTATAATTGTGATGATAAATTCACTCGGGGACATAGATGTGTTTAGAAAAAGCTCTATCTCTTGGATGTGGATTCATCACCTAAAACAGATGAGTATGAAGATGCTCAGGAAATCATAGATGAGGAGGGTGAGCCTCAACAGCTGCTTGATGGAACTCCTTCACAAGACTCCCACCCAGAGATATCTATCCATGCTTTGGCAGATGTCACTACCCCACAAACCATGCCAGTCTAGGGTCACTTTGAAAAGATCCCTCTTACTATACTCATTGATTATGGTAGTACTCATAACTTCATTGACCCTTGCATTGCCAAACATGCTGATTGTTTTATACATCCTTGCTCTAGCTTTGAAGTCATGATTGCCAATGGGGGCACTTTACCTTGCAAAGGGAAATGTCGTAATGTGCATCTCTCTATTGGGGATTATAACTTGCACTCTGACATTTTTTCCTTTCCCTTAGGTGGCTGTGATGTGGTTTTGGGTGCCCAATGGTTACGCACTCTTGGCCCTATTCTCTGGGATTTTGCTAAACTTTGGATGCAATTTTTAGCTGTTGGGCAAAAATACACTTTGAAAGGGTTGTAGTCAGGGTCTCTCAGCATCATTAGTTCACATCACATGGAAAAAATTCTTAAGAAGAGTTCACATGGGGTCATCCCTCAGCTCCATTCTATTCAGATGCAGCCATCGGTGGTCTCTAGTACTCCAGAAGATCTCCAATAGATTTTGGATAAGTATGCAGGTGTCTTTGCTGAACTTGTAGGATTGCCACCATCTCGCCCAAAGGACCAACATATTCAACTCCTTCCTAGCAGTGTTCCCCCGAACATTAGGCCATACTGCTACCCATTTCACCAAAAGACTGAGATTGAGATGCTTGTTTGTGACTTACTCAGGCAAGGTATTATTCATTCTAGTACCAGCTCCTTTTCTTCTCCAGTTCTTCTTGTCCACAAAAAATATGGGTCTTGGCACCTCTGCATTGACTTTTGAGCACTAAATCATCTCACCATAAATGATAAGTTTCCCATTTCGGTTGTTGATGAGCTTCTTGATGAGCTTCATGGTGCTCAATTTTTCTCCAAGTTGGATCTTTGTTCTGGGTATCATCAAATAAGGGTTCATGAGGAGGATATCCCTAAAACAACATTCCGCACACATGATGGTCACTATGAATTTTTATTTATGCCCTTTGGCCTCACTAATGCTCCTTCAACATTTCAGGCATTGATGAATAAGATATTCTAGCCCTATCTTCAAAAATTCATTCTGGTCTTTTTTGATGATATCCTCATCTATAGTAAAAGCTGGGCTGAGTACCTCCATCATCTGGATCTTGTCATGAGACTTCTCTCTGATCATCAACTATGTGCAAAATAGTCTAAATGTGTGTTTGGCCAGGAGGAAGTGGAGTATCTCTGGCATATTGTTTCACACAAAGGGGTTTGGGTGGATCCTACCAAAATAGATGCCATGCAAAATTGGCCGCCGCCTAAAACTCTCAAGAGCCTTCGAGGTTTTTTGGGGCTTACTAGCTATTACCATAAGTTTGTTAAGGATTATGGGAAGATTACAGCTCCATTGACAACTCTGCTAAAAAAGGATGCTTTTACTTGGAACCCTGCTGCTGAGTGTTTATTTGAACAACTAAAGCAAGCTATGTGCAGTACACCTGTTCTCGCTATGCTTGATTTTTCCAAGCCCTTCACTATTGAGAGTGATGCTTGTAGCAATGTACTGGGTGCTGTTCTCCTTCAAGATGACCATCTTATTGCATTCACTAGAAAAGCCCTTTCTAGTAAGAATCTCACACTCTCTACATATGAAAAAGAAATGATAGCTATTTTGCATGCAGTATAGAAGTGGCGGCCATACATCGTAGGGAGTCATTTTTGCATCAAGACTGATCACCAGAGTTTGAAATATTTTTTGGAACAATGGGTATCCTCCCCTACAAAATAGAAATGGGTCAACAAACTCATGGGGTATGATTATGAGATCACCTACAAGAAGGGTAAGGACAATATTGTGGCAGATGCTCTTTCTCACACTTTTGATGATCAAGCTTCCCTTTTCTCTATTTCTATGCTAATCCCCAATTGGTTAGAATCCGTTTAGCAGGGCTATACCCATGACTCTTCTTTATCTTACATCATTCACCAGTTGGCCAATAATCCTTCTGCTGTACCACATTACTCTTGGGATGGTGCTTCTCTCAGATACAAGGGGTGTCTAGTGCTTCCTCAAAGTCTGGATCTACAACAGGCTATCTTTTATGAACTCCATGCTTCCCCCTTAGCTGGACACTTTGGGTTCCTCCAAACTTATGAACGGGCAAAGCAAAACTTCTTTTGGAAACGAATGAAAAGGATGATTCAACAGATGGTGGCTGAATGTGATTCCTATCAATGCCAAAAGGGTGAAACAACTCTCCTTCCTGGCTTTTTGGAACCTCTGCCCATTCCTACATGGATTTGGACTGATATTTCTATGGATTTCATTGAAGGGCTTCCTAAATTAGGTGGAAAGATAGTGATCTTGGTGGTAGTTGATCATCTCTCTAAATACAGTCATTTTTGTGCCCTCAGCCACCCATATACTGCCACCTCAGTTGCACAAATCTTCATGGATCAGATCTTTCACCTTCATGGCCTCCCTTCTTCCATTGTCTCAGATCGTGATGCCACTTTTACCAGTCATTTTTGGACATCATTATTGCAGAAAACTGGCACAAAACTAAAGATGAGTTTGGGGTATCACCCGCAAATGGATGGTCAGATTGAAATCATCAACAAATGCCTGGAAACTTACCTTCGTTGCTTCACTTCTGAACAACAACATTAGTGGGCCAAGTGGCTTCCTCTTGCAAAATGGTGGTACAATACCTCTTACCACACCGCATCTAAGATGACTCCATATGAAGTAGTCTATGGCCAGGCACCTCCAGTGCTCCTTCCCTACACCTCCAATAGTTCACCAGTTCAAGCAGTTGACATAATTCTCCGCAATTGGGATCAGATTCTTCACACCTTATAGGATAATCTGCAAATGGCCAGGAATCAAATGAAACAATAGGCTGATCAACACCATTTTGAGTGCTCTTTTCAAGTTAGGGATATGGTTTTTCTTCATCTCCATCCATACAAGCAATCCTCCCTGAAACTTAAAGGGCATCATAAGTTGGCCCCAAAATTTTATGGGCCATATAAGGTTCTTCAGAAGATTGGTTCAGTTGCTTATAAACTGGAACTTCCTCCTTCTTCTCGCATTCATCCAGTATTTCACATTTCATGCCTCAAGCCTATTCTTGGCACCAATGTCAGAGCACAAACTTCTCTCCTAGAAATGGATAAGGAAGGATCCATTATCTTAGAGCCTGAGGCCATTCTTGATCGGTGCACTCATTAGCTTCGATCTCGCTCCATCTCTGAGGTTTTGATTCAATGGCACAAAATGCAGCCAGATGATGCTACATGGGAACCACTTCTTCCGATTCAGCAACAATTTCCACACCTTAAACTTTGAGGACAAAGCTTTCTTTTTAAGAGGGAGGGGATGTTAGAAACTTGCGTGTTCCTTCTATTTATTTTGTTAGTGTAGTGTTGTTAGATGCATATGCTTTGTAAGTCATCCCTTAGTATATTTTATTATCCCACATGCATAGGAAGTAATAGTTGTCTAGTTTCCAGTTAGTTTATAAGTGGGTTTTGAAGCCTATGAGGGCATAGTTGAATTTATTATATTGAGCTTGCTCAAAGGAGGTTTCCCCCTCGAAGTGGCCTATGAGCAATAGATTCACTCTGAGTTCTGTTGTTGCTCTATATTTTGTTATTTTGTGCGTTCACATTATATTATTGCAGAAGGTTCTTTACAGAGTGGATTGTGTCTTTGCTTGTATTGTATGACTTGTGAAGCTACTTTGCAAGAGAGGAGGGATGGATGAGGTTTCCTGAGATGTGTGCAAGTTAGGATCGAGGATTTGTTGGATTATGGGGGCATAGGCTTTTGATATTTTATGGGGATGAGAGGTTGAAGATGTGGTGGAATGAAAGTACCCTCTTGCGTAAAGTTTTCCATTATAGCCT
This sequence comes from Chamaecyparis obtusa, assembly GCA_027943335.1. Lineage (NCBI taxonomy): Eukaryota > Viridiplantae > Streptophyta > Pinopsida > Cupressales > Cupressaceae > Chamaecyparis > Chamaecyparis obtusa. The sequence continues at coordinate 3,437,968 of BSBK01001519.1, read as the reverse complement.
GTCAATTTTGATCAATGATTGCACTCACCATTTGTGCATGCCCTAGGTGGCTCATTAATGTTTCCATGGAAAAAAGAGTGGGGGGTCCATTGGGATCATCCCATACATTTTCAACTTGTGGGATTTGTGGATTGTAGGTCACCATCGTGATGGTAGGATTGTTAGGATCATATGAACTAGTGGCCTGATTGAGATCCATATTCTTGGATCACATCTCGACAAGCATGGAATGTAGATCTAAGGATGAAAATGCAAATGATGGGTGGATGCAAGATGTTTCCTAAAGACTCTAAGGATTTGATGGATGCAGAGCTAAAGGGACTTTAAGGATGGTGGATTTCTAGGATGTGATGCAAGGATTTGGATTAAGTAAAGGATGATGGGATGCTGATGGATGGTGGGATATTGGATTAGGATTGAGGATGATGATGGAAGATTGGCAAAAGATGGTGGAAGATTACTAAGTATCAGTCAAATGAGTTTCTATTTCTTGATGTAGGATCAAATAGGATTGGATTGTCAAGCTAGGATAGATTAATGATCTTCGGGTGATAGGATTCATGTGAATGCAGGCTAATATCTTGCTCGAGATGAAGAGGCTTACAAGGACAAGTATGGATTCCCTAGACAATGCTCTATAAAAGGGTGGAGATTTCTAATTTAGGCTTAGGATTTGAAGCAACTCAAAGGATAAGACATGAAGTGTTTGGGATTTGGTTTACTGGATTTGGTTCAAGGATGATGGTTTCTTACTTGGATGTTGGATTTTGGATTTGGAATCAGGATGAAGGATAAGGAAAATGATTCTAATTGTGGATTGAAGGAAGGATGATGAAGGATGACTGAGATGATACTACTCTAAGAGGATGGCCTAGATGCAGCTAAAAAAGGGATGACCTATGATGCAACTAGGAAGATGATAAAAATGCACCTAATAATGGATGGTGATGCAATGATGAATCTAAGGATGATCTAGGATGCAAAGGATGTCGAGATAGGATTGTGATATTTTAAAGGAATGGTGGATATACGATGGTTCAAACTAGTCTTTTCTTTCTAGGTTGACATAGTGACGATTAACTTGGAACCTGTATGCAAACTGCTTCACTCTAGCATTGTAGCCCACGTTGTCTAGTTTCTCTTGATATTTCTCTTCTACTTGGATTGCCTTTAGGGAAGGTTGGTGATCTTTTAGGTCTCTTTCTAGAACCTTTTTCTCTTTATGGACTCGGGAATTGGGAAGCTTGGCTTTCTTTTTTTTGATTAAATTAGACATTTCTTGGAAAGATTTGGCAATTGGATTGAAACAAAGCCTTGGGTATCTGATTTTGAAGGGTATTTTTCTGCAAGGATGTCTAAATAACTTTGATCAAGATTTTGAACCGATTTGGATGTCTTCAATGGAAAAGGATAATTTCAACAAAAGACACTCTAAAAGAAATCTCGACAAAGGACAAAGTAACTTTGTGGGATACATGCAAATGACTAACCACTAACTCTGATAATGCTTCTGAAAGATGTGTATCTTTTGAAAAGTGTTTGTACTAAGTTTGGAACTTTGAAAAACACATGAGATAGACTACCTAAGGGAAGGTTAGTATCAAAATATTTTCCCACAACTTGATACCCCTAAAAGGGATACATATGGCGAGTGTCTTAAGGTGATCTAGGAAACTACTTAGATCGATCCTTGCAAAAAGATTCTGATACCTTCGGGGGTAGATTAGGAAGCTTCTGATTTATCAAGTGTGTAGTTTGGTTTGTGGAGTCCTCCCAATTAGTTTGTACGTGTGTGACTCACTTAAGAGCCTAGTTGATCATGCTGAAATAGTAGGGATATTCACCTACCTCGGGCTACCATTAACACGCATCACTCGTGCTTAAGGGGATGAAGCAAGAGTTTTCTCAATGCTTTATTGCTATACCGGAAAGTGAAGTACCAGTTTGAAGTCATTCTCCAAAGGGGAATCACTTTTTCTCTTTGGACAGGCTTCTCTAAAAGTAAAATAGTTGAACTTGTCCAAGTTCAACTTCTTTCACATTACTTAAATAACAAGGCTTTGCAGAAATTGGAAACTTTTAATAAACACACCAAGAAGATTTCTTCTACCAAATTGATTAAGTGATTTTAAATGAATGCTTGAAAAAACACGTGCTTAAGATTTTAATTTATTTATCTTTGGAAGACAAGAAAGCTTTTGAAAAAATTGCAAGTTTGTTTACTTTGGCTTTCAAGATTGAGTTTCTGCTTTTTAGGAAATTGATTTGAACTTTGAAATAGAATGAACTTGCTTTGTTTTCCAATTTTTAAGGCATTCAAGATTTTTTTTCTTTAGGATTTCAAAAAGGAAATGACTGTTTGGACTTTTGTTCACTTTTTTAGTTTCACTCAAGATTTGGTGTTTCTAGCATTTAGTTTTAGACCAAAAAGAGATTCCTAGATTGACTCATGCATGAATTTTTTTGGAAACATTCAAGATTTTGTAACAAGACATTTTTTATAACCAAAAAAAAAGCATTAGGATTGATTTAGGAATGTTTAGGATAGATTAGGAAGCAATTAGGAAATATTTGCAATTTTTTACACTTAACGCATTCAAGAATGATTAGGTGTTCTTTTTAAGCCCCCAAAACAAAGTGTTTTGATTCCTAAACATGCCAAATGATTGATTAGCCTTAAGGCCTTGGATTTTTGATGTTTTTTTTTTTCCTCCAATGAGTACCTACAGAAAATGGGGTTAAAAACTAAAAAATTACAGTCAAGAGGCACCAAGAAGCCCCTAAAAACCCTAAAAACTAACTTGCACCCTGATTAAGGCCTTACACATGTCCCCTGTTTCCTGTATGAGTAAATAGGGTAGGTTTTTTGGGTGATTTTACTTTTATGATTTATGATGAGGCCCTGTACGAGTTAGTATGACTCCTAGTACGAGTAAATAGGGCCAAAGAGCCTAAAATAGACCAAAATTGTATAGAAAGACCCAATACAAGTATTGGGTGGTCCCAGTACAAGTCAAGAAGTTTAATAATATGAGAAAATATACTAGTGTGTTTAATCATATGAGAATCCACACAATAAAGGATGAGAGTTGTCAAAAATTGAGTTTTTTGCTTAGAAAACCCCAAAAAATGCAGTTGTGAAGGCGTGTAGGGTCCCACTAGGCATGCCAAAATGTGTTTAGGGAAACCCTAACCTATTAAAAACATGCATAAACATTCAAAAATTATTCAAATAGTCTATTCCTAGCATATAGTAAAAGAAATTTGTAAAGACACTCAGATAGAGCTTCAACGGGAGCACCCTATCACCGTTCGATTTGCTCTTGATTTAGGGATGTGGGTGTTCCCTCAAAACACTTGGAGCTTGTTCCTAAAGAATATTAGGAAGGATTGGGATGGATTAGAGACCATGAGAACCCCATAATGGAACAATATCAGGTATAGAACACCCGATTTTCCCCTAGAGCCTAATATAGATAGAATGCAGATTAGGCTAAAGATGATTAAACTAGAGTTGATTTTAGACAAAATGAAGTGTTAGATGATGAAATGAAATGACAAAAAATAAAACAAACTATATTAATGCATTTTTTCTAAGCTAAGATGTGATTTAGAAAAACTTAGAAATGAATTAAACTAACAAATATGCTAAAAGCTTATGATCTAGAAGTAAACTAGCATTATAACATTAATTAATATGATCACGTGAATTGGTATTTTTCTCTTGGAAGTGAGGGTATTTATAGGATTTGGAGAAGGGCTTGGGTTATGAAGTGGAGTTAGGGTCAGAGCCAGGGTTTGGGGTAGAGTTTAGGATTGAGTTAGAGGTAAGGTTAGATGGACAAGGGTTAAGGTTTCTCACACATGTGTGAGCAACACTAGGGAAGTGTGTCTAGGGAAAAAGGATGCAATCGAAGATATGGGATTCATTCATGAGGCTATAAGAGCCTTAATGAGTGTGTAAGAGGCCATTAATGAGTCTTTAAGGCTCATTAATGAGGGGTGTTGACCAAAAGTCAAAGAAGACTAGATTAGGCTAATAAAGTTAGGAAACACTTTCTAAACAGGTTTAGGATAGTTTAGGAAAGTTTAGAAAGGTTTAGGAATCTCTAGAAGATTCTAGGGTTTTGAGGGATTTAAATAAATATTTTATTTATTTAAAGGATTTTGGTCAATTTATTAAATAGTTAATAAATTTTGGAGGGAATGATGTTTAAATTGGATTTAAACATTTTTGGAAGGGATTTATTAATTAAATATTTTTAATTAAGATAGGAGGAATTAATGGCATAATAAATAAATAAATAAGTAAATAAAATAATTAATTAACAAATGATGATGTCATCAGGGGTTTTACAAAATAAAAACATTTTTATTTTGGCAAAGGATTTTTAGGTGTCTACAAAAAGTCTCTTGACATATCTAGTCTTTTGGACCACACACTTTTCATGACACCAAGTCAATACCCTATATGCTATCCAACACCACATCATTGCCCTACATTGCGATAATCTTTTTCCTTAGCTTGGGGTATATTAAGGAGGTCATCTTTGAGGGTCTCATTCATTCTCTTCATCCATAATGGCCTATTCATCCATTATCCAAAAGCTTTCTAATCCATTTTTTATATCCTATACCTTGCTAGACATTGGGGACAAATCAATGTGAACTTTCTTGAAAATTGGTAATCTTTTAAAAATTTAAAAAAAAAATCTTTAAATAATCTAAAAACATCCAAAATATTTTAAAAATCCAAAACATCCAAAAGCTTTAAAAAAATCTAAAAATTAAAAAAAAAATCTTAAAAATTGAAAAATCATACTCTCTCAAAAGTTGTATTGCCCAATAAAGCATTATCTTTTCCAAATCAAACTGAGGGCACTAATCCAAACTCAATGAGCTTAGCAAAATAGATACAAGTTCACTTAAAATCATGGTATCAAAAAACCAAAAAAAAATGCTACACTTGACCTTCTTGATCTATATCACATTTAAAACATCCAATCACTTGATCTAAACAACAACATTTGACACATCAAATCTTCAAATGAAAAATCAAATCAAAATCTAATAAGATTAAACATAATTAAGGAACAAAATGGATGAAGTTCTACTTGAAATATGGATCTCCAAACAAAAAAAAAGTTCAAAGTGTTACTAAATTTTTGAAATCATGTCTTTTTAGAAAATTGATGAGGTTTTTGACAAGATAAGCAATGTTGAAGACATGATATTTTCTTGTGTGAGCGTGAAGAACCTAACCTGCCGAGAGTAGATGCAAACAATTGAATGTTAGTTTAAACAAGCATGCAACATACAACAAAGGATTCAACACACCACCTCTGATTGAACCAAAATGGGAGCACCCAAGTCCCATTTGATTTGTTTATTTTTGGAGAATGTGGATGTTCTCTCCAAAACACAATGAAAAGATCCCCAATGCAAGCTTGGAATGATTAAGTCCTAAATCCAAGCTAAGGGAGATCCCAAAAATGATGCAAGAAACTAGTATGAAGAACTATCTTGCAACAAGGGTTCCAATGATGAGAATGACGAAGATGAGGATTAATAACTATAAATGATATGCAAGATTGAGATTCATTTACCATTAATCATGCTATGTGATTTAGATAAAAAAGGAAACTACAATGCTATGTAAGATAAGATTCATTCACCATTAAATTTAATAATGTTGTGTGACTTAGATTGAAAACAAAAAAAAGAAACTAAAGCTAAGTGCTAATGAAAATATAGAGCTAAACTAACATGATAACAATGCAAAAATGAGAGATGCCTTTTCGCTTGGAAGGGCCTCTATTGATAGATTTTTGGAGGGAGGAAGAGGGATTGGGTGAGGTGGCACCTATGTGGCATCCACATGGGAGCCATATAGGAAACACATAGGCTAGAGAGGATGGCTATGTTTGAAAGGTCAATTTGAGACAAGATGAGAATTTAAGGTTTTAAGGGCTCAAAGTTTCTCACACATGTGTGAGCAACTTTGGGGAAGAGTGTGGGGGACAAAGTTGTAAGAAAGAGTTGGAGCATTTAAGGAATTTTGGTGGCTTCCTTGGGAAAAGTTTCTCACACATGTGCAAGCAACTCATTAGCACTAATGAGGTTAGGAATCACTTTTTAAAGTGAGGTTAAGAGACTATTTAGGTGGGAGGGTAGGTTTAGCAAGTGAGGTGATGGATGTAGGGTAGGTTTTAGGTAGAAATTTAGATTCATGTAAACTAGGTTTAGATTAATCCAAGCTTAGAAGAATATTAGGACGTGGAGGGATTTAAATAAATCGCAATTTATTTAAAAGGGGATTATGGGGGTACATGTATTAAAATGAGTTTAATACATAAGAGAGATGAGCATTTAAATTAAATTTAAATATTTTAGATAATGAACCCAACTTAATTAAATAATTATAATTAAATGGGTAGAGGAATATAACAATAATGATTAATTAATTAAAATTAATTATGGTATCACAAGGATTATTAATTAAATAAATTTAGTTAACAGGAATAATTTTTAGACGTCTACATTTTTCCCCTCTTTGTTGTGACGCTGCAAGTGGTGTTGCGTCGAAGAAAAGAAAATAAGTTGCCCCAAATGAAATGAGTCATGATGAAGTGACAATGGTAAGAGGTTGTGCCTCCTCGAGAAAATAGCGCAAAGGTAAAGCTTTGTGGAATTTTCTCAAAAAAAGACACAAATAGGAAAGAAGAGAGGAGGAAAGAGGGGTGGGGGAAAAGGGGATGAAGGAAAAGGGGGATAAGAGGGGATATGCATAATGTAATATGAATATAAATGAAGCTAACGTGACTTAGGGATTTCATTGTGTTAATGTTGGAGAGTACACCCTAGTTTGATATAGGGACATTAGAGACCTACGAAGGTTACAAGGAACTCAAGGCCTTGTCACCAACATTGTAGAGGAATGACACAACAAAACCCACAAGGGTTGCCCCAACATCACATATGAATCCAAGAGGAGGTATGGTGGAAAAAATGCTGAGGAAACCCACAGGAAAACAACATTTTCTAGGCGCACCATGTAACCCAGAAGATCACATGTGGGATGTGCAAGGGTCACATCTGGCTGACTCACATGTAGGAAAAAAATGATCAAAAGGACCCCGCCCTAGATTTCCCTCAGTCGTAGTGCACCATGATATAAAGAGATCGTGGCAACTTTGAGGAGATGAACAATGAGGAGCCTTCAAAAATATATTCAAGAATCAAAGAAACAATCCAAAATCAAAGTGATAAATCTAAGAGACGTCCTTTTCCAAAAGAGATTGACTGACTGAATGATGGGGAGATTAGGTCGGATGGGAGGAAGGATGCATCCTACAAGGACTTGTTGGTGGGATTCATGCAGAAAAGTGTGTCTAGTAGAAAAAGATGAATTTGAGACAATCACTTGATCTAGGATGCAAACTGAGGAACTTGTTGAAGTACAATGTTGGGAGAGAGACTTAGTCAATCACATTTTTGTAGGATAGATAATGATATGTACAATGAGACTCAATGATATAGTACAAAAGATACAATTTATATATATAGTGGGTATCTATAAAAGTGCATGGATTAGGATAGGTCAGTGGTGACATAGATATATACAAAGCTTAGGATGCAGGAATGAGGTCTCTCTATACAAGTAATATACATAGGAAGCTCAGGATGTAGAATAGTAATTCATCTCATTACTACATACACTTGATAATAGAACACCTTGGGAATGTGAGTTGATAGAAGGGATGATGAGAAGTAGTGATGATGGGGTAAAGGGAATGAGGGGGTGGGAGTTTGATAGATAATGGAATGGTCCACTATGTATGGCGCCTATTTCTAGGTTTTCACCAACATACTTGTCCAAGGCACTTGATTTTTAATTTTTCACCATTGGATGATTATTTCTTGTTACTATTTTCTTTATTTTTTTATTTTATTTGTTATCATTGAGGTGCCTGTTTACCTGGGTTTTACCAAGATGATGATTTTTTTAGGGCTTTTGCCAAGTAGGTTCAAACTTGCCTTTCTTTTCCTGATCTGCTTGAACTTTTTGATTCTCTTTAAGGACCATGTCTCCCACTTGTAACTGTCATGGGTGTACCTTTTTGTTGTAGCTTCTCTTGAGTCAGTTTTGGTATACAACTAGATAATCATAAGCTTGTTGTCTCTTCTCATCTAACATGTCTAGCTGGGTGAGGCGTGCCACATGATAGTCTTCATAAGTGGTATACTTTTTCATAGACACACGTAATGAAGGAAGGTCGACCTCAATTGGTAAGATGGCCTCGACACCTTATACCAGGGAGTATGGGGTGGTTCTTGTGGGAGTGCGGTAGGCCCAGAGGGTGAGATTGATTTGGAGATGCCAGTCATAGCTATAATAATTAAAAACCTTTTTGAGGATCTTCAAAATGGTTTTATTGGTTGCCTCAACTTGACCATTTTCTTGAGGGAAATATGGACTAGAGAAGTGATGGTGGATGTGAAATTTGGCACAAATATCTTGCATATGATGGTTTTCAAAGGGGGTGTCATGATCGGTGAAGATAGAGGGGATGTCGTAGCAAAAAATGATATAGTACATGATGAACTTAGTTATCTAAATGCTAAGGGTGAGCGGGATTTCTTCAAACCATTTCATGAAGTATTTAATGACATTAATGATATACTTATGTCCATTTGAGGAGAGGGGGGTTATCTTACCAATGAGGTCAAAGACCCAACATGAGAAGGGCCAAGGTGGTGCAATGGGATGCAAGTCTTTTGTTGGAGCATGGATTAGATTGGAATGTTGTTGACATGGTAGGCATTTTTTAACAAACTCACATGCATCATGTTCAATTATTGGGCAATAGTACCTGACTCTAAGAAGCAATTTTTCTAGGACCATGCTACTTGTGTGGGAACTGCAGATTCTAGTGTGAACCTTGTGTAAAGCCAAGATGGCCTCATTTTAATCTAAACACCAAGAGAGGTTTTTATGATATCCAGATGATATAGGGTGTTAGCTACAAGAGTTTAGCAGGAAGCTTTGCAGATAAGGTTATGGCACTAGGTGTTTGTGAGGTGAGGAGATATGATACCATTATTTAGATAAGCATGGATGTCATCGTACCATGGGGATTGGGGACCAACCAAAATGCACACCATTTGAGAGTCAACGTTCTCGTAAGCGGGTGTATGTAGCTTCTCGACTAAAAATCTGTATTACGTAGAATCTCAAGGGATTTCTAGTAGAGACCCAATGGTTTCCATGACGCCTGCAACTTTTTTTTATAACCTGGGTACTTGTGTGAACTATAGGCTTATGAATTTTTCTTTCAATCTGTCCATGATCTCCTTGTATGGTAACAATTTTTCATCCTTTTTTTAGAATTTGACCAGGACCTACTTAATGATGAGTTGCAAATCTTTGAACACCTACAACTCTTTGATATTCCATTGGATATCTTTTTTGAGCCTAAAGATGAGGGCCTCATATTCTAAAATATTATTGGTGTAGGGGAATCCCAATTTGAATGATTTGGAGATGTAATCACCTTGGGGAGTGACAAAGAGGATTCTCACTCCTGATCCATGAAATGTGTAAGATCCATCAAAATATATGTTAGAAATATTAAAGAAATGAAAATAACTTTAAAGGAAAGAAATCCAAATGAGTGAGCAAAAGGAAGAGTATTACCATAAACACAATAAAAAGAGATTGCTTCAGGATCTTATCAAAACCACAAAGATGCTCCAAGATCAACACAATGAGACAAGGATTTGAAAGGGGAAAGCAAAGAAAACCCCTTGTGAATATAATATGAATGAGGCAAAAAATATTAGAAAAGGAGAGAGAATATGAGCAAGAAGCTCATTACAATAATGAGAGAGCTAAGATTAGAAGGTGAGTAAAAGTGAGACAAATTGTGAGAATGATATACAAAGTGGGTGGAGAAGCATCTCTTAATTAGAGATGAGTGATGGAGTTAAAATGTAACTCCCATGTAAATAAATTCCACATTCATACTAAGTGTGTGGCAAGTGTGAGAATACTCATAAAGAGGAATAAACTAATTTACTTAATAAAGGAAATACAAAATATGAGTTGTCCTCCCACTTGGACTAGAGGAAAAAATACAAATATGATACTTTGACTTATCCAAATTTACAATAAAACACCAAGGAAAGATTATAAATTCTAACACCCCCCTTTAATTTTTACTTGGGGTGATTACATTAATGGGCATCAAACCCAAATTTTTGCAATGAAATTCAAATTTTTCTCTAGAAAGAGGCTTTGTCAAAATATCTACTACTTGATCTTCACCCTTGCAATAGATGAGGGACACTTTATTTTCTTCAATTTTCTCCCTAATGAAGTGGTGGTGGAGAGAAATGTGCTTTGACTTTGCATGGTAAACTAGATTCTTTGCCAAGGCTATTGCACTTTGATTGTCACAATATAAAGGTGTAGGTTCTTTTTGGGGTAGACCCAAGTCTTAAAGTACTATTCTAAGCCATAAAGCTTCTTTAGAGGAATTAGTACAACTTTTATATTCAGCTTCAGTAGAAAATAGAGAAACAGATTGATCTTTTTTACTTTTCCAAGATATAGCACCTGAACCAAGAAAAAAATAATACCCACAAGCGGATTTCCCATCATTGGGGTCTCTACCTAAATTTGAATCAGTAAAACCTTTTAAAGAAAAATCAGAATTTTCATCATAAAATTATCCTAAATTAAGATACCTATAATATATCGTAATATTTTTTTAGCAATTTTGAAGTGTGTTTGTTGAGGTTTGGACATGAATCTTGAAATTAAACCAAAACTAAAAGATATATAAGGTCTAGTGAGAGTTATATAATTTAAACTACCTATGAGTTGTCTATAAGGAGTAGCATCTATAAATGGAGATTCCATATCTATCATTAACTTAGTTCCTAATTCACATGGAATTTAAACATGATTAGCATCATTCATATGAAATATATCTAGAAGATATTTAGCATATTTATTTTGAGAAATAAAAATACCCTTAGGGGTTTTCCAAAGTTTCATTCCTAGGAAATAATGTAGAAGTCCTAAATTAGTCATTTGAAATTTTTGGTTAAGTTGGAACTTAATATCAGAAATTAAATGGTTAGAATTGGAAGTAAGAATCAAATCATCAACATATAGAATGATAATTCCAATGTTATATTCACTATGCTTGATATACAAGTTAGGATCATTTTCACTTCTATCAAAACCTTGAGAAATAAAGAAAGCATTGATTTTGGAATGCCACTCTCTAGGAGATTGTTTTAACCCATAAATAGATTTCTTTAGTTTACATACTAGATGTTCATGACCTTCTTTAATAAAACCAAGAGGTTGAGACATATAGATTTCTTCATGCAAATCACCATTTAAAAATGAACTTTTAACATCCATTTGGTGAATAGGCCAATTATTTTTAGAAGCCAAAGAAAGAATTACTTTAATGGTAGACATTTTTTAGTAGGGGAAAAGGTCTCATTATAGTCTAATCCTTCAATTTGAGAGAAACCTCTCGCTAATAACCTAGCTTTAAACTTACTAATTTCATTATTTGCATTAAACTTAGTTTTATATAACCATTTGCATGAAATCAAATTTTTATCATGAGGTAAAGGAAATAAATCCCAAGTATTATTAGAAATTAAAGTGTCATATTCCTCTTGCATAACATTTTGCCAATGAGGTTGATTTTTAGCTTGAGAAAAAGTTTGAGGATCATTAGAATTCATAAGAGAAGACATCAAAGCATAATTACAATAATTAATTCTCCTAGGCCTAAGTCCACCCATTCTAGAAATATAATCATCACCTTCATTAAGTAAATCTTTAAACCATTTAGGATTTCTCTTAGAAGTAACAAAAATATCACTATGAGGAGTAAATATATCATTACTATCATGAACAAAATTATCACAATAAAGAGTAGATATATCATTACCATCATCATCATCATCATCATCATCATCACCATTATTAATGCTATTAGGAATAGAAATAGATGCATTATGAGTAGGGTTTAGGATATGAGGTTGGTCCTCCACAATATCAATAGTGCCTCCTTTAAATTCATCATCTTTGACCTTGGAACAATCATGTACTTCATTTTCTGCAATACAAACATCTTGTGCAATATGCACGTTGTTAGTAATAGGATCATAAACCTTATAACCTTAAGTAAATTAATTATACCCAACAAAAATAAATGGAGAAGATTTATAATCTAGTTTTTGCCTTTTTTGTTTGGGTGTGTGAACATAAGCAATAGATCCAAAAATCCTCAAATATTGTGAATTGGGTTTCCTACCAGACCATGCTTCCTCAGGAGTTGTATCTTGTAAAGATTTAATAGGAATTTTATTAAAAATATAAGTGGAACAAGCCATTGCTTCAGCCCATAACTTGTAATGAATATTCTTTGCATGTAACATACATCTGGCCATTTCCACAATAGTTCTATGCTTCCTTTCTGCCACACTATTTTGTTGTAGTGTATAAGGAATGGTAAGATGATGTTTTATACCAATGATATCAAATAAGAATGAAAAGAATTGTTAACATATTCAATACCATTATTTTTTATAAGAATTTGAAGCTTAGAACCTGATTACCTTTCTACAAACATATGAAATTCAAAAAATGTGTCAAGAATCTGAGCTTTACTATGCAAGAAATAGATACAAATTCTTCTAGTAAAGTCATCAACAAAGGTAAGAGCATACTTTGAACCTTGAATGGAGGTGTTCTCCATTGGTCCCAAAAGGTCACTATGAATCAAATGTAACTTATGAGATGCCCTCCATGAAGTACCATGAGGAAAGGGCTCCCTTTTCATTTTTCCACTCATGCACCCTGTGCATGTAATTTTAGATGGAACAATATGTGGTAATCCTTCAACCATGTTTTGATTACGTAAAAATAAGTTTTGAAAGGACCCAAAACCTTTTACATCAAGATTAAAGATAAAGCATTAAAATCCCAATAGAGACAATGCAACAGCACAACAAAAACTAACAAGTCCTCCCAAAAGGAAAAAAGAGCAAAGCAAGAAACAATAAGACAACAAAAAGACAGCTAGATAGTCTTGATAAGTTCAGCCGCCTGATCAGCTAGCAGCTGCATAATTTATGAGGACATCTTTAGCTCCTCCAAATCTTTATTCTCATTTGACTCCATCTTATTAAAGCTCACTCTGGTCCTCTTACTGGGCCCTTGTCCCTCCTTAACCTCCTTTGGCACCTGCTCCCCTTTACCCTGTTTCATTTTCTCCACAAGGAGTCTGACATGCTTAGTAGAGGCTTTAAGAATGGAGTAACTCTACTCAACAATATTTCCAATAGTTTTTTCTAGGCGCACAATACTACTTTCCATTTTTTCCATCCTTTTCAATAGATGTTGAGAATAGGAGGTCCTGGGGATGCCTAGAGACTTGGAATAGTAGGACAATAGGGGTAGGGTTCCAAGAGAAGGCACATAGACCTAGAATGAATGAGATAAAGACTGGGAGGACCTATACCTAGATCCTACCTAGAAAATAGATCCATAGAGAAGGGAAATCAAGGAGAATCCTTGGGATCCTAACCCTAATTTCACCTACAATGAAGGAATCAAGAGAAAATACATCCTAAATGCAAATCTATCATGAAAATGTACTAAAAGAGGGTGGTAAACCTATAAATATGGAAGTGCTTCCATTTTAAGATGATACATTTATCTCCCACTTTATCTTTGATATGACACTACATGAATATGTAAGCTAAAGTAAGAAAACATCATAGTAAATAAAAAGGATATAGCCAAGTCTTCGATGTAGAGATCCTGCAAAAAACCATTAGAACCTGCAACACACAAGGTTAATGAAAATCAATAAATTACCTAAAGTTTACTAAATGAAATCTAAGAAGTTCATAGAGCCCCTTATGCCCCCCCTATTTCAGCTTTCTACTTTTGAAGGGTGAAATAAGGTGATAAGGATAACCTTATACACTAGATATGCATTTTGTTGAAAAGTCCTTTCCTAAACCAATTAGAAGGATTCCTATCCTTCCTAAACTGATTCAAGGAGTTAGGTGTCTGAATCATGATTCCAATACCACTAACGACACTAAAAATAGAGTTTTCAAACTCAAGTTATGATGAAAAGACTGAATGTCTATCTAAATGCATATAAAGGGAAATTTGAATTTAACATGAGTAAAACCTAAGAAAAACCCTAAAAAAACCCTAATTCTTACTATAAATAAGGAAAAGGAACTCATACTCATTCTTACCATTTGTAGATTCGAAGAGAGAAAGCAAGATGCTGAGGAGAGAAGAACTTTGAGCGACATGGAGCTCCTGAGACAGTGCATAGCTACCAGATGACTGCTTCCTGAGGTGATTTTCTATCTTTTTTATTTTTGTACTTCACAAATTATTGATTTCTTTAGGCAAGTTCGACCCTAAACCTTAAAGGTCGACCCTGACCTAGTTATGTCGACCTTGACCCAAAAAGGTTGACATGAACTTGAAGGTCTCCACCTTGTCTAGGGTGAGGTCGACCTTGACCCAAAAAGGTTGACGCTAACCCAGGAAAGTCGACCTTGACCCAAGAAGGTCAACCTTGACCTAAATGAGGTCGACCTTGACCTAGTCAAGTTGGATTTACATATTTAATGTTGCAGAATGCTGATATAATGTTTGTTTGTGCTTACATGACTTGGTTTGTCTCTGAGAGCATCCCTTTGGAGGGTTACTAGGGGTCTTCATAGAGAAACTGTCTGAGTTGAGTGAGGATGAGATTCAGTTGCTGAGAGATGTAGGGCTATACTGGGTGACAGTCCTGTTGGGTATATTCTTAATTTTATGAGGTGTGTGTCCAAATTTTGGGTTAAATCTCCTTCCAGGTGTTTTGTTTGGTCTAGGGTTTGGAAAATTCATAAAAAATTGTCATAGCCGAGTTCAATAAATCCTTACCCTAGGTTTTGTTTTTGAAAAATGTTGAATTCATACAAGAACCCTCATGTTGCCCTTGTTTTTCTATTTCATTGTTACCTTTTAGTCACTTAAGTGGGTTAAATCATGCACATGCTTAATTATCCCAAGTGTTCGCTAAATCAGAAAATGTCATAGCATGTCTCATATAGTATTTGGAGAATCAGATAACAAGTCAATCTTATGCTAAGTGTCATTTTAGTCACGTGGTCTCTAAGTCTCCTGGTGATCACCTCAACCATTCAGCGGATCAGCGAATGTGTTTGAACCTTGTTAACTATTTTTCTTTGTCACTAAGTCTCCAAATGTTTTGGCGGTTATTTTACCCTTTGCGAGAACTAGCGAATGAAGGCTATCTCCAATTCACTTAGTCCTTGGCAGTCATGTGTTAACACTCAATGACCTAGCGAAAGCAGTATTCACTCATTCTCTAAATCTGACAGTGAAGGGTTATATCAAATGGAGAACTGGTGAATACCGTGGATTGATTTCAAGATCAACGACTCTGTTTTAATCTCAAGTATCTTTTGGGTCCTACATGTTTGATTTGGTGAATAAGCGACTGAGTACTTATATTATCATCGTCCAAGTCTGGCAGTTTTGACAATTTGATGAAATGAGTTTGGCAGAGGTAATGTTTTTGTGTTCGCTTATTCTCGGAATGAGTTAGTGAAATACTAAATGATTTGGCGATTTAGTGAATCTTATGGTCACGGGTTCTCTTAAAGGAAAGGTAAAGGCTAGAAGTATTTGGTGAATGGGCGAATCAAAGGATTAGCAAAGTTTTAAGTCTTCAATCGCTTAATCACGTAAGGAAACATTCAATGTTTGAAGTATTCTGAGATTTAGTGAACCCTTTGTTCATTGATTCTCGTAATCAAATAACTAAAGATTAAATGTTTCGGTGAAATGGTCAACTAACCACATTCGCCAAGCTACATGATGTTAGCAGTCAAAGCTACATGATTCAGTAATTCAGAGATAAGCTGTTCACCAAGTCATCAGATATCCGGGCAGTTAGCACTAACATCTAGTGAATGGGCGAAGCATACAGTCGCTAAGTCTCAGAATAAAGGTGACGGTTAAGGAAAGATTCAATGACTCAGAGAGTAAAAGCTTTTCTAGTTCTCTAAATAATCAAGTGGTTAAGTATCTCATTAAATGAATGCGTGAACCCTTTGTTCGCTAAATCTCCAAGAAAATTGACAGTTAGTTGAGAAATTAAGAGAATGGGAGATGACCTTATTCGCTAGTTCTCTAAATGATAACTGCAGTCAAGTGCTCGAAGGAGATCATTTCAAGTCATTAATTCGCTAAGTGATGAAGGGTTAAGAATTGCATTGTGAGAACCCGCAAAGGCTTTGGTCGCTAGTTCTCTGAATATGAGCTAGGGTTAACATTGTATTAAGTGATTAGAAGAGGCTTTCAGTCACTGATTCACTAAATGGGCTCAGTTGGAAAAGGTAATAAAAGAAAAGAAAAGGGACCATTGCTTGCGTGGATAAAGGATAGTGTCAAGCTGGAGAGTAAACTAATGATCCATCCAATCAGTTTCAAAGGAAGATTGCATGACGTAAACAGGTTTAAAGTGCAGAATCTTAATCATTTGCCTCTTTGCCTTATTTTCGAGTTGTTTAATTTATTTGTCAACATCCAAACACGGTTAACTCAAAATTTAAAATCTGATGGTATATGAAATTGAATGTGGAAACAATTAAGGAGATTTACAGTAATTGTGGTAGCTGTACAAATTTGATTTGTATCGATAAATAAGCTAAGCTCATTATTTCCTGTGTCCAAAATCAGTCGAAGAGAATTGTGTCTTTCTAAAGTAGTTTTTGAGCACCAAATAAATCTAGTTTGTAGAATTTGAAGGTAATCCTGTAGCAAAGATGAGTCAGCCTGAGAAGAGTGTAGCGTCTTCCAGCAGTGAAGCCAAGTCTAAAAGTGGTGAAGACAAGGGCAAGCCTAATTATTCAGATGAATTCATGAAGTTGCTACTGGGATCTAGTCAAAACAAAGAGCTCCCTATGATGTTTTTGAAGATGTGTTGGGGTTATGCAGGGATCCTATCATACCAAATGGTATAGGTTATACTATTTTTAGCTTCTTTTATGGAAATAGAGATAGGCATGTTCCTGTGTGTAATGGTTGGAATTTGGGTTTAGGAAAATTAGTTGTTCCTGATATATTTTTAGATGTGGATCTAATTATTGCACTAGCTAGGTAGTATGAACCTATTTCCAAAACAATTAGAAAAGAGGACACATCACCTTTGGTCACTCTAGATAGGGGTTCATTCCTGAAAGCTTTTAATTTCTATACATCTTCCTCCACCAAAATTGACTTGAGCAAAGAAAGGGAGAGGTACAAGAATAACATAGGGATAGTAAAGGACCAGATGATGAAGCACATCCCAAAGCAGGATAAATATATAGCTCCCCTCCCTGCTCACATGAATGCCCCTTACCAATTTAAGTCCCTCTAGCATTATATGAGGTAGACTTGTTATGCATTGTGTAGGGTTTTGGGAATTGATGGAGATGCAGAGTTCTTGCCAGCTGATTTGTTGATGATAATCTTGCACATCCAAAATTCCTTGGTAAATACTGACTATGATTACATTCAGTATATAATTGATAGAATGCATGAGGGTTTGATTTCTATCAAAGAAAGTAAGAGCCCAATTAAGTTCATGCATTATTCTTTGTTAATGCATTTGATTTTGTTCTTCAACATCAATAGCTTTGACTAGAACATGCTAAAACCAAGGTTTAACTTCGAAGGCCAGTATAATCCAGTACAATTATGGGTGAGGGTATGGAATTCTACTTCCAATGAAGGGGATTTTTGTGTTTTTCAGAATTTCATTGTCTTTCTGATTGTAAAGTTGTTAGGCATCAATGCCACAAGGCTATCCCTGAGGGTCCTTAAGCTCCTAAGACCATTGCAGTTTGTGGATAAGTGGGAGGGAGATCATAATTGGGGTGATTTTTACTTAGGGGAGAATTCTACAATTATTAGGGTTTATGGTTGTCCCTAGCCCCCACATCTGTTACCAAAATATGTGCCTCCAAGAGTTGCTTGTCTAGAATTTGTTTGGTAGTTGATGTGCACAAATAGAGAACTTCTAGCCCCTCACAGGAAGGGTACATTCACACCTAGGAAATTCAAGATAGGTGACTTCCTAGTGGGAAAGAGGGCTTTTCCTCAAATCAATTCAAGATGGTTACTAGTGTTTGTAGACATGTAGATCCTAAGGGATTCATCAAAACTGCCAGGATGGTCTATATTCCAAATATTGGTGTGATTAAGGAACATGAAGGTTTAGATGAGGAAGATGTAATTAGAAATATTTTTGAGGATGATGAAGTTAAAAGGAGATGGAACAAGTACTTTGATTTGATAGATTTATCAAAAAAAGTGATGGTAGCCCAACTTCCTTTTGAGGGTTTCTTTCCTGACCTTCCTTATCTGAAAATAATTTACAAGATGATAGAGATGCATGACACTCTATCAAATCAGTTGGAGAAGTTGATTGACCAGAAGCAGCCAAAGAAAAGGAAAGAATATTCATCTTCTGATCAAGAGGAGTCTTCTGATGAGTCCCTGGAAGGAAATAGCCCACCACAAGTTGGGTATGTACAAATTGTTGAGCCTAGTGAAGACCAACCAGAAACAAAGAGTGTCCAAGAGCCACCTTTGAAGAAGCAGAGGCTTGAGGAAGGAGAGCCTTCAAGGCAGGGAAAAAAAAAGAGAATAATTGACAGAGCATTTGCTCTAGTACCAAGTGATAGGGCTTACCATCACCAATTGAGAAAAACAATAAGAGTAGGCAAGAAGGTGGCCACTGATGAAACAGATAAGGAACAGGCCCTATGGTTAGAAAAGGATATCAGAGAAGTCTATCAAGAGGAATTTTTGAGTGATGACCAATTTATTAAAATTGATGAATTCAAGAGTTTTCTTATTTGGAACAAGCAACAAGAGGTGAAGAAAGCTATGCCCGAAGGTGTGGAGCCAAGTGAGGAAACATTGAGAGATTTAGCTTCTTATGATCCTAGCCTGGATCCTATAACACCAGATGAAGCTAGACAATTGGTTAAGGCAAGTGGAATGCTATTAACTCCAGGATGGGATCTGACTTCTGCATTCATCATAGATCAAATAAGGAAGCAACCACAGGGTAGCCTATCATATGAGGTTCACATTGGTGACATGATAAGAGGAAGTGGCTATGACCCTAAGTCTCAAGCTGTTGCAATGTGGTCTATGGCCCCTAGGACCCAAAAGCCATCCCTATTAAGTATAGAGGATAAGATGGAGGGGAACAAAATCATATGGACTGTGCAGAATACGACTGACCTTGAAGTTTCCAAGGCAATGACTCATTGGGCCAATTTAAATGAGGCCAAGATAGCTCAATTCTCTGAGAGGTACTCAAAGTTGTTTGAAAGCGTGAACCTGGTGGCCAAGGATAGAGATTTGAAAATGATGAAAATCAAACAATTAGAAGATGAGTTGGCAGAGGTAAGAGTCAAGCTTGAAGAAGCTTCAAAGGTAGTTCCTCCTCCTTCTTTGCAAATTGAGGCCCCTGTGTAGACAGATGTGGAAGTGCTTGAGAGACCCACGGAGGACTTGGAAAAGATAAGGACAGAGGCATCTTTGGATACTATGTCAAAGATTGTGCAATATAGGCAGGGTAGGATAAAGGACAGAATGGAATCAGTCCATAAATCATTCAGCTTATTGCACCAAACTAATGAAAAGGTGAATGAGCATTTAATCACCTTGGAGCCACTTTTCAGCACATGGTCAGGAAGGAGTATATTATTTGATAAACTTGATGATTTGCAAGAATACAGGGTAGATGTTCCTAAAGTAGTAAGTGAAGTTTTTGAGAAGATTGGCTTAATAAGTGCTGCTTCAAAGTTTTTCAAAGGAAAGTCAAACCAAATAAAGGCCAAGTTGGCCATGTTTGATAAAGATTATAGCAAATATTTGCCTCCAATTTATGATGACAATGGAAATGTGGTCAAGTTGGAAGAATGGAAGCTGTCAATGGATCAATTGGTAATTAAATAGGATGCCTTCCTAAAGGATGATAATGCTTTGGACCTGGATAGATGTAATAATATCATTGATAGTCTTTTCAAGATTGAAAATGATTGCATACGGTTTGTGGTTGAAGCCAAAAATATAATTGATTCTACATGGGAACAATAGATTAAATCACTTCAGGAGCTGCAGAGCTACAATTGGCCATCTGATGATGATGTGGCGGCTTGGGAGAAGTTAATAATAAAGAAGAAGAAGAAGCCAGTTGTCCAACTTGTAGAGGAAGAGGAAGAATAGAATGCACTTGGCACCTGATCCAGAGTTCGAGGGAGAGCATGTCCAAACAAAGGATGATGTAGGTTAGCCAGATGGCGGTCATCATTCATGAAATAAATTTAGTAACTACTCTGAAATATCCTTAGACAAAGGTGCCACCTGCAAGATTGTTGGAAATAGATATTTGTAATCTGTTGTTGCAAACAATTTTGTCAGTTTGTGATCTTGTTTTTAGTGCAAGATATTTTAATAGCCATCTGAAGCTTGTTGCATCCTTTCGAGGATTCCAAGATGGCTGATTAGTATATATAGCAAGTTTTGGCTCATTTTAGAGGGGGGAAAAATACTCTGTAAGAAAGGTTCTGAATACAAAACCTTATTTTCTTTAAGTAAGAGGATACTGTATCAATGCATTTTGACCATTAATACAAAATATTGGAGCTCTGTTATTACTATTTTGTTGTCTTTATGTATGGAGTGTTTTATTTTTCTTATGTATTTAGATTGCAAGGCATTTTAAATACATTATTCACAAGGTGAATATAGGGGTTAAGCTTAAGTTTCTTTCAAGGAAAGAATAAAATCTTAAGGGAGGTCTCTGGGAATTAATAATCTGTGTATGAATTTGATGACGGTTATAGGAATTAAAAGGATGGTATGTTAGGCATGTCATTTGAGTTACAATATTTTTGTTTTGATAGATATATGTGGAGGTAGGGTTTGACTCTGACGCCCAGTGGATAAGGCACTAGTTTTGGATCCATTTACATTTATTTGCCACCCAAGATATAAACAACTAATTGATTTTACTTTATCTGTACAAGCCATTAATCTAAACTACACTATGACACATTCATAGACATGTATTGTAAAGCTTTATAGAAGCACTAGATGAGGTTAACCTTCCTTGAGTTTGACTCTAAAAAGAAGAAGGATGAATATCCTTAAACCATTGTTTCATGTTGCTGCTTTCATGATTTCCATCATAGTTTTGTGTATCAGGATAATTTGGGCCGTACTCAGAGTTTTATGCCATACTCAAAGTTTTATCATCTTACTAAGTTGATGTTTGAAAGCAATAACAAAGCTGTGAAGGAGCTAGTTCACAATTGAGAGCTTAATTAAACATTGAATTGATATAGGTACACCCGCCTGAGTATCCATTGCTCAAAGTGAAGAAGGTTTTCTAACCTTAATACCTTAGTGTTTGCATTTTGCTAGATTATAGTCTATTGGGATTACATGAGTTCATAAGTATTTGATAATCTACAGATTTGAGAACTAACAAGTCCTACCATAGATTAGACTTCACTGAGCCATGTTATTGGCTCTCATAGAGAGGTGGAATGAGGATACATGCTCCTTTCATCTTCCCTTAGGTGAGATTACTATGACACTGGAGGATGTCTACAGAATCTTGTGGCTTTCGATTCAAGGAGAGCCTGTTAGACCAAGAGAACAATGAGGTTCTAAGGAGATCCATGCATATGCAGTGTATTATTTAGGATGGGTTCCACAGATGCAAACCCATGTAGATCATATCACTTTATCATCCATATTGGTAGGTCCTATACCTTTGGTACAGACAGTGATGCTATGTATATTATCCTTGGTTGTGGTACCCAACACAAAGGGTATAGTCTTTTCTGCACTTTTCACCCATCTTGTACGAAGGATGGAGAGTGATAGGATTGTTTTCTCATGGGGTCGCAACATGTTAGCCTAGCTATACCATGAGCTATGTCAGTTGGTGATATATCAAAGAGAGAGTCTCACAGTATTCATGCTTTTGTAGATCTAGTTATTTGAGCAATTTGCATCACTAGTAAATTTGACCCTATTTTTCGACGAGGATTAGTCAAATTTTTGATACCCATTGGTCAAACAGATGACCAAAACTATGGTCAAACCTTTTGTCATCGATTATACGACAGGAAAAATAGTCATCAAAATTCTGACCTCCTTAGTGGTTGAATTACCAATCGAATTACCTGGAAGAATTGTAGATCAAACCTTTTATCTATGCAACCAACGTTCATCAAAACTGAGACCAATCAGGGTCCATAATGTTGTCAGAATTGACGTCGAACACATAGCATTCTCGTCAAAACACAAAACACAATTTGCCTCTCTTGAGATGACATGTGGTCAAAATCTACATCAAACACATCGAATTCTTATCGAAATAACTATTGTTAAAATGTCGAAAAAGAGACCAATAATAATTTTTGGTTAAAAAAAATAATAATTGTTGTTCTTCTTTTGAATGCAATTGAGAGCTCTACCCACAAATTAATTTAAGTGCCCTTAGAGGGTTTGTTTTATATTTGTGCCAAATGAAGCCAGAATATAACCTCCTTTAGAAAGGGTAAGTTTGTCCTAATGTCATCTACAGGGGCTAACTTCAACCTGATGGTCAAACATTTTAAAATTTTGTGACCTTTTAGAAGACAACTTTTGAGAAGTTGGATTTCTCATTCTTTGAGAAAAGTTCAAGAATGTGATTATAGACTTGAAGTTGTTGAGG
Organism: Chamaecyparis obtusa; assembly: GCA_027943335.1. NCBI lineage: Eukaryota > Viridiplantae > Streptophyta > Pinopsida > Cupressales > Cupressaceae > Chamaecyparis > Chamaecyparis obtusa. Next base: position 3,415,094 of record BSBK01001519.1, on the reverse strand, counting down.
ACCTCACAACTAGTCCAATAATTTTTCATTGTATTTTAAAGAGGTCACAAAAATTACAAAATCTGAAAAGGCTAAGTGTTGGGGTATCAGATGGCTCAATATTGATTGGGTCTCAAAACATTAAACAAAGAGTGATAATATTCTACCTTCTTGTTAAATAATTGAAAGGTGGTCTAGACTTATTAAAAATCTTCCATGCTTGTGAAAGGGAAGCATTTTGTTGATTGGGTTTGGTTGCTCAACACCAATTCCTAAGGAAGACATGGTCAAAGAAAGATTCTTGAATTTGTATATATACACACATATGTATATATATACACATGTGTATATATACACACATACATGTGTGTGTATATACACACATACACATATATATACACATACATGTGTGTATATACACACATGTATGTATATATACACAAATACACACACATACACATGTGTGTATGTATATACACATATACACACATATACACATGTATGTGTATATACACATATGTTTTCTTTATACACGCACACACACACACACACACACACACACACACACACATATATACATCCTTATAGCAATATAATAAACATCCTTATAGTCACGGATCCCATGAAATATTAAATTTGTTTTAAGAAAAATTGGAATTAGAAATTGGAATTTCCAATTCCACTTATTTGAGTGGAAGATGAAATGCCCATTTTGGGGGCAAAATTGGAATTTTGAAATTCCAATTCCAATTTTTTGGATGGACACAAACATGGAATTGAAGGTCAGATAGTAAGATTTGAAATTTTTTGAGAGTCACCTAATGTGACTGTACCCACACAACAAAAACATATACTGACTTGTACAGTTTTCTTTCTCTATTTTGTTACTACAGTAGGAATTTAAGAAGAATGGGGGTCAATCCATGAACATAGAGGCCTAATCTTCATGGAGTGACATTGTTTAACTTGTATTATAAATTCCTAACATTGCATATTCAGAATCGAGCAGGGTTAAAGGTGATCACAACATTGAACAGTGAGAAAATACATTGAAAATGAATGCCAAAGTATAGCAGTGGCTAATCTGTCCAAACAAGGGGTGAGTTTTATGTTTGGAAATGTTATAACATGTTGATTAGATGGTGAATCAGTCACCAATTTGATGCAGAAGTGTGTGGAGATAGGACAATGAGAAAGCCCTAAAAACAAGGGTTTGGAGACACAAAATTGGGGTTTTTGGTGTTGCAGTGGGACTGTATTTAATTGCTTGGAGATTTGGACATTTTGAATCATTATAAGAGATTGCTAAAGGTTTGGAGTCTTAGAAGTATAATAGTGTGATTCCCAAACCTTGAAGATTTGAACCCATGGATAGTCAATATATCAAGTGGAGTGTCATCAGTATAGCTTTACATCTTGAAATGATAAAATGAAAGTCACGCCAACAAAATGAAAGTCACTCAGAGATGATTAATTTCATAAACATTTTTTATTATTCAAAAGAAAAAATTGTGTTTCCTTGTGGGACAGGTATAGAACTTCACTGATTCATTCATGTAAGTTGTGAAAACTATTCTCCCTTTAGGTCTCTAAAGCCAAAAAAAGAATTCCACACTCGTGAACAATTTAGACAGTCACTTGTGAGGCAAAAAATTGAAACTAAAAAATCTTGGTGAAGGTCTGTCCTAAAATTAGAATCGTGACGTATATGGATTCAATGGTACTTTTCCCTCCTATGACTTAATTTTAACAAATTGGATTATGACTATAATTCAACCTTAAGACAAGACAGTCACTACCTTGAGACTTAATGGCCTATGTAGATTGTGACTGTAATTCATATGATAAATTTTAATCCAAAACTCCATGATTTGATCCAATCCAATGATCACAATTCAAAGCCTCAAATTATTTGTTTAAGCCTTTTGTTTTCTTATTTTCAAGAATAAAGATAAGAAGTTCTAATGTATGTCAATCAGAGTAGAAAAGAAGTTAAATGCAAGAAAGAGTTAATAGCCACTTCAATAGTTTCAGACATTGCCTAGAAATTAGTGGATATTATATGGTGTACATCTTTGAGAAGAAAGGGTAGAGCTTAGTCAAAGTCAACAATGGAAGCATTCATTCTTGGGCTATTTCAAAATATATTGTTTGTATCTATCAGTGGAAAGTGCATGACAACAAATAAATCAATTGCTAGACTCTTGCAGGAGGGAAGTTACTAATGTCAAACAAGGAGAATAGAGACTAGTCAAGAATGAAGTGACATTATGTAGAATATTGACATGCATTAATTAGAAAGAGGTTAAAATATATATAGGCTTAAATTTATCGTGTATAAATAGCTCTTGAAACTGCCAAAGGTTGCACATTTGATTCAACATTTCTATCAAGAGGTTAAAATATATATAGGCTTTAATTTCACATTATAAACCATTTCTCCAATTTCAATCATAGCTGGATTATATTTTCTTATTTGTTTCAATCATAACCTGCAAACCTGGCTTTCTGCATCTAACACCAAGTTTTACCACATAATCCCCAAGTGTTATTGGGATTCTTTGACACTCTCCTTAAGGTAGTCATCCTCCAAAAAGATCAAAGCCTGGATCATTCTCTAGGCCTCCCAACTGCAAGAATCTCAGAGGCCTAATTATGGCACCCACCAAGGCTCTACACTCTCAAGTGTTCAAAATCTTTTCAGCCAATCAATACATTATGTCCCTGTAAATCCTCCATGAGACTCTTCACATTTATTGTCTCATTAGTGAAGATGCACCCCTATACTCCCTAAGTACTTTCACTCACCTAGACTGTTACAGATTCTTCATAAGCCTTTAGACCCTTTCTAAATGTCAATTAACTCATATTGATATCCCTCTCATTTACCAAGTTTGTAACTTGGTCTTGACACACCCTGATCTTTAGGACTGTTCCCTGTGGCAATGCAGGCCGCCAGTCAAACTTGGCACAATTTTAGGTTTTGGTTTCTAAATTTCCCAAAAGACCCCTCAAGATAGTCACTGTATCTTAATCTATGTTCTATTGGATAGAGTGTCCCTCAAGGTATAGATTTTGGACCCTATACAAACTCCCAAATCCACAACATCTCCTTCGAAGATAAAAAACCTGATGCTCGGTCTGATACAATAGGTGCATTCAAAACTTGGCACTCAGCCAATCCCACGATGGTCTCATTAAGAGGTGAGTAATTCAAATTCAAATCCTTGAATTGAGACTCAAAATTGAAACCAAATAACAGTTACGGGTCTATGCTTGTCAAGATGCCAGTCACATTTCAGATGCCTGGCTATCTTCATATCAAACTCCTCCAATCTGCATTCTCCATGGTAAGTTTATTGAAATCTTATGATACATTCTACAATTTTCCCTCCTCACCAAATGCCAATGACTTTCATCGGATTGTAGGAAAGAAACATATGTTTGAAATTCAAACTGTCGGCTAGGGCACACCCACAGGTTTTCCTGTTCTGCAATACGATTCTCTTTCCACACTTAATCAAATCAACTAAAACCACTTGAAAATGAAATATAGAAGTGTTTAGAAGCTTTCCATCCAATTAGATTCTTGACTTCTTTCAATATGGGTTTGCATGAATGTAAATACCAGTCATTTTTTATGGAAAATGTAGTTTTTTTAAATTAAATTTTGAAATCTTTGTTAGGCAATCTGTATAATGGATAAGCAATCCATGGCTTTGGCTAGATCCCCAGTAAAGATTTATCCTTCTCTGCACCACCAACAATATCCCAGCTAATCCCAATCCCAACAAAACAATAAAATATCTAGAAGATGACATTTTTGGGGAACAAATTGGCTTCAAACTTTTTAAAAATGGTAATAATAAATAGATGTGTTCAAATTCTCACAAGATTCAGGAAAAAAAAATCACGTTACCTCAGTGCCGAATCCACCCTCCAAAGTGAAGGTTACCTCAATGAGCTTCCAATACACAGTGCTGATGAGGTTTTGTGCGCTGCAACCATGAGAAAATACGCCATGGTAATAATGAAATGAAATCAAAACCCTACTTCTATCTATTATATAAGTGGTAATAATGAAATGAAATCCTTTTTTTTTAAATTTATGCCTGTGGTCGTCAAAATTTTGACCTACATAGTATTGGTCGAACTTTCGACAAACATAGGCATGGATTAAAAAAAAATCAAAGTTTTCCTTCTATAATCCGACCAACCAAAACTTTTTTATTTCATGGTCAAAAATTTTGGTAGAAAAACTAGGTCAAATCTACTAGTGCATGTACACGACCATAGGGTATTCTAGTGATGGTGGATGCTAGCACATTGAGAGGCTTTTCTTATCATCTGAGAGATATCTAGTAGTTCGGATATATCCTATATTAGAGGGTATGTTTAGACTGCATTCCAAGCATAGATGTGATATGAAGACCCTACTGCCAGATGATAGAGTGGCCAAATACGTGACACCAGATGAAACATTCACAACAACACAAGCTGCTAGAGGGTCATCAGAGTCACACAATGATGCCATACTACTATGATCGAGTGATGAGATAGTTCAATCTTTTACAGGGAGTCCTCGAAGTGGTACCTCATTATGCACATTTGAAGAGATACTATTAGAGACCCAGTGCCATACACCAACCATCAATAGTAGACATAGTAGATAGTGATGTAGATGAGATAGAGGATATAGAGGTACCACCAGATGTGTCTTATTCAGACATGAGCTGAGACTATATCAGGTACTGGAGTCTGAAGGGAACCCACCCCATCTTCCTTGAGGATTATCCCACAGGTGATCCAAGCCTTTTAGAGAGGACAAACAAGGATAGTGGCATAGCAGAGGAGGATGAGGATCAAAGAGATGAGGAGGAGCCCATCTTTGAGGGAGACCCCATGGAGGAGAGAGCAGAGGAGATGCCCTTGACTGGTGATACTAGTGCGGATGTGCACATTTTTCACGCATCACCACTGAGATCATGACAAACTCCACGCACTCATATAGAGACACCACAGTCGAGAGCTAGACATAGTGAGTGTGGAGAGAGTAGTCACTCCATGCCCCCACCATCTAGATCCTTCAGTGATGCCCAGGAGGGAGATCCAAGTATGGAATATGAAATTGATTGAAAATTTAACTTAATTTATGAAGAACAAGCACTAAATTGATAAATGTATTTTCATTCTGCAATTAGTGTAGTGGAGTGGAGGAGTTTTGTATCTGATGTTTTGAAGGATACATGTGTATCCTACCAACTACCATCTGACGAGTGAGAGTCTTCCATTGGTCACAGAGATCCTGTCAAGCATGCCGATATCTTTGCATGTGTCCAACAAGAGTTGAGATTATGCAAAGAAAGAGATGATAAACTGATGGACAAGCTACAAAGGGCCCAGAAGCACATGTGTGATATGTGCATATTGAGGAGCCACTCACAGATTATCATACATAGATCTACTACTTCTCATCATAGATCAGAGAGATCTGGGAGTCATTGACCATCAGAGCATAGAGATAGACAAAGTGATAGATAGGGCGGTGGGCCACATATGTATCAACACTCAAAAAGATTTAATAGATGGAAAACCTATTCTACTAATTAGTTCTATGTTTGATTACTATATTTTCATCAAAATCATAAAACTTAACAAAAAGAAAGAAGGTGCATAAATGTATTCAAATGTAATTTTGCTAAAACTACATAACCTATAAAACAAACATAATTATTTTATAAGGAATACATAAATACACAGGGAAATAAAAATAGAAATTAAGGATAATAACATTTAAGATGCATAATATTGATAGGTTCCTTAAAAGAAACATCATCCATATCAACAAGTTTATAAGCACCTAAACCAAAGTCTTCAATCACAACAAAAGGTCCAAGCCAATTAGGGATAAACTTTCCTTTTTCACTGGGTAAAGCATTCACATTTCGTTGATTCTTATATAGGACTAAATAACCTACTAAAAATGTTCGTTCAATTACCTTATGATTGTTCTATTTTTGAAGAGATTTTATATGTTCTAAAGCATTTATTCATTGTTCATCCAACATTTCCAATTCTTGTAATCGTTGTTCTCGAAATGTATCCTTGTCAATTATCCCATGAAATGAAACACGTAAAGAATGTATCTCTAATTCCAAAGGCATAATAGCATTAGTACTATAGACAAGATTGTAAGGAGAAGTACCCGTGGCAGCACGAACACTAGTCCTATAAGCCCATAAAGAATAGGTCAATTGGGTATGCCAATCTTTCATATGCTTGTTAATTGTTTTTCTCAAAATTTGTTCAATGATTTTATTTGATGCTTCAACTTGACCATTAGATTGAGGATAGTAAGGAGTCAAAAATCTATGTTGAATTCAATATTTCTCCAATAATTTCATGACTTCTTTGTTCTTAAAAGAGGTACCATTATCCAAAAATATCATTGAAGGGATACTAAATTATGTTATGATATTGTTAAGAATAAAATCACAAATAACATCTTCAGTGATTGAATGAAGAGGAAAAACTTCTACCCACTTCATAAAGTAATCTGTAGTAGTCAACATGTACGTATGTCCTTGAGAAGAAGCTGGTGAGATTTTTCCAATAAGATAAAAAACCCAAATACTAAAAGGCCATGGAGAAACTTGATTATGAAGCTCACGAGCAAGAGCATGAATCAAATTACTATGTTGTTGACATTGAGGACATTTCTTAACAAACATGAAAGATTATTATTCCATTTTTCACCAACAATATCCCATTCTAAGCAGTTTATTAACCAGAGATTTTCCACCAAAATATCCCCCACAAGAACCAGAATGAGCTTCTGCCAAAGCTACCAAAATTTCAGTTCTATTAAGACATCTTAATAGTAAACCCTCATAAGAACATTTGTAAAGTGTGTCTCCTAAGATGATGTAACATGCTACAAGCTTCCTAATATGATTACGTGTGTTCCTTGTTACCAATTTAGGAAAAGTACCATCTTTCAAGAAATGAAAGATATGAGAATACCATTTATCCAAATACAAATTGAAACTATTAGAGGTAACTTTATTAGAAATTGTAGGGTTTTTAAGAGTTTTTATAGTAAATTGAAAATTTTCAGCATTCAAAGAAGTTGTGCTTGCCATGGCATCCACATGTCAATTATCTTTCCTAGGAAAAGTTTGAATCGTATAAGAAGATAATTGTGAACGCACATCAAGAGCCAAATCTCTATATTGTGTCATTTTATCATTCTTAGTCTAATAACCTCCTTTAATATGTTCAACAATCAATTGTGAATCTCCATATATTTGCAAGTGTTTGATGTTAAGGGATGAAGCTGCTCATAGGCCAGCTATAAGAGCTTCATACTCTGTAATGTTATTAGTACAAGGAAAGGTTAATTTGTATGATAAAGGGATTGGTTTCTTTATAGGAGGGATCAAGATAATACCAACACCAAAACCTATTTTACATCTAGATTCATCAAAATATAATTCCCAAACATCATCCTATTTAATAGCTAGAATGTTCTCATTAGGGAATTCTATTGAAGTAAAGCATGCATTAGAATGAGGACAAGGAGCTTTAGCCAAATAATCTGTTAAAGCTTGACCCTTAATCAACTTCTGAGAATTGAAATTAAGATCAAATTTTGTAAGTAACATCACCCATTTTGCCAAATGGCTAGAGAGATCAGTTTTTGAGAAAAGATGTTTCAAAGGATCAAATTTAACAATCACATTGACTTCTACATTTAAGAGATAATGTCTAAGTTTTTGGAAAGCATAAACTATAGAAAAGCATTATCTTTCCAAATCTATGTATCTTGTTTCATAGTCAAGTAAAGTATGACTAATGTAGTACATAGGTCTTTCCTTACCTTCACTATCATACTGAGCTAACAACACACTCACAGCTTTCAAAGTGGCTGAAGTATATAGATAAAAGGGTTTATCAAATTGAGCGGGTTGCAAAATAGGAGGATTAGCGAGATACTCCTTAAATTTCTCAAAGGATTGTTTACATTTGTCATTCCAAGAGAAAGTGATATCCTTTCTAAGAAAGGAAGTAAAAGGAATAGTTCTATCAGCTAAGTTGGAAACAAAGCAACAAATAGATTGAATTTTTCCTTGTAAACTTTGTAACTGAGAAACATCCTTAGGAGGAGGCATATTAACAATAGCTTCAATCTTTTCAGTGTCTACTTCTATGCCTCGCTTAGAGATTATAAATCCTAATAATTTACCAGAATCAACTCCAAAGACACATTTCTTAGGATTCAACCTCATGTTGTAACTTCTAATCCTTTCAAATATCTATCATAAAATGCTAATATGATCTTCTCTTTGTATAGATTTCGCCAAGATATCATCCACATAATCCTCAAGCATCTTATGAATGTAATCATGAAAAATCAAGGTCATAGCTCATTGATAAGTTTCTCCTACATTTTTTAATCCAAAAGACATCATGACCCAACAAAATGTTCCCCAAGGTGTTATAAATGTGGTCTTAAATTGATCTTCAGGAGGAATAAAAATTTGATTATAGCTAGAAAAGCCATCCATAAAAGATAATAAAGCATGATCCGTTGTTGAATCCACAAACATATATATATATATTAGGTAATGGGAAATCATCTTTTAAAGATGCTGTATTTAAATCTCTAAAGTTAGTACACATCCTTATCTTATTTTATCCTTTTGAAATAGGAACAATGTTTGAAATCCAGTATGAGTAATCAATAGAGCAGATGAATCCATCATCCAATAATCTTTCAATTTTAGCCTTAACTAATAAAGCAATTCATGGATTCATCTTTTGAATTTTCTGCTTCACAAGTTTAACATTCAGTTTGAGAACAATATTATGAGTAACAATCTTGGAATCTATACTCGGCATATCCGAATAGGTCCAAGAAAAAATTTCCTTAAATTCAAGTAAAAGGGAAACCAACTTATCATGTTCTTCCTGATTCAAACATTTCCCAATTTTTATCATCTTTTCAAAATATTTTTCATCCATTTGAATATCAACAGTCTTAGTTATTAGAAAATCAATTTGTATCAGAGAATCCATTTGTAAAGAAGAAATATCATTTTCATCATGTTCTCCAAAATAAGCATATGTACTTAAACAATAAGGCTTTTGTCATTTGTGATGGAACTTAGGTAAGTCCTCATAAACCCCTAAAAAATTCACTAAGTCTTCATCTTCAGGAAAAATATCCAAAGTAGGTCTTTGATTAATGTCAAGGAGGAGCAGGTTAACCAACTTCAACTGTCCACCACATATATGATTAACATTGAGAGGAAAAACTGATGGTTGTCTGTAAGGATTAAATCCCAATCCATATGTATGATCATAAATTTCATTATCCAAAGGCACTTGTATACCTTACTCATATTTACCACATCCTTTTCCATTAAATCCCTACTTCTTGACCAGATGATAACTAGAACCATATCTATTAGCCATATTAGATGGAGTCCAAGGAGTGGCGTACGTCACAATAGCATATAAATTAGGTTTTTATCATTTCAATTGTTTCTTCAATCGAGATGGCAACAAAGTTACTTTTTTATTCCTCAGAAAGCAGGGAAGGAGTAAAAACTTGTTTTTCAAACTCACTTTGTTGTTTCATAAATTCCAAATCAGAGACCTTATATTCTCCATTGAAAGTAGGTTTAAAGTCCAATGTCCCTTAATCATCCTCATTCCAGGAAGAAGATGGAGCTTCCATTTGTTTTATCTTAGGTTTCTTTTCAATCTCTTTACTTGGTTGAAGAGGCTCAAAAACTTTAACATATTCTCCATTTAAGCAAGGATTCGGCGCATCATCCACATGTAATGTATACATTAAGTTGTTTTAGATAAACCTAACCTTGCAATGAAGAGTAGAAGGAATTGAATGCATAGTATGTAACCATGGTCTACCTAAAAGAATGTTATAATTGAGAGGTCTAGGCATAACGTGAATAGGTGTATTTAGAATAACTAGATAGAGGCATCATTAGGTTGAATAGTTGTGAGATCAACCTTAATTTCCTTAAGCATATCCATGCTACAAAAATTAAGCCCATATCCATTTTCAATTAACATTCTAGGAATTATTGATTAATATAAACAACAACCATAAGAGCATCATATTGATTCTACACCTCAAGAGAAGGTAGATCATCATCAGTAAACACAATAGGAGGTACAAAAGGCATAGTATGCATGCACTCCAAAATAGAATGAATGTTCTCTTGATTAGGAGGCGAAGCAAGAAGAGTGGATAAAGCCTTTTTCAATGCCTCATGATATGTTAGGGAAGTTTGAATCAATTCCCATAAAGATATCTTAGTAGGAGTAGCACGTAATTGGTTAACTAAGTCAAACTTCTTAAAGGTAAAAGGAAACCTAGGAGCTTGAGGAAGCATAGGTTGAGAAGGTGGTAAGGAAACTGAAATAGTAGGCTAAGGGTTATTTCATGTGCAATAAGCATGTGAAATGAAATCTGTATTATCAAAGAAATCCAAAGGATCCCTAGGTTTACCCATAATTGTTAGTCAAGGATATCCTTTTACCATCAACAAAGGTTTAGGATATATCACTTTAGGTTTATCAATGTTACAAATAGTAAAACATGAAGGTAACCATGCACACACCCTATGGTAAAGGTCAATTGAAGAGGTTGTAAAGGAGAGTGAAATAGGAATATGATCAATAGAGATCTCATTCAAACAAATTTCATCCTCACTTCCATGTATCTAATTAAGGGATCTATCCTCTTGTACAATAAAAGCCTCATCAAAGTATTCAAAACAAGAATCATACATGTTGAACACAAAGTAACTCTACAAGCATGAATTTTTTTTTTTTGTATTTTTAAAGGAATTTTGCAATTTTTTTGTATTTTTGAAATATAACTACAAGAGCATAAAAGAAATATACCTTTATAAGAAAATATATCAAAAAAAAGAAAGAGTTGTTGTAAACAAGTTCACCAAAATGTAATGGTGTGGAAATGGGGATAGGTAGGGTTTTAACAATGTACCTAATAGAGATCCTAAACCAACATTCCCACAATACATATGAATTGATAATGACAAATAATGTGAATATGGAAACACTTGAAACTAAATAAGATGAAATACATAACTCATAATAAAAATGATCTGGAAATACCTATTTTCTGGTGTCTATGTTCATTTTCAGGAAATTCTGCAAGTGGATCCGAGACAGGAAAATAGAGACGGAGAAAACCCAGAAAGATTTTTCAATTCTGAAGGAGGTCAACCTTGACCCAAGGATAGGGGTAAGATCTTACCCTGGGGCACAATCTTACCCCTAAAATTTGACCTTGACCTGTACTGCTCCGATAGAAATTATGTTCATAGATCTTGGAAGTTTGGCGAAAAGGGTACTTAGATCTGCTCTGCAACTCCAAAAATAGTGACTACAGATATCTGAAAATGGTTTTTTGGGGTGGCTATATAGGGTTTTGTCTTAGTAAAACCCCCATTTTGGTGATCTCAACCTCCATGAATAGCCGAATGTAATAGAATATGTGTGTGTATTGAATGTGTAATGCCAAGATCTAATCCTCTAGATTAAAACCCTAGCATGAATTGATATGAGAAAACAAGGCATAGATTTGAATGTGATAAGAAAGCATACCAAGCCCCCAAGGCTAAAGTACTCTAACCAAACTCACAATCCATAATTGCTACCCCATGATTTTATCTTTGAATGCTTGACTATTGAAAATAGTAGATCAAGGAAGAAGGAATGTAACGCCCCGCCAGGGAACCCAAGAGAGATCAACCTGCAGATCTGAAAGCTATGTTGCAAATAGGTGCCCAATCTAGATGCATAGAGAAATTCAAATCAACATGCAGCCACAACAATCCACAAATCTCCCAAAATACCAAGCACACAAGCTTCCCCAAAAATCTTCTCCAAAACCTATCTCCCTCAAAAATGAATGCAGTAATCTCCTAATAGGAATTCAATTCCCAAATTCATACAATCCCAAAAGACAACTCAAAAGCTAACTCATAGATCAACTCCAAATCAGAAATGACTCATAAGACAACTCCTGATCCAACTCAAATTCCAAAATTGAAAGTAAATACAATTAATTAATTAAAAATATCTTTTAAAAGCACAACTCAACTTGACTTTTTAAAACTAGTTATCTTTTTGAAAACAAACTCCTTTTCAATTTTGCACATGTTATAATTTAAATTCATTATTAAATAAATTAAATACTTAATGCATCACAAATTCATGCAATTAATTATTTAATCATTTAATAAAATATGCAAGCATAAATCAAATCATTTTCAATTAAGCACATGTTAATAATTAAAACCCAAATTAAATAAATCAAATATTTAATACATCCTAAAGCATGTAATTAAATATTCAATTATTTAATAATATACTCAAGCATAATTAATCTTAATTTCAATTGAATAATCAATGAATTCCAATTAATCAAATAATTGACTTTAGATAATTTTCCAAATTAAACATAGGAACATAATTAAATCATTAAATTCAACTATAATCCTAACATCGATAATCATATAAAATCACCTAAATAATCATGAATCAATTGAATCATGCAAAGTAAAATCAAGCACAATAAATCAAGCATACTGAAACCATGCACAGACTCAAGAACGGGATCCACAAACTCATGCCAACCAGGTGAATTCGGGTAGGGTAGTCATACTGGTACTTGTCCAAACTTAGGACAAATTGGGCTTAGGTTAGGGTTTTGGGTCTGTGTATTATCTCCCCTCTTTACCATTGAGATGAATGTTTATGGGCATGCTCACTCCTACCAATTTAGGGAAGACGATGCCCTGTACCTGCAAACCTGTCATCAAAAGATGAAGCATGTACATACAATATATAACAGACAATGATAGGGTACAGTCAGATGTGTGGATCTTGACTATGCAAGTAACTACGCCTTCATCCTCTACCACACAAACACGTCAAACAAATATAGACACATAATCACCATACACATGCAAGTATGGGGTAAGTACATCTTAATCAATATAAAACATATTATCTAACATCATGAAACATCATCATCTAACCTACGCATACACATGATAAACATATGATAATAATCCATAGTCATCCTTAATGTAATGAGACAATAATCGATCACATGAAAAATGACCTAAAAGAATTCGGTCATAAAACTGAAACATAAAGCAAACTAAAAGCATCCTATGGGTGGGTACTACATTCACCCCCCCTAAGATTAGGCTTACTCTTGGAAGCCTGAAACAAGTAGGGATATAAGTCCCATGAAACTCTCTACACCAAAAAGAAAACATAATCACAAAGAAATGGTCTGCAAACAAAATGTTATATGTCTATGTTTAGTTTGAAGTTTAGACCACACAAATCCTAATAGGCGTACATACCCAGAGTTCCCAGTGTGGAAACTCTGCTCTGATACCAAATGTAACACCCCGCCAGGGAACCCAAGAGAGATCAACCTATAGATCTGAAAGCTATGTTGCAAACAGGTGCCCAATCCAGATGCACAGAGAAATTCAAATCAACATGCAGCCACAACAATCCACAAATCTCCCAAAATACCAAGCACACAAGCTTCCCCAAAAATCTTCTCCAAAACCTATCTCCCTCAAAAATGAATGCAATAATCTCCTAATAGGAATTCAATTCCCAAATTCATGCAATCCCAAAAGACAACTCAAAAGCTAACTCACAGATCAACTCCAAATCAGAAATGACTCATAAGACAACTCCTAATCGAACTCAAATTCCAAAATTGAAAGTAAATACAATTAATTAATTAAAAATATCTTTTAAAAGCACAACTCAACTTGACTTTTTAAAACTAGTTATCTTTTTGAAAACAAACTCCTTTTCAATTTTGCACATGTTATAATTTAAATTCATTATTAAATAAATTAAATACTTAATGCATCACAAATTCATGCAATTAATTATTTAATCATTTAATAAAATATGCAAGCATAAATCAAATCATTTTCAATTAAGCACATGTTAATAATTAAAACCCAAATTAAATAAATTAAATATTTAATACATCCTAAAGCATGTAATTAAATATTCAATTATTTAATAATACACTCGAGCATAATTAATCTTAATTTCAATTAAATAATCAATTAATTCCAATTAATCAAATAATTGACTTTAGATAATTTTCCAAATTAAACATAGGAACATAATTAAATCATTAAATTCAACTATAATCCTAACATCGATAATCATATAAAATCACCTAAATAATCATGAATCAACTGAATCATGCACAGTAAAATCAAGCATAATAAATCAAGCATACTGAAACCATGCACAGACTCAAGAACGGGATCCATGAACTCGTGCCAACCAGGTGAATTCGGGTAGGGTAGTCATACTGGTACTTGTCCAAACTTAGGACAAATTGGGCTTAGGTTAGGGTTTTGGGTCTGTGTATTATCTCCTCTTTTTTCCATTGAGATGAATGTTTATGGGCATGCTCACTCCTGCCAATTCAAGGAAGATGATGCCCTGTACCTGCAAACCTGTCATCAAAAGATGAAGCATGTACATACAATATATAACAGATAATGATAGGGTACAGTCAGACGTGTGGATCTTGACTATGCAAGTAACTATGCCTTTGTCCTCTACCACACAAACACGTCAAACAAATATAGACACATAATCACCATACACATGCAAGTATGGGGTAAGTACATCGTAATCAATATAAAACATATAATCTAACATCATGAAACATCATCATCTAACCTACGCATACACATGATAAACATATGATAATAATCCATAGTCATCCTTAATGAGACAATAATCGATCACATGAAAAGTGACCTAAAAGAATTTGGTCATAAAACTAAAACATAAAGCAAACTAAAAGCATCCTACAGGTGGGTACTACATTAGTGTAATGCCCCGCCAGGGAACCCAGGAGAACCTAATCCGAAACATGCAACCAAGTTTGCAGAATATTTTTTTTAAAAGTTAACAATCAATAACATCAAAATTTTACAATGCGGAAGAAAAGCATAGCAATAAACAACTAACAAAGGTTACAACTCTCAAGGGTTCCCTGACGTAGATTATGAAAGAGTTAATTAATTAATAAATGATAAAGATATGAATTCCAAGATTACATCTGAATGATAAATACAACATCATATGCATGAATACATAAATAAAATTGGTACCTTATAGTAACCATAATAATAAGCATCCACTACACATGTCGCAGGGTATGTGATTAGAATAATTGAAATAAAAAAACAACATGATAACTCTGAATATCAGATACAATGATACAAGATCATAAGAAGAGAGAAGAACAAGAAAGAACAACTACAACATGGATCATCCAGCCTCAGTGCACGAATGTCAGAATCTCTAATGGTAAAAGAACCACTACCACCTGACCTCGTGAACCTAAATGGTCCACTCCCACTGTGCTGAGGAGATAACATCAGAACCCACTTGGATAACAAACAACAACAACCAAGGAAGAGGTCCTGAAAGATTCTAACTCAAGGATACCAAAAAGTACAACAAGGTATAACATACTCTACCAGAGGCAAACAAAACACATAGGAAACCTAAGATGCATATAAGAAATGTCATCACATAAGTCAACTCTAAGGTTATCCTGGTAGTCCCTTCAGACCCCAGCACCCTAGTGACTCTATGTGGTTATAGTAACCTCTTGTGTAGACAAGGTACTACCTATGCCATATCCAATCCGTATAGGCTACAAGCATCATCTCAAATCCCATCCTAGTCAAACTCAATCAGGAACTCAGGCATGGGTGAGGCACACAATATCTTATTAGGTTCATTTTAGATTCCCAATGTTTATTAATTATCACTTATTAAACTACTTGTAATGGGATCTCTTGGTAGCCACTTTCGGGCTCTGGCACCAATTCACAAGCCACTTCCTGATATACACTTAGATGACCTACTCTAGGGTTTCACATGAACATTAAGAACTTTGAGTTATCACAACTCATGAATCTCTACAACTAGATTCCACATGCAAGACCATAAACATGCAAAACTAGATACATAATAAAACAAGTTCATCGACACAACAGAATATGCATGACAACCAAACAAGATAGATTAAACATCTAAAACCCCACCTCTGGGATACTATCTCCTAAAAGCTAAATTAATGCTACCCATACTAGTAATCATGAAAAGAAACCAAACACTCCAATAATAAACACATCATTATGAAAATCTCATAAAAATAATATTTAATTATATAGCATTATTATTATTCTTATTTTTCTTATTCTAAAAGAATTCTCATGTACAAATTTTTATTTATTTCTAAAAATAGAATTTTCTAAAAAATAGAATTTTCTAAAAATAGAATACCACTACATGCAACTGAATATATCTTCCTTAAATAACATGCACTAAATATATCTTTCCTAAATACCATGCAACTGAATATATCTTTCATAAATAACATGCAACTGAATATATCTTCATTAAATAATATGTACTAAATATATCCTCATTAAATAACACGCAACTGAAAATATCTTTTCTAAATAACATGCAACTGAATATATCTTTCATAAATAACATGCAACTGAATATATCTTTCATCAATAACATGCAACTGAATATATCTTCATTAAATAACATGCAACTAAATATATCTTCATTAAATAACATGCAACTAAAAATATCTTTCATAAATAACATGCAACTAAATATATCTTCATTAAATAACATGTAACTGAAAATATCTTTTCTAAATAACATGCAACTAAATATATCTTTTCTAAATAACATGCAACTGAATATATCTTTCATAAATAACATGCAACTGAATATATCTTTCATAAATAACATGCAACTAAATATATCTTCATTAAATAACATGCAACTAAATATATCTTCATTAAATAACATGCAACTGAAAATATCTTTCATAAATAACATGCAACTCAATATATCTTTCATAAATAACATGTTGATCTTTCTTGCTCCAAAGGAATGTCCACAATGGCTTGTCCACAAAAATGCTTGATATCCACAATGGCTTGATCTTCTATATCATCCTCTTGCAATCTTGCATCTTGCATCTTCACTTCACCATTGCTTTTCTTGCTTGATGAAATCTTGATCATGTTGTTGTTGTAAATGAAGGCAAGAGAGGGTCTTTATATAGAGGTTTGAAGGTGAGGCTCCTCAGGCAATGTAAGGGCCCATAATTCAAATTTCACCTCAAATTATGGTCCAATCACAATAACCAACTAAGGAGGGAAAATAATTAAATAAATTTTGAATTAAAACCCTTCCGCATTCGGATTCGGAAGCCCAACATTGATTTCGGGGCCCGCTGTGAACCAAATTTGAAAAGGTGGATCAAAACCCGACAAAGGTCAAGGATGACCTCAACTTTGACCTAGGTCAAGGTCAACCTCGACCTTGAACTAGGTCAAAGTCAATGTTGACCTTGACCCAGAGGACCAGATCCAACCATTGTTGAGAACAGGAGGTCTCGGGGATGCCCAGAGAATTGGAATAGTAGGACAACATGGCAGAGTGCCGAGAGAAAGCACAGAGACCTAGAATGAATGAGATGAAGAATAGGAGGACCTATACCTAGATCATACCTAGAAAATAGAGCCATAGAGAAGGGAAATCAAGGAGAATCCTCAGGATCCTAACCCTAATTTCACCTAGAATGAAGGAATCAAGAGAAAATGCATCCTAAATGCAAATCTATCATAAAAATGTAATGAAAGAGAGTTCTAAACCTATCAAGATGGAAGTGCTTCTATTTTAAGATGATACAATGCATTAAGTGAAATTATAGGTAGTGTAGGTGTGCTTTTATCTAGGTAAAGATCAAAGACCTTACCAACAATATGGAAGTACATATATATGATTAAAGAGCCAAATCTGAATATTTTTCTCTTGTCATGCTTTATAGCTCTTATGTTATCAACCAGGTTTGCACACAAGATCTCACAATGATTAAACTGTCCATCTTCCTTCACTATCCTTATTGCTACCAGAATTGTAGCTGTGGATACACTTTTAACTCTGTTTGCATGTTGAAACTTGTATCCAAGTATCATAGCCATGATTTTGATGTCTTTCTCCTCTATAGGCTCAATAGTCATACCACGCTTCTCACTTCTAGACTTACAAGCTTTCTCAACCTATTTTCTGACATCTTTTCCCATGGGTAGAAGGGTGCCAACCTTAGAAACTCTGGTCAACTCATGAATGAGATCTGTTGTTATACGGACAGGGACTTCACCAATCCAAAATAGATCATCATGTATTATGTTGAGTAATATATTAACCCATTATGAATCATAAAACTTATGCATTGTCGTATACTCAATAATAGGGTTATCTTTGAGGTGCGTAAATTCATTCTTGAATGCAAAGTCAGGATTGATCATAGATACCATGTGCGACCTTATACAATCCATTCCTATAGATTCCTTCTTACAATTGATGTAAGTGTGAATATCCTCAACATGCATAACTCCCATTGGACTCTTGGAAAATGCTCCTTCTAAATGATATAACACTGACTTAAATGGATGCTTCTTAAATACATATCTCTTCCTTTCTGTGACATCAAAGACTACTAGAGTTTCCATTAATTACTTTCTTTAATGTTCAAATACGGTTCCAAAGGGTTTTTTGAAATGACATATCCGAGCTAGGGTTCCATAACACCTTATCTCTTCTTCACTGATAAAATGATTGCAATACTTCAACACTTAGATGTTATAATCTCCTATGCTCTTCAAAGGCTTGATCTTAATTGCAAAAGTGAAGATAATATATCTCTGGTGACTTATAAATTAGAATCCTGCAATTAATGCTTTCCACCGTAACATGGTTTACAAAAGTGAATTCCAATCTTAGTTCCTTCTTTCATTTAGACTGTGCACTCTCTCATACTACATCAACTGGAAACCAAACAACTAAAACCAAAGGTGCATACTTTGAGGGTGAGCATACCAGCCGCGCAGGGGTCTAGAGCTTATCTAGCTCCCCCTATGACCATGAGGGTCATTTAAATAGAAGTAGAAGGTGCATCCACTATGGATGAATCTACTACTTTATCACTGAAATTATCTTTCTTTACTTCCATCCAAATCTTGCTCTCATCTTCTGTAGCTTTCAAAAACTTGACTTCTCCAAAGTCATTCAATATTGATCCTTGAGACTTATCAGATCTATCTTGTCTTTGCACCTGTGATTTGCAAAGCTTTGAGATGTGTCCAACCTTGTTACATGAGTAATAAATGACTGGGGGCCTTATATTCCTAGGCGCATTGATGTGAGTGACCATGCTGAATTCTTTAGCTGTGTGTCCATTGAAATTGCATATCTGACATGTAATATTTAGAGGACTTCTAACATTTTGTTGTGATTGGTTTCTTTGATTATGTTGTATCTGACTTCTTTAATTTGATCTACAATTCATAGCTCTATGACCAAATTTATTGCATGAATAACAGTAACCATTGAAAGGTCTTACCTCTTGAAAATCTCTTGCTATATGTCCATGCTTGTTAAAGGCATAAGAAGTTTGGTTTACTGGCTTGCATTCTTCTTTAGGTAGTTTTGTTTTAGCTTCTGTATGATTTTTAGTCTTCTTAGCTTCTGTAGATTCTTCTGGTGCTTTCATTCTTTCTTGCATTGCATTGATTTGAATTTGTGCTACATTGAATCCAATACCACTAGAATCTCCTTTTATCCTTTGTGCATAAATCTACGAGTCTAATAGATCAGCACTTATGTGAAATTTGTCAATATGATTCTTGGCTTCTATTAATTCAAATTCCATCTTTTTCTTGATGTTCTCTAACCCCAAGATTTTCAAGTTTTCTTGCATAAGCTCTTCATCCAATTGTTTGTTCTCTTTCATCTTTTCCTCAAAGGCTACCTTGCTATCAGTTAACTATTCATTCAACTCTTCAATTTGATCCTTCAAAAACATGTTTTCATCATTCATCTTTTTGACCATTTTTCCCAAATCATTCATTGAACAATCTTTCAAATCTTTTCTTAATTTCTTGATGAATAATTATGAGCCACTGACCTTCAATTTCAGTTCTTCAATTTCTTTTTCAGATCTGTCAAGATCTTCAAGAGCTACTTCAAGATTTTTCTTTAGATGTTTCACTTCTTCTGAATCCATGATCTTCTCAAGTGGTTAAACTTCTCTTAGAGGACCAAAGCTCTGATACCAATTATTAAGAATGGGAACACTGAGAGGGGAGGGGGTGAATCAATGTTATATAATTAATGTTTTTATGCTCTTTAAACTTAGCCCAATTATTTGAATACTGAAATGAATAATAAAGCATACAAGATAATAAACCATAACACATAACACAAGATATGATTATGGAGAAACCTTGGCCAGAGGAAAAACCCAGTGGGAATTAGTACCCATGAATAATTGCACTAGTCTTATGAACCTGTTAAAGTTCCTTTTCCCTATTAGGAGTAGTCTTCACAATGCTGAGTACAATGAATCTATTAGGAGTTTGATAGAACAAACCCTATTAGTGGTGGATGGCTCACTTATAGAGCTCACTTTTCAATGAAGAAGGCTACAACCTCCTGATAATGAAATACACACTATATCTGGAAGAGTGAACTACTACTTTGACACTGCTACCTGATCAGCTCCTTTTGTGCACTGATGCTTTAACCTCTTGTAAAGCTTTATCTCATACTGACTAACTTAATTCACATATTTATTCTCCTCTCTATTTCCCATCCTCAAATACAAAAGTTCATGTCATATATATACATGTTGAATAGGTGCAACCAAAACTAAATACTATGTCGGCCTAAAACCTAACACATACAATGCTCCCAATAAAATTGGCTCAAGTGTGTTTACATATAATGATAATAACATGTTTACATCACTATTATAATAGGTGCATAGCCTTTTAAAAAGAAAATGATACACACTAAACAAAAAAACTTTCTGTTGGCTGCGTGCTCTGTCCTGCTCTGCCGCTTAACTACCAGTGTCACTTAGACTTGCTATAACTTCTTGATGCTATTAGATCTGACCATGCATTCTTAGAATTAACATAAAAACATAATCAAAAGCTTATATCCAAGGGTGCATACCATAAATTGATCATACACATGTGCACTGATGCTCTGATCATCAGGTACATCACTGTTTGCACTATCTTCCATACTTAGCCGAAATATGATCTTCAAAGTTTATGCGTTGATTGTCAAAACTCCATATGACTTTGTTGCCATAATGACAACACAAAAATAGTCATATAATCTTAGTAAAGTTAACTTGCCAACATCTCATGCTCTAGCCACTCCACTCTCTCTTCCTGTAACCGTAGCTCCATCACTACAGGCTTGAAGATATCTCTGTGTCTCCCGGGATCTCATGCCCCCTCAAAATAGATTTTTGATGTGGAAGGAATTTGGGATGATATGAATATGCCCAATATGAAATCTCTCACAAAGTTTCTCCACTCCTTCATGCTAGCTACATGTTACATGTTTCATTTTTTATTTACAATATATTTTTAAAATGAATGTTTGGAATTCAATTTAATCAATACCTGGATCTCCCTCATAGAAGCTAGGGTCAATATTCTAAAGGGCTGTCATGGGAGGGGCATGGTTTGATTATCCTTTCTCTCTCTTCATGGTCTAAGGTGGGGGAATCTTTGTTGTAGTATGTACTGATTGAGACTGGAGGGGCCTCAACACTATGGGGGATGGTGGTACCTTGTTCGATGGTGCATCATTTTCCCCCTCTGCCTCCATGGCCACTCTTCTTGGTGCTATATCCTCATCATCCTCCTCCATATCTTCCTCCTCCTCAACCTCCTCTCTATGTTGAGACCTAAAATAGGGGTCTAGATCTCCATTTAGATAGTCATCTAGGAATATAGGTCCCGTACCCTAGACACTGATATATCGTAAGTAGTCTCATGATGCCCTTGCATCCCCAACTATAGGGGGACCTCAACATCATCTTGGACCCTTAGTGTCTTTCAACTCTATGTCATTAATGGTTAGTAAAGGTATATCCCCTAACCTTTACATGTATCTTCTCCCATGAGTGTATATAGGCATTAGTGTTGGTGGAACCTACTGAAGACCAAACGGTATCATCACTCACTCATAATAGTAGGGCATCACTATTTAATAATGCCTTCCCTCTAGAATCCTTTGTCTATGGATCCATATCAGCTATACTATTGTGCCTAGACATGTTATCATGTGATGGTATGGCCTCCATACAATGTCTATACCTATAAGTCAATCTAGTCTGACCCTCCATTATAGTTTGTCTCCAAACTACCAGGAGAAACCCAGTGGATATGCAAATGGTCTCGATAAATAGACTACTATGTCTATGTGGCATCCCATAAGTTGTGTGCATATCAGATGATCGAAGGCACATACCTATAGGAGTGTGCACATAGTCAAGCTATGTCTCTAGTACTTAACAAATTTCATAAGCTCTTAATAGAGGTGTGAAAGCATACTTCATCCCCATGCATACACTGTAGAATCCCTCTCCATGTGACAAACCACATGTGTAGGAGTGCAAAAAATGGTGCCCTTTGTATTAGGCATCACATTTTAGGCCACGATGCAAAGTATGAGCCATTTGAGCAATGGAGTCCACCCTAGTAAGATACCCTTCAAGCTCACCTAATTGGGTCTCTCTCTATCTCTGTATGGTAGGTCCATACAATACTCAAAGTCTCTCTCAATCTCCTCTAGAGAATGGTTGACCCGAGGTCTAACCATCGGTCCCTATACTAGAAAGTATAGGATTCGATACACATCCTCTAGTGTAACTTTCATCTCTCCAACTAGTAGATGTAATAAGCATGTATCCTCATCCCATCTCTCCATCAATGCCAAAAGCATAGCCCTATGAAATTGGATGTGAGGATGTCAAGCTATCTAGTAGAGTCTGGTGTCTCTCATCACTTATGTACCTATTACATTTATCTCTCCTATGTGATCCCATATGTATATCATAACATTCAATATATAATGCTCCCTCATCACTGACATCCCCTCCAATGGCAACATGGAAAGGTTCAAATGAGTGCTTGGAAATAGTATAGCAATTTTTGACTCAAAATTGTGCAGTTTGTCCTGTCTAGGGAATAGGTCAACTTTCTAGAAAGAGGTTGATTTTCTCCTTGAGGAATAGGTTGACCTCCCAGGAACAAGTCAACTTCTTGAGGGTAGGTCAACTTCCTGACCTAGTAAGTGGAAATAGCTTCCTAGAATATACAGAACACATTCCTAGAGTAGTAAAATGGAAGGAAAATGAATGGGAATAGGCAATGGGAATCGAGACATACATCCTCTATCTATGTGCCCTCTACCATTTCCAATCAGAGAATCTCTATCCACATCAGTGATAGTTCCTCTTTCCTGGGCATCTTTCTTTTTATTCTTATTCACCTTCAAGAAAACACTCAAAATGAGCTATTTCAAAGGTAAAATTTCTTTATTGTGATATTAATTAGGTTACTTTCTAATTTTGGTTTATGATGTTAGCTTATTTTTTCTCTCTTTTGATCATATCTTGAGCTCAGTAGCTCCAATTCACACACCGTTATAGGCATCAGAATTGTGATTCAGTTACCTTGTTGTCCAAGTGCCTTTGAACACAGTTAGGAGTCATATTGAATGGATTTTAAGGTTATTTTTCTTCACCTCTCTTATTCAGTTTTCCATGGTAAACATGATACCCTATTTCACCTTTTTCTGAATAAGCAATCTGAAATAGGGGGGCATATAGATACCTGTGAACTTCATCAAATTTCTCTAGTAAGACCTAGTTTTTTTATTATCACTAACCTTTGGTTTTTCTGTATGTGGTTACTAATGTTTTCTTTTAGGAATTACGCATGAGGACTTAGCCATATCATTTTTTAGCTATATATTCTTTTCTTAATTTAGCTTGCATATGCACATAGTGTCATATACTGCTAAAGTGGGGGCTAAATGTATTGTCTTAAATTGGATGTACTTCAATTTATGACCTTTTAGCCCCTCTTCAATATGTTTTGCATTTCACAATTGCACTTTGAGCACTCTCTCTCTCTCTCTCTAGAAAAATAAAGGTGGGACCTAACACTTCCTTTTATATTTTGTTATTTTTTACTCGTAGGCCAAGGTAGGATCTAATATCTATGCAACCTCCTCTTTCTAGGCCCCATTTTCCCAAATCTAGCTTCAAATTATCAAACCCCAATACACATTACACCGAGAATCCCTACAAATCTGGAAGCTGTGTTATGAGCCTGAGATGTTGGAACCTCAGGGAATAGGTTGACCTTTCCTAGGTGGTTGGGGTTTGTTGGGCTTGACCCTATTTGTAAACTTTTATTTATTCATGCTCACTACAATCAACTCCCGCAAGGATAATTTCAGAAATTCACTATAAATAACATCCAAAGCCTCATTTGCTCATGATGGAAGAAAGGTACAAGTGTGTGTGGACACCCAAATATGAGATAGAGAAATTTCAAGGTGGAAGCTAAGGGCTCAATCTTGTTCTTTCATTGCAAAGTGAGGACTCCATCAACAATTCAAGCATTTTCAAAAACCTACATGACATCATGAAGATGCAAGGGGATCATGAAGATGGTTAAAGTAATTTAGCCTTGGGGGCTTGGTATGATTTCTATGCTATGTTTAGATCTAATCTTTAACTTTCCATATCTTGCACATTTAGACTTACACATATACATACATGTTAGGGTTTCACTTATAGAGTAGATTCTTAGCATTTCTAGCTCTTTTACATTCTAGATATACAATATAGGATTCAAAAGCATTACATACACACACAAAATTTTTATAAGGGCTATTCGTAGAGGTGAAACCACCAAAATGGGGGTTGACTAAGGAAAACCCCTTCATAGCCATTCACACACACACACACACACATTTTGTCATAGATTTAGAAGTTACCAGCTGGACAGTTACAAATTTGGAAGTTATAGACTAAGAGCTACCAGAAAAACTCAGGTTGATTTCACTAAAGTACCCCAGGAACACGGTGACTTGGGCGACTTGTTCTAGAACACAATGACATGGTTGACCTATTTTTGACAACCTAATATTTTCAATATTTTTTGGGTTTTCAGATGTGATCATAGATCCATAGTTAGAAATTCAGCTACAGGTCCAAAACATCAGTTTTCAGAGTAGGAAAGCACATTCCATCATGCATTTCAAGGTTAGTATCCTATCCCTTATTTCATTTGTTAATATAGATCTTTTTGGGGCTGAATTCCTATATCTTACATTTAGATCCACTTTGTTTATCACAATAAGTACAATTTCACACATACATTCACTTATCATTTTATCAATTATAACATTGCATGAAAGAGTCTTTGCTAGTGTACTTCCTTGAGATAATTTGGATTTAGTATTGGGACCCTTTATCATTTTGGGACCTTGTGAATCTAGGTTATATCAAGAGTTATGCTTAGAATCCCCTCTTTCTCTTGTATTGAATGGATTAAGGAGAAAGTGTTAAATTTGGTACACCTAATTTACATTGTTAAAAATCATTGATGCCATTTTACCCCTAAGAAAAATGTAACAAGATTCAGGCCACTAACAAATATTTGATTATGCCAACATTAAATTTGTATCCTAATAGAGTTTGTTACCACTGGCCTTGTCCTGAACTTAAACATCTTGGTTGGTATACAAGGGAGCTATGGTGAGAAAGCTAGTGCTTTCAACTAATCATCAAGGAAAGAGAGCCATGCCAATATCAACCATGGGTAGTTATCAAAGATGAAAATGAGAGAATCTATCTAACAAGATTTCCCAATTCTACTCCAACACCACCTCTTTAGTACCTGCACCCATACTCCAATCCATATCACCTTGATTCAATGTAATTAAAGTAGTGGCCTCAAAGATTGGATTAATTTGCAAGATCCAAAAAATGACTATAGTTTCACTAAAGCACTCTAATATCCCTTTAACTACCAACAACCCTTCTAATATCCCATTAACTACAAATAAACATCATGTTGCTTTATTTTCTAATCTTTGTATGTTCTTGTAATTGATTTCTATTAGACCATGTTGTCCTATACCAAAAACTACTTTTATTCTCTATGAACTCCATCCTCAACCTCCTCAATTAAGGAAAACTAGCCTATTGCAAATATTCAAACCAAAAATTACTATTTATAGCCTTACCCTTAGAGATATAGTTCAAATTCCTCAAAATGTTGAATGGTGACAGCCATTTTATGAACTTGCAAAATTTTCCTCATATACTTGTGCTAAAAAAATAGTCTACATAAACTAGATTAGGAAAGATCTCACTCTTTTGATGTCAAGTACTTAATTAAGCAACATTAGATCTCCTCCATTGGTTTTCTTCTTGATTACTCGAGATTTGAAAATAGTAGGTCAAATGTGACACCAAGTACAAGCATGAAACTTTTTGTGTACTCATAACTTTAGATGCATTTATTAAATAATTGTAATGTTGTTTTCCAAAGTCTAATGATGAACAAATATCTCGAGAAAGGGAATTTTCCCAAAAATAAGAGGGGTGCTCGATGGAATGAATCCTAAAACAAGATAATTTAGAATTATCAAGGAAATTTTATATAGCTGAACAAGTGGCAGGTGGAGAACTAGAAAAAATCTAATTCCCAGTAGGTATTCACTGACCCACTACTTTCTAATGGACATTAATAGCCCTAAATTTATGGAAAGATATGAAGGATAAGGAAGAATAATGGAATACAAAGAAGAATAGGCTGTAGGAAGTGATTATAAATAAAGACAAGGATGTTGAGGGGAAGAATGTAGAAATTGTTGCACTAACAGATAAGCTAAACAATGTGATGACCTTAGTGCCATAAATTTTAGAATGTAGAACTCCCCCAAGGATATATGCACTGCATCTCAAGGAGCTAAGTCTTTCTTTTCAATTTTCAAGAGTGGTATCTAGTTTAAACCCTTCTATAGAGACTCTAGAAGACTTCTTCCAATATTACCAATATTTCCCACCAGAAATTAAAAACTTACTCTATGAATTATATTTTCACAACTATGTTTTTCCCAATGATCATGAGTGGATTCCATTAATGTATATCAGAGATATTCATTTAAGGGCACAATGTCTTGGATTAAAAATTAAAATAATTGTGGGAAGAAATTCATACCACATAAAGATAGGGAGATCCATACCCCTTTACCTTTAAGGGAAGAATCAGGTGATCCTATAACGATTTTCTATACTTGGCACAATGTTATGTACAAAGATGAATTTAAACAATAGATTCTAGGTTGGAGAGAAGAAGCCTTTTAGGAATTTTAATAGGTGGTTGAAATTATAGGAGTGAAAATATTGGGGTATGTGGCAAAAAGATGGAATGGGTTACCTAATGACCTGAAGCAAGCTGAACCCCATTCCTTGCATAATTTTAATGTAGTCATTATGAGGAGGGCACCAAAGTATGTTTGGTTGGGGAGAAGAAAGGAACAATATTGGCTCCGTTTAATGTTTGAGCCACCAATTTTTTTGTAGCCTATTCCAACCTACAAAGAACATCATTCCTACAATGAACAAGTAGAAAAATCCAAGTGGGAGAGATTGGATAAAAAAATGGATTTTATTAGAAACTAGGAGAGACAAGTGAGGGTTAGACAAAAATCAATGATTTTAGGATGATTTCAAGACAAAGGAATCAGATTCCACCTAGTGGTGGACCATAAATCCATTAGCTTGGGGGGAGTGACAAGCCCAAATGATGGCTTATTTTTAATATGCTTTCTTATATATCCGTCATCATTATTAAGGGATTTAACACCTAGTTTCTCATACTTTTTATGGTGATTTCTTAAACTTATTTAGATATGGGCATGCACATATACACATTTTGTTGTTGATACCAATATTCTATGTAATCTATCTATATTACTCTTACATGTGATTAAATGAATGTTATTCTAAAGTAGTTATGGATATACAATTGTCTTGTGCATGCTAAAGTAATCATATTACTATCATGTTGTAACAACACTTTGATGAATATAATGATACTTTATTTTTCTGCATTTGAGTTAAGATTTGGGAAGACTCATCCAAGGGGGCCCACTTAGTGATAATTTCACTTATTTATGTTAGTTACTTTTATGTTAAGTAATTAGTTTTAGTTTTAGCAGTTGACTGTTCTTGCAACCATTGGAACAGTTGGATATTTTTCTTATAGGACAATAAAAACCAACTCGAGGAGGCATGAACAACATTATTCACTTTGAGCTTGATGATCTCTAGATGGTATTCCTATGACATAAGTTTTCATACTGAACAAACCCTCAATACATAATATTGTGTAGACACACATAGTAGATAATTCAAAGACTTTAGGTAATGGACACCCTTATGTTATGATTTCAGTGAACAATCCAATTCATAGCTTGCAACTTCCTCTAAGAATGAAAATAATTTATCACAACACTAGTATACATAAATTATTTTTGGAAATCACTTAGGTCAAAAAGTTATTTCACATTATCAGGAACAAGTATTGACTTTCTATCAAGTCCCTTAGGCATAAACCTTGTTATAATTTTTCTTCTTAGAAACCATTTGCGGGCCTCATAATTACTATTTTCCCTATCAAAGTCAATCTCAATACAAGTAGAGCCTATGATACCAAAGGCTTCAGTCAAACTACTATCGACTGTCACTAGGGCTCTCTAGTCTTCTCTTCTAATAACCTTAGTTGATGGGAAATATTTACAGGCCAATTCTCTTAAGAATTCTAAATCAACAAAAATGTCAGGTAATTTCAACTTGGCCAAATTCAAGACCCAAGGGTCTGACATGGGAGGGCATTTATTACTGAAGAAGTAATAAAATAGATCCCATCTCAATGGAGTGATAGGATTCCTACACATATGACACTCATCCTTCCACTCATGTTCATTGGTAGATAGGGAATTTGTTATCCCTGATAGTAAATCCATGAGATCTTTCCAATAAGTCAGATATCTCATTTATTACTCCTACCATTACTTAACATAAACTCAAAGGGATCTCACTTTTGACTTTATGGGACCAGATTGAAATATTTATAATCTAAAATAGTGTCAAAAGTAGGGAAACAAAGTCAAATAGAGAGAATTCCTCACTATAACATCTCAAACATTGTTGGAGAAAGCTAATAGTACTCCTAAAGAAACAAAATCAAACAAATGTAGTATTCCTACTTTGGTGTATGAGAAAGCTAATAGTGGGGTGCTGGAAAATTTAAATAGAATCACCTAGCACAATGGGAAAAGCAAGGACTCTCAAATGAACAAGAATGACCATTAAAATAGTGTTTGGACTACACCCCCTGATTGTTGGATTAAGATTAACTTCGATGGTATGGCTAAGGGAAATCTTGGCCCGATGGGGTGTGGTAGTGTTATCAAGGATTGTAATGGGAATGTCATTACTGCTAACACTATTCCTTTGGGAACTCAAAACAATCATATGGTGGAAGCTTTGGGAGCTTACTATGGGTTACAACATGCTAGTAGACTCAATTTTAAAAATATTTGGCTGGAGGGTGACTCAATGAATACTATTAATTACCTTAAAGGCAATAATCCTCCATCATGGACTATTGAAAATATCATCTCCAAAGTGGAAGAAATAATTGCCAAGTGTACCAGAATTCACATAATTCATGTGTACTATGAGAGTAACACTGTGGCAGACAGTCTGGCTAATATTGGTGTTAAATTAGATGAGATCATCACCTGGGATAGTGAGGTCGATATCAAAGATGAAAGTAAATCCTGCATTTATTATGATAAAATAAATCATAAGGCAGGAAATATTTGAAATGATTAATGAGACTCACCTAAGCTCTACGAAGTCTGATTGTAGTTATGGGAAAGGATGGAATGACATTTTGAGAAACATTATTAGTGATAGTCCACACGCTTTCTAGGTTGTGCATTCCATTAATCTCTTTATTAACAGTGATTGCAATCTTGTTCACCACAACCCTAATTCTAAAAAGTGCTCTATTTTTTGAATTTCTCAAACATGGGGGAGACTTGAAGTGTGAAGAGCTAGATAATTGTAATAAGCTCAAGGAAGAAGATATGGCTATGGTTTGGTAGAAGCTGAGGAAAGGTGGAGTGACCCCTTATCTAGAAAAATTACATGGTTTTGACAAGGATATCACTCAAAAATTTGTTGACGACTGGAAAAATGACACAGTCACTATAGAAGGGAGAACTATGGAGCTTACTGCGGAGCTTATCACTCAAGTGATGGGAATCCCCAATGTTGAACATAATTTTTATACGGATCGCAAGATTTCAGATATGGCGGCCAAAAAATTCTTGAAGTCTGCAAAGGAGAAGGTTGATTTTGTGGAGGGTAAGATAAATGGCTACATTGATCCTATCAAAATCAAGGAAATATGGCACTATGTTCTATAGGATGTGATGGAGTATTTTACCCTTGACGGTTGCTTCACTTGTGCTCACTCCCACCACTTTATGTTCCTTAACCATTTTAGGTACAAGGATACCATTAACATACCCTATTATCTTCATAATTCTCTAGCTAAAAGTATTAATGAGCATAAGAGTTCTCCTAAGAAGGCTATTAAGCATGATGGATTGATTCTTTTGATTTATGTGCATATTAAGAGAACTGTCCCTAACCCTAGCTCCAATCCTTCCTCTGGAAAGAGTAAAGAGAGCCCTATGACTCCTAAGTCTGAGTCTATTAAGCGGAAGGTGGAGGATAATATAGGCAGTAGCTCGAAGAAAATTTTCTCGGAAGAGACTAAAGCTAAGGACTGCTATGAGGGTTCCGAGATGGAGGATTTTGATGAGGATGTCTCTGGAAAGATCCAGGAGATGCAAAGTCCTGGTAAGGAGAGGGAGAATACTGATGATTCTGATGCTATGTCTACCCCTGAAGATAACAAGGAGGAGATTAATAGTAAGGACTCAGAGGAGGATAACAAGGAGATGATTGGGGGGAAGGATCAGATGGAAGATGAGGTTCACCTACAGGGTACTGATGATTCATAGATGCGGGGGGTTGAGACTGAGCCTATGTGTACTTAGGAGAAGGATATTACTGAAGCAAAGGACCCTAAGAAAAATATTCAGGAAAGTATGGATGAGGAGAAATTTGAAGTTATGGAAGAAGCCAACTCGGAAGGCACTATAGCACACAATTCCCATAGTCTTGAAGATCTGGTTGACACTGCTATCTAGTATGCGGAGAAGTAGAATAATGATAGGGATTTTAATAAAGAGGAGGTTCCCATATTGGATGATTTTGTTTCTAGTATGAGGCATGATGTGCCTATATCTCAAGACCCTGAGGACAATATTCAGGAGGGTAGCAGTGATTCCAGTGAATGGAGAGCTAGAGAGTCCTCCATCAAGCTTATCTTTGAAGATTTTAATGATAGGGAAGAAGTCGCTACTGGTGTGTTGCAGATTGCCAAAGCTAAGGCCCTTTACTCCTTTAGATTCAACAAATGGTGCTTTCATGAAATAAAAAGGCTCCATTTAAAATGCAGGAAGCTTGAAGCTAACAATGCTATTCTCCATGAGAAAGTTGAGTCTCTCCTCAAAGAGAGATCTTCTAACTCCTTTGTTGTTGATATAAAGGAAAGAATGGATAAAGTTGATAATAATCTTATCAACATCCTCCAGCACAATATGGACAATATGAAGGCTTCTAGCACCAACCTCAAGGCTCTGGTCAACCTATTGGATAATGCTTTAGACGATGATACTGAGATCAGGAATGCTTCTCTAGTGGATAGTGGTGGCCCTAGTTCTCAGACCTATGGGAGCAATAAGAAAAAATCCCCTCTGATGAAGAAGAACTTGGATGAGCTGAAAAGTGTTATTGGGTGGATGGACAACATTCATGCCAAGATGGAGGAGACACTGGATGAGAAAGCTGGGGTTCTATATGTGGATGCTTAGTCTAGTTGTCTTGCTAGTTTTTTGTGTTCCCTACTATCTTTTGGTTTGGGTTTTTGTCCCTTTTATTACTATCTTTGTAGTCCCTTATACTGGAAGTTTGATGTTGTATGCTTCTTTTTTGGTGTTGTGTTCTCTTCTTCCAATATTTTGATCCTTAAGCTGTAAAGGGTTTTGAGTCCCTTCAAAACCTATTTTTTCCAGTAATCAAAACATCTCAAACATTGCTTGATTATATTAAGAGAATATTATCACCTAATGAAGACAAGATCACCAATATATGGACATCACATAACCATTCTTAATAATCTATTTGAAGACATACATTTCTTATTTGATTTATTAAAACAATTACACTGGTCTTGGAAAATAACACAACAATTAATGTAATACATGATAGCTAAGGTGTTTGGAAAGTATGAATAATATTTGATTATTTCAACTTAAAGAAATTTTACACTTCAAATTGGAGACGGTTGTATGACATAACTCAACCATGAAATTATATTTCAAGACACAGGATAAATTACACTTTCAAAATTCTTGGCTCCTTATTTTGAACCTTGACTCTTGACACTTTACAATTTTAGAACATTCTACTTGCTTCTGTAGAATTTAGAATATTTGGAAAACATAAGAAAAGAGAAGAAATAAGAATTAATAGAGAAGAAGAGAAATAAATAGCTTGCTCAGATCCCACAATATGTTCATTCTTAAAGATTTGATTTTCTTAGTCATCCTTCATCTAACTAATTTTTTTTTTATCTATTATGCCTTTTTCCACTGACCTTCAACTGAAAAATGTCCTCATAATAGAAAAATTTGAGTACCAAATGTCCCACTTCATCCATTGTGTCACGTGAGCCATGCCCCTACTGCACTACAGTGAATTTGAATATAGGATTGGGGAAGGACAAGAATTTGGATGGAGGGTAGGGGAACTTACAAAATTCTCACCATCTCCCCTCTTAGAAGAGACCCATACAAATAGATCCTAGCGAGAACAGGGCTTAGACAAGTCCACATCTCTAGTCCATGCAATGATTCCCCAATCTAGATCCTTACATCGAGGGAGAAACAAAGTAGTATCCTTAAGCGACTAAACTCCTAATAGATCCCAAACAACTCTCACATTTTGGAAATAAGAATACACAAATGACTAATTAGATTAAGAAATCCCTACATCCAACCTTAGAATTTAATAAATCCCTTCATCCACAAAGTGCAACATCAACCCATGATCCTTATATACTTCTTGCAATAAGGCCTTCCCTAATCCCAACCTCATGCAGAAAATAATGTCACTCATGATAATTCTCACTATCACCATCACAAATACACAAAAATACATCTAATCAAAAGGGAACAACTATAGTGAATGCACACAATCTCATCTACAATTTATATAAATAACATTCCTCCAAGTTTCAAATCGAATGCCACAACTTGCTAATTCAAGAAATCTTTGTATTGAAGTTCATAGCTATGAAATCTTTTCAAGATGACATTCTTGGTTATCACAACATTTCATTAAAGAAATGAAAAATTGTAATGATTCTCTTATTTGCACTATATTTCTAGAGAAATGGAAACATCCTTCAGATGTAACTTCTGATATGAAACCCATCTATCATCACTCTGTAATCCCCAAAATGGGCCCCAAAATGTAGTCAAAAAGTCTTGAATTGTATAGCATGGTAATCCTGGCTCACATGGTAGCACACATGGAAATTGGTCACTAGCTCAACCTATATTCAACCATATAAAACTCAACATGGTCTTAATTGTACACACTCCCTTCACTTTTTCCTTGGACACATGTCATCACCTCACACAACTGTGAGCTTAAAGAATTATCTTCAAAAATTGTCACAAGGCTGCGACCAACTCATCATGAGTTACCTTTTCTTTGTTCCATCCTCGCAACTCATCCACCCTAACTACAATTTAAACCTTTGAATTTGTAGCATGTGACCATACCATTATCTTAACCCATCAAATGCATGCCTTATGTAACATCATTGCTTCCCTATGGGCCAAAACTAGGTCCCAAAAAATAAACTACGAGGCCACGACAAGGCATTGCCATAATATTTCATTCTTCCTCACAGGCTCGTGATTGGAAATTTTTTTCCCCATGAACCATCATGAAGATGTGATAAACCATCACAGTCATCAATAAAACTAAAATAAATTGTTTCTGAAGTCATCTGCCTAAGAAACTTCAATAGTATTCATAAAAATTGGCTCTTTTGAAATCAATCTTCTTCATAAAAAATGAAAGAACAAAGAATTAAAGTCCTTTAATGCTCATTATGTAGGCATCTATGAACAACATAAAATTCTAAAAAAGTATAAAGTCATAAATAGATCTGGATAAATAGTTTCAATTAATCAATATATCAGTGACATACAATCAACTAGATTTTCTCAATAACAAATTGATATTTTTATAAATAAAATTAAAGTATCTTTACATAAAATTGAATGTTCTAACACCCTTAAAAACACTAATTACAAATGTCAAACCACCCCTATCTACTAAAAACACTTCAAAACCAAATTTATAGACTATAACCCTAACTCTACCCCACCATTTCCTTAGTAATTATAGAGTTTGCAACATATTATCAAAAAAAAAATTATAGAATTTATAACCATTACCCTCCTAAACCATGACCATTATACTTTTAATGAAATAATTACAATAAAAACACCAAACAAAAAAGGAAACAAAAAAGATAAACAATGCTCAGGCTCTAGTTTGTTAGGTCATGCTCCATGAATTTCCTTGCATCATCTTGCATCTAGCCTCGATGAGCGTCTCCTTAGGGGGACCTCAACTACCTTGCATCACCTCACCTCTATCCTCATCGAGCATCTCCTTAGGGGGACCTCTACCATCCTAGCATTGTACTTCATTTCTTCAATCTCTTCATCCAATTTCCTTATTGCTAACACCAGTTTAAGAGCCTTCCACCCTCTATGAGCTTATTTAGAGAGGTCTTTATGATTCCTCTCATCAAACCTCAAGATGAAAGGGGAAAATTTTGTGTTTCACCATCTCAGCATTCACCAAGTCGTCACTAAAATTCATGCACAATATAGGAATAAGTCTTTCAAGAATGGAATCCAAACCTCTTAGGAATTTTGCAGGCACAATAGCCCAAATTATCATCTAAACATTCTCCACTGGCTCTCCCAATTGTAGACCCCATGCCATGATCATGAAGTACACATCTGTGTTTTTCCTATGCCTATCTTTAAGCTAGTTAAACATGGCTCCTAGAATCAGTGACACAAAATCGACCAACTTAGGATTAGTAAACAAGAGCATTCCTTTTAATCTCCCCTTTGACAGTGGTCATAAAAATGGATTTTGTTTCTTTCCTACATGAAAGGTGAATGATGTTTCCATCTTCAAACCATCGAACTAGACCTCTTTACCTGCATTGATAATTATGAGCAACTTTGGGGAGATTTATCCAATTGTTAGGACATATCCTGCAATAAATGTCATGTCCTCTCGTTAAACTCGCTATCATTTTGGTCATCCCACCAAAATTAATTTACTGCACTTGTACAATGTCGTGATATAGCTTTCCACCTTTTATAAATTTCCTCTTTTTTAAATATTTAATGGTTAACTATTTTATAGTTTCAAATTTTTGAAGTCTTCAATTTGAATTTACCCTTTAGTTCCAAAGGATAGAGCCAATTCAACAGGATGTATGTATACTTTGTTTCACATGCAAAATTCTAATTTCATTCAAAAAATCTAATTCAACACCAATAAGATCTACATAATTCTACATATGCCAAGCTTCCAATGCACATTTGATAATTTCATGAATAATATTATGGGATTCCCCTTCAAGATATAGTTTTGATGCCCCTAAACTTCTTTCTACTTTGACTGCCACCAATGTTGCCTCTACTTCAGCCACATTGTTAGTTCCATATTCTAGTCTCTTAGCACCTAAAGCTATAATTTTACTTGTCCAATCCCCAATAATAAATATTTCATGTGATGGGCTAGGATTTCCCTTTGAAGCCCTATCAAAGTTCACTTTCCACCACCCATCCTCTGGTTTTGTCCACAAACTCCACACAATTGGATCTGACACCATAGAGATTTGTTTAACCCAACCAAGCCCATTCATGATCATTCAAACTTTATTTCTTTCAACTATAACAAATCTCAAAATCCTAAAACCCTATTAGGCCACTTTAAATTAAATGCCAAATTCAACAATGGAAGTGTTTTTGAGTGTTTGCAAATTTTAAAGATTTCTTTTTCTTTTATTTTCCCTATGGTGTTTGAAATAGCATGGATTCTTTTCCTTCTTAATCTATTTTTTAGCATCTTGACTGATACAAGGATTGGATAAATTGATTTAATTTTATTTAAGAAAATGTATGAGTTTCACCTAAAAAATTCTCTTAAGTGGATTTAGTGCTGAGTGGAATGGTAATGGTATGGTTTTTTTGTTGTCTTTTTTGAGAGACAAGTCAACATTATGACATGATGTGAGATAACAATGAAAATGACCTACAATTTCATGGTTCAACAAGAGCTTTGTTTTGTGAGTGTTCATGTAGCCATTGGAACTCTATTCTGTGATTGTTCCTAGAGCTAAGGCAGAACATAGTAACTTCTTGTTTGTTTGCTAAGATCTACATTTCTATTATCTATTTCAGTCTAGTTTAGTTTTTAATTCATCTAATATGATTATGGTTTTGTTTCATATGTTTTAATATTAGATATTTAACACAAAATATTTTATTGCATTAAATAAATAATAAATTTACATTAAAACAATTTTGTTTTTGGGCACAACTCAAGTCTTCCACAAGATGAATATGATCCTCACGATACAGATCTAGAATATATTGGTTCTGATCTAGGTCATAGGACAAAGGATGATGATGATGATGTATATACCAAATCTAATAGTGATGATGATGATAATGATGAGTGCATTGGTGATGATGACCACGATGGTGATGATGATGATCATGAGGTAGTTGCTTCTACTAGCTAGTGCCATTCATGATCATATAGATTGCATTATGGATCATTGTTGATATATCATTGATACATTTTTAGGGCTTGCAATACCATATTACTAAGTTGATACATTTGGATATGTATCATTTTGACTTATATCATTTGGACATGTATCATCTTAACTTGTATTATTTTTAGTTACATTATTTATCATTTTTACTTATATCATTTATAAATGGATTTGGACAAGCATTTGCCTCTGGTGAAGGGGTTCCTATTTTTGGTTATGAGTTATTAAGGTAAATTGAATTGGCTCAAGTAGAAAGT
Organism: Chamaecyparis obtusa; assembly: GCA_027943335.1. Classification (NCBI taxonomy): domain Eukaryota; kingdom Viridiplantae; phylum Streptophyta; class Pinopsida; order Cupressales; family Cupressaceae; genus Chamaecyparis; species Chamaecyparis obtusa. The sequence continues at coordinate 3,377,698 of BSBK01001519.1, read as the reverse complement.
GGTGTTTCTTACAATGGTGTTGGAACCCTAATAAATGGAACTGAATATGCATTCGCATTTGGATCCTAATAGTATGGAACTAAAAGTTCTATTGACGGTGGAAAAACTCTTGCTAGCTTTGGCTTTTCCCCTACACTTGAAGGATATGAAATTGGCACTAGTTGTGCTGAGGGTGGGCCTTGATCTCAATTTTCTAAATCCCCTTTTATTTCCCATATATCATTTTGACTTATGTAAACTATTGGACATGTATCATTTAGACATGTTTTTGATCTATTGGCATATTGGACTTTCAATTGTTTTACTTATATATGATGATCTTATCAGTATTGACCTATAAATTTATATATATTGAAAGTGGTCAATAATTATTCGATGAATATTTATTATGTATGATGATTTTGATTTTTTGTTTAGGAAGGATGTTGTTAAATTTAATTAAATTATAAACCTTTTGATGTGCACCTTCTTGGTGTCAAAATGGGTTTCATGATTGGAATAAAACATATTAATAAGAAATGAAATAAAAATAAGAAACATTTTTATAAGTAAAAAATGAAGCAACAATGAAAACCAAATAAAAAGCAAAACCTGGCATTATCTAGGAAGCAAAAATAGAAGCAATTCAAGTAGAAAACAAAAGAGTAATAATGGAAGCAATTTTAGAAGCAACAAAAGATGCAATAATAGAAGCTATCTTAGAAGCAATAAAATACACCATAATGGAAGAAAAATTGGAAGAAACACAAGAAAAAAAATTGGAAGTCGTATCAAAAGTAAAGTGGTGATGCAAGGGAGGATGGGGAGAGGGGCCAAATGCAGACCTAACTAGATCCACCTTGTGGAGATCACACGCGAAAGAAAAAACACAACAGTGAGAGAGAGAATGCATATATCTTTCATATATTAACTTCAATTGATTCATACATGCTGGGCTGTAAGACCTTCCTAGTTTAGGCTAGATATTACAATTAAGTACATAAGTCCTCCAACATGTGAGGATCTGCCAATAATCTCTAATCTTCTAGCTTTAAAAAACTAACTCCCTAAACTCTAACCAAACAACTACATTTATACAAGAGGCTACCGAATCAAGTCAGCCTTCAGATCCATCATCAACAAAAGGAATGAGTAGATCTAGTCCCACATGCTTCCCAATGATAGATACCATCATTAAATCCATGACCAAAATTAATTACACAAGTCAGCCTCAATAAAAATCCAAAATAAACAACTCAGTAAGCAAGGATAATTGAGCACCAGACAAGCATCACCGAGTGCTAGGGAAATTTTTTGAGTGCCAGAGAGATGACTGACCAACTCGGTCAACAAAGGAAACTGAGCAACACTGAACCAACTCGATCAAAGAAGGAACTGAGCAACATAGAAAATGTCAAACATCTTTTTGGTGACATAGGATTGCCAAGGACCCGAGATGCTCCTACATCAGACACTTGGGGTTATTTTAAAATTATTCTCTGAATCATGAAGTAGGTATGATCCAAGCTGTATCCAACTTAGATTATGAAATCCATGAACTATCTTCAATCGGTCTATTCTTCCACTTTACCAGATATTCCATATATTGTTTTCCTTTGTACTTCTGCCAATTCTTTGCTCCAAAATTTGCTCAACTTCTTCTATCTTTTTCTTAGGATAATCATTTGGTACTAACATTTCTTCATTCGGCTCATGGTACTCATACAAATAAACAATGTTGAAAATAGGTGATATGTCCATGTCATCAAGTAACTCAATCTGATAAGCATTTCCATTGTCAAATTTCTTCAGTATCTTGCAAGGTCCAAGCTTTGTCATTTTCAACTTCCCATATGTTCCAACAAGAAATTTGCCTTTCTTCAAATGAACCATCACTTCATCACCAACTGCAAAAGTCTTATGTCTTCTTGATCTATTAGCTCTATCTTTGTATTTCTAATTACTTTTCTCCAACTTATATTTCACATCTTCATGCAATGTATTCATGTACTCAACAAACTTTACTCCTTCATCACTTCTCTTTATTTCATCAACAATATGCCTCAAATCTGATATACCTCTTGGTTGTATGCCATTTACAATCTCAAAAGATTTTTTTTCAGTACTCCTATTCACTGAATTATTGTATGCAAACTCTACTTGTGCCAACACAGAATCCCAATTACCTGGTGTGTCTCCAACTAAACATCTCAAAAGATTTCCCAAACTTCTATTTTCAACTTATGTTTGTCCATCGATTTGTGGGTGAAATGTAGAACTACATTTCAACTTGGTACCAAACTTTTTCCAAAGGGTCTTCCAAAAGTATCCAACAAATTTACTGTCTTGGTCAGAGATAATACTCCTTGGTAATCCATGAAATCTGACAATTTCCTTAAAGAAAGATCTTCTATATGTACTGCATCTGATGTCTTTCTACGAGGTATAAAATGTGCCATTTTAGAAAATCTATCCACAACAACAAATATAGAATCATTACCTCTTACTATCTTCGGTAAGCCAAGAACAAAATCCATATTGATATCAATCCAAGGTTTCTCAGGAACAGAAATCAGTGTATACAATCCAGTATTTTGACTTACTCCTTTTGTAACTTGACAAATTCCACAACTTTTCACAAATTTCTGAACATCTTTATACAATTGTGGCCAAAATTATTTCTCCTTAAGCAAATTCAATGTCTTATCAACACAAAAATGTCCAGCCAAACCACTACTATGTTTCTCTTCTATCAAATTAGTTCTCATTGGTCCTCTCGGTATACACAACTGAATACCTTTAAGCAACATACCTTCTTGAATGAAATATTCTTCCCATTTAGTACTCAGTTGATCTTGAATAGGTACTCTGCACTTTCTCCACAACTCAAAAAAATTAGGATCAAATTCATAAGAATCTCTCATGTCATCAAAGCCAAGAACTTCAATTTTCATCTCAGTCATCAAAGATCTCCTTCTACTCAATGCATCAACAACTCGGTTAGTGACTCCACTCTTATGCTTTATCACAAATGTATAACTCTGCAAATACTCAGACCATTTCATATGTCTCTAATTCAACTTATTCTGACTACCCAAATACTGTAAAGCCTTATGATCGGTATATAACATAAATTCACTCAGTATTAAATAATGTCTCCATTTATTTAGTGCTTGAACAATGGCATAGAATTCTTGATCATACACAGAGTATTTCCTTTTTGCATCATTCAACTTTTCACTAAATAAAGCAACAGGTTTACCTTCTTGACTCAACACAGCTCCAATTGCACTACCACTTGGATCACATTCCACTTGAAATACTTTATTAAAATTAGGCAATGCCAAAATAGGCAATTCAACAAACTTTTTCTTTATAGTCTCAAAACTTTTATCAGCTCCATCTGTCCATTTGAATTCTCTTTTATCTCCTCTCATAGTCTCATTCATAGCATTACAAATTGAATTGAAATTCCTAATGAACTTTTGGTAAAAACTTGCCAAACCATGAAATGATCTTACCTCACTAGCATTCTTAGGTGTAGGCTAATTCAAAATAGTTTCAACCTTTTCAGGATCCATCTTCAAACCATCAGCTGAAATCACAAATCCCAAATACACAATCTCCCCTTTTATGAAGGAACACTTTTTAAGGTTAATCAACAACTTTTACTCCTTAGGTGCCAATACAGTAGGTACTACACAAGGACTCAAACTTTCTCTGATCAAACCTTTCTACAACAATTCTTGAATCTATCAAATCAATTCCTAATTCTCGGTAGGTGTTAACTGATGTGGTGCCTTATTCAGTAAACTAGTTCTAGGGATTAGATCCATGCAATGATCACTACTTCTCTTTGGTGGCAAACCATCAGGTACATTATCAAAAATAATTTCACTATACTCGGTGAGTAACTTATCAATCTCCTCAGGGACACTATCCTCTACTTTCTTACTTGGTTTTTTAGAATCACAACAAAAAATACATCATTCTTCTTTAAATCCTTAACAAACTTTCTTCCTTCCATCAAGAAAACTTTCACAGATGTGAAAACATTACTAACAGGTTCTTCAATCAAATGTAACAAGATTTGTCTTCTTCCATAAGCCAAAATACTATATTTATGCAATCTCCCATCATATATAGCATGTCTATCATATTTCCAAGGTCTACCCAACAAAATATGACAAGAATCCATAGGCATGATATCACATAACACCTTATCATAGTACTTTCCAATTTTCAAATTCACATAAAATTGTTTACTTACCAAGAGTGTATGCTCATCTTTGATCCATGAAATCTGATAGGGCTTCAGATGTTCCAACCTTTTGAACTGCAACTTTGTAACCATTTCCTCAGATGCCAAGTTTTTCAAGCTACCACTGTCAATGATTACCTTCCAAAATTCATCAGAAACTCTACATTTGGTTTTGAACAAACTTTTCCTTACTAGATCTTCCTTATTACTTTCATTCCAAAGTTTTCTCTTTACCATCAAGTTATTTTCTTTCTCAGGTTCATTCGGTGACTCTTCTTGCACCAAAGGATTTCTACTATTATCAACCTTCTTACTTACATGTGTGCACTCAAATGATCTATGTCCTTCTTCTCCACAATTGTAACAAGTTCCTTAGAAACCACCTCTATTATAACCACCTTGGTAGCTACTACCTCTACCTCTAGATGAACTTTCACCATTCCACTCGATCTTGCCTTTATCCAGATTTTTCTTTTCAGGTTTAGATCTACTTTTTTCACCATAAGATCTACCTCTTCCTATAGGGAATCTACCACCTCTACCTCTTTGTCTTTGCTCATGTTTCTTGTTCAATTTCTCCTTGGCCTTCAATGCAAATTGATAAGCCTCTTCAATGTTCTCCAATTTGACCAAACTAATTTCTTCTTGGATGGAAACTCTCAAACCATTCAGGTATCTAGAAACTATTTCCACATCATCTTCATCATGTCTAGATCTGATATCTAATCTATAAAATTCCTCAGTATATTCTTTTAATGAGCTATCTTTCTACCTCAAACTTTGCATTCACCTAACTAGGTTAATCTGATAATCACAAGGTAAGAACTTTCCTTTCAATTTATTCACCATTTTATTCCATACCTTAATTTTGTCTTTTCCTTTCCTCTTTCTGTCCAACTACAGATGTTCCTACCATAAGGATGCATGACTCTTCAACTTTGTGCTTGCAATTTTCACCTTCTTTTCCTTAGGTACATTTTCATATTCATTTACTTTTCCATCTTGGTGATCCAGTCCATCAATTCATCAGAATCCAATTTTCCACTATACTCAGGAGGATTAAAGTGTGGTGTAGACTTCAAATTTGTCAAAGCCTTCAAGAATCTTTCCTCACCTTGATCCATCACTGGTGTAGGTTCTACATCAACTTGTTCTTCTTCAATTTCATCATCACTAACATCTTCAAGATGTCTTCCTCTTCTCTGGGTTGTTTCAACAACTTTCAATCCAGAAGCAACTTGTCTCAACATGTCTGCTAATCCTGGATCCGTATCTCACCTCCCATGAACCATCTTGAAACCCTTTGTAATTTTAGGCCATATCGCAATCTACTACCCCACAATCAATCAAATAGGGTTTGACAAGAAGGAACCCTCAAACCTAGATTCACAAACCTAGATCTAGATCACACCTCGCTCTGATACCACTTGACACAAGGGAGGATGGGGAGAGGGGCCAAAGGAAAACCCTAACAAAATCCACCTTGCGGATTTCACACGTGGAAGAAACAACACAATAGTGAGAGGGAATGCATATATCTTTCATCTATTAACTTCAATTGATTCATACATGCCAGGCTGTAAGGCCTTCCAAATTTAGGCTAGATATTAAAATTAAGTACAAAAGTCCTCCAACATATGGGGATCTACCAATAATCTCTAATCTTCTAGCTTTAAAAAAATGACTCCCTAAACTCTAACCAAATAACTACATTTATACAAGAGGCTACCGAATCAAGTTGACCTTCAGATCCATCATCAATAGAAGGAAAAACCAGATCTAGGTCCACATGCTTCCCAATGATAGATACTATATCATCTTAAAATGGAAGCACTTCCATGTTAAGAATGTTTAGCCCTACGAGTAAGTGGTTTGGGGTCATGTTGAATGCCTTGAATGGGTACTTGACTTGGATCTAGCTTTTTCCCCTATTCACCCCTATTTTCCACTTCTTCCTGACATAATTATGGCATCTTGAATTGCAAACCTAAGATTCTTGACCTTAGGGTCAAGGTCAACCTCTTAGGTCAAGGTCAACCTTGACCTTGACCTAGGTCAAGGTCGACCTTGACCTTGACCCTAGGGTCTGGGATCCTCAAGGTTAGGTTCCAGTTTTGAGGTTTCATCAAAATTATATCTTTTCCCTCTCTGGGCCCACTATTTCTTGGGTTAAGTGTCAAATTCTCAAATTAATATTTGAGGTGGACCTTTCTTGAGATTTGTATAGGATTCCTAATTTATTATTGGAGATTAGCCTTTATCAATTTTTGTGCCTAATGCTCAAATTAACTTTGGGGTTGGCCTTACCTCGAATTTTGTGACAAGGCTCTTAAATAATTATTTTTATTTCTATATTAAGGGTGGTCCCCTTCTAGAGTTTTGTGTCAAGACTTTAATTTAATTTCCTCTCCATGTGCACCTCTCTAGAGTTTTGTGCCATGGGCCCTTAATTATTGTTTTCTATGTGGCCTCTCTAGAAGTTTGTGCCCTAGATCACTATAAAAGGGAGCATTCCTCTCTCATTTTCTCCATCCCATCCCATCTCATATCATCTCATAATCTCTCAAGCTCTCAACAAAGAAGATCAAGCATTCAAGAATTCAAGCCTTCAAGCATTCAAGCATTCTATTAATCAAGGAGATCCATTAGTAGCCATTGAAGGATTCAATCTCTATGGAGCCCTCTTGTTGAAGATTCATCCATTCAAGCCTCTTCCTATTCCAAGATCCATTCAAGATTGGTGTTGAAGATCTAAAGACAATTAATTTGATACATCCTACATTCAATTCTACATTCATTTGGAGTATCCATACTTGTGGATTCAAGGATTCAAATCCTCCACAAGGGTTTCAACATAAGCAAGGTGAATTGTTCCATTTACTTTGTTTATTCTAGCAATTTCAATTCAATTTCAAGGTTAATTCCTAAATTGGGGTTTGACTAAGGAAAACCCCTCCCCCAACAAACAAAACCATTTTTCTTGCAGGTACAGGTGTAGGACAGTAAATTAAAGTACAAATTTGGATACCCTTTTCATCAAACTTTCCATCGGAGCTTTGCAGGTCAAGGTTGAATTTTTAGGTCAAGGTCGACCTTGGGTCAAGGTCAACTTTTCCTACCTAGGTCAAGGTCAACCTTTCATCATATCGAAAAAATATTTCTGGGTTTTGTAGATCTCACAGTTTTGATTTAGGAGCATAATAACCAATAGTTTCTGAGACTATTTGACAGGGTTTTCAGCCGATTCATTTTCGGAGGTAAGTACCTTTATTTCTTCATTTCAACATTATCTTTCTACATTTACTTTTCATATCATTATAATTTCATGTATGTGTAAAATATCAGTTTTGGGGCCTCTTTTATGTGCAAACCATTATTCTAGGCCCCATCCATATTTTATATCCTACACTTTGGTGAACCTGACAAGCTTACCCCCTATCTTTTGTGGAATTTGATGTCATATTGTGTTAGAGTTACCTTTGTATTATCTTGTGTGTTCACCTTCATCCTACATTTTTGTGAACCCATGATAGAGAACTCTATTAGGAATGAATGCAAAGTGTTTTGGCAGTCATTCTGTAGCAGTTGTTGTTGCATTCATGACTTGGATTGTCATTGATGTCAACACAGTGATATTCTGGATATTAGCAAGAAAGTAGGTACAGTTTTGTTTTGCACACATGTTGTATTACATATTGGATTTTATGCAGTTGATGGTATTTTCTTTGGTGTGTTATTAACCTATGGTTAACAGCGCAAAAAGAAATTCATTCATTTGTAAGAGTTATGAGCATTTTGGTGAAAGCAGTGTTTAGACAATGTTTCTGTGTAGAGATGTTCGGAAATCGGAGGATATCTCTTAGCTGGGATGGAATCTGATTTTGCACAGTTAAAGGGATGTTGGAGACTCATTAATGATGATGTGGTTCATAGCGCAAACTTTGAGGATATGTTTGGAGAAAGTTACAGTAACTGGAAGATGACAGTTTTATGTGAATTTTGTGTGTAGCGTGTAGAATTTATTATTTTGTAATTGAGGACCGACTCATTTGTAATTATTTGAGTTTGGTATATAAGAAGGAATGTTTTCCTTATTGTAATATGTACTATGAAGATTGTGATGCGAATATATGCATGAAGTGAAGAAAAGAGCTAATTCAGTGATGAAGGAAGACTTGTGAGTACAGAGATCTGGAATTGTGATCTTGTGTAGCAGAGAGTGAAATTTTGGCATAGTGTGAAGGAGGTAATATATTTCTTATTATTCTATTGAATAATTCTAAGATCTTTTGGACAGTGGGTTCAGAGATCTTGCCTTGAAGCTATTTGGGCAGTGGGTCCTTCTGTCTTCCATAAACTCTTAACTGGGTTAGAATCTTTTAACAGGGATTCAAAATCTCCTAACAAGGATTTATATGTACTGAATGTATTTCATAAGACTCCTAACAGGGTCCATCCTCTAAAAAGGAACTTTCATATTAGTGCATCATTTTGTGGGCATCATTCCCACCGGGGTTTACTCTTTTCAAGAGGTTCCCTAGTTAACATATCTTGTGTTATTGTGCAATTGTGTATGATTATCTTTCTATGGTTGATCAGTACATTGATTATATTGTTTAAAGCTGTTGAATGGATAAATTATCTGATAACTGATTCACCCCCCCCCCCCCCCCCTCTCAGTTATCTTGGGGATCTTTACTTTCTAACAAACTCTTTCTTTTATGGTGTTAGATCTCCCTTTGTATTACCTTGTGTGTTCACCTTCATCTTACATTTTGGTGAACCAGACAAGCTTACCCCCTATCTTTTGTGGAATTAGATGCCCTATTGTGTTATATTTCCCTTTGTATTATCTTGTGTGTTCACCTTCATCTTAAATTTTGGTGAACCCATTTACGACAACTCTTTCTTTTTGGTGTTAGATTTGCATTTTGTATTAGATCTTACAATAAGAGTAGATTTTTTTTATGCTCTTGCATTTATATTTCAAAAATACAAAAAATTGCAAAATTTCTTCAAAAATACAAAAACATTTACATTTCTTTGTGGAATTAGATGCCCTATTGTGTTTGATTTCCTTTTCATGCTTATAAATTTCATTTGAATGCATTTGGATATATCTAGATTCATTGTTATCATGTTGCACAAGTTGTTTCAAATGTTTTCCAAAACTTTTGGGATTACACAACATCTTCCTCCTACCTTACTATTGCATGGTGTTACACCTAGAAATACTTCATTTAGTGCATGTGGTGTTCCTTTTTCCTCTTTTGAGTTACCTTATAAGGATATATTAGAGAAAGAAGATGACCTTAATCTATATCTCCATCATATTTCTCTTAATGGAGATGAGTTGAGGATTGATGTTAATTCTTCTCCTAATATATGTCCTTTCTATAAGCCTAATTTAGAATATAATTTACCTTCTTCCCCCTCTAGGGATCAAGCTTTAGTAAATTATGGTGACCCTACAATGTGCTTTATTGATAGGGATGATAATCCTCCTATTTGGGATGAACCTTTGGATGGGGATGTTAATTTTTTTCTTCCTCATGAAACCATTGTGAATGATCCCTTGGATAAAGACATTGATTTATCCCCTCCTTGTGAAAAATCTTTGATACAAGAGGGTGATTTATTAATGGATGACATATTTATACATGATGGTGACTCTTTTTCTAAAACACACTCCCCTATGCAGACATTTTAGTGAAAGAAGATGATATTATAGATGCTTTACCTCCATTTGGGATTCCTTCTAGTGATGAGGCATTAGTGGAGAATGATATAAATTCCCTTAATGATCTCTCTCTTAGTGTTGATCTTATGGAGAATCAAGATCTTACCTCATCTCCTCCTAGGATGTCTTATTTTCTTCCTTCTTGTGAATCTATTTGAAGTATCGAGACAACTAATATGGTTTTTCTGAAACCCTTGTTGACTATCAAAGGTTTTCCTCGCATTACTATCAAAGGTAAACCTATGGAGTCTTTAGAGTTTTTCAATGATCAAAATTTGATAGCTCACACATATCATACAAGGAATAACCTTCAACCTAATCTGATGGTTTCTACTTCTTTACCACCTTCTCAACCCATTCTTCCTCCTCCACCCTATATTCCTAGCAAGGAGTATGATTTGATAAACCAATAGCAAAATACTCCTGCCAAGATTTATTTATGGGAGATTCTTCAAACTTCACCTACCTACCGTGAAGCCTTGCAAAAAGCTCTATCAACTCTTCCCACTCCACCTCCTAATCAAGAGAACATCAATAAATTCTTACAATGCATGCATACTACCCCGAGTGCTCCTAGCATTGTCTTTACTCAAAAGAATTTACCTTCTAAAGAAGTTTAGAATAAATATGATGCTCTTATGGTTGTTGTTATTATCAATAAAAGTATCATTCGTAGGACCTTGATTGATAATGAATTTGGGCTTAATGTTTGTAGCATGGATATACTCAAAGAGATTAAAGCCGATCTTTCAACTATTCAACCTGACAATGTTCCTATACGTGGCTTTGATAACATTACAAAGAACACTCTAGGCATCATTACCTTACCTATCAAAGTAGTTCTTGTCATCCTGAATACACCTATTCATGTTATGCCTGGACCTCTCAATTATAAACTTCTTTTGGGTAGACCTTGGTTGCATGAGATGCATGCTATCCCTTCCACCCTTCACCCTAAAGTCAAGTTTATACATAACAACATGATGTATACGCTTCATGTGGATGATGTGCAAAATCCTTGTTTGAATATTCAAATCTACAATACTCCTACTCCTAATAGTAATCCTTCCTCCTCTAATGCTCTTCCCGGCGATGATTGGGGAAACTTGGATTTTAATCCTTCCTTTATTGGAGAATATAAAGTTTTTGATCTTGATTTTATGAAGCAACAAAGAGAGTTTGAACAATGAGTTTTTACTTCTACTTCTAATATCATTCATAATAACTTTGTCACTACTTCTACCCACAGTGAATCTATCAAATCTACTAATGGTGATATAGTGACTACTGTAGTTCCATTGACTCCTTCTGATATGGCTTCTCATTATGGTCCTGGTTATCACTTCCTAGTTAAACAAGGATTTAATGGTCAAGGATGTGGTAAGCACAAACAAGGAATTCAAATGCCCTTACGGAGTGGGGGGCATGAGCATTCTTATGGATTGGGATTTAATCCTCAACAACAAATCAATGTTAAAAACATCTCAAATAACACTTCAAAACATGATGAACCTATGAAGGAATTTGACCAAGAAGTTCTTTTTCCTAAACTCCTTCATACTAAGATGATTACTAGACCTAAATGCAAAAATAAAATTAGTCCACACTTGAAGACTCTTCCTTTTTGTTTATATCATAGAATTCATGATCACTCTACTAATGAATATCAAGCTTTACATTATAAGATTAGGCAGCTCATTGATAGTAAGGTTATTTATATATCATGTGGCAATGAGTTGTATTTCAATCCTGTTTTCTCTAAATAACATTTATGTTCCTATTATGGAGCTCCACATTATGTAAACAATGTTAGCCTAATCCTTGGGGGCTCGTTGTCTTGTATAGTTTTGTGAGTGATATAATAGGTCCCCTTCCATCCTTGTTCCTATGCTTGGGGGTAAGGATGTCATCTCCTTCTTTTCTATCTTTCTGGGATCCACTTTTCCCTTGGTTAAGCAATATCTATCTATTATGTGATATCCAATTATACATGAAAATTTTGGTTTGCATTGAGAATCTATATCCTTAATCTTAACCTATTTCATTGTTTGACATTGGGTTTCCATGATTGATAAATCTCTCACCTTAGAATCTGAATAGTGTGCTATCCCTCACAAAGGTTACTTTTTGTCTTCTTGCATGATATCTCTTTGTATTCATCCCTTCCATAGCCTCATAGGAGCTATGACCTTCATGGCTTGGACTGGGTATTGTCTATGGATATTGTCTTGATGTTGAAGAAGGATTTATCCTTGTTCTTTTCTTTCCTTAACATGTCAAAATAGTATGTATTTTTTCCATCTTAAGGAGGGGGGCATATATATAGCCTCCCTTATTCTATATTATGTATTTTTTTCTAACCTTTTGTTTTGTAGCATGCTAAATCCTTTGAAGGTAACACACATAATTTGCTAAATCCCGAAGAGATGCGCATTTCCAATTTTAAATATGCTAAATCCTCAGAAGATAATGCACATAAGTTGCTAAATCCTAAAGAGACATGCATTTCCAATTCTAAAATATGCTAAATCCTCTGAAGGTAATGCACATAAGTTGCTAAATCCTAAAGAGATACACATTTTACAAATGTATTCTATGATGATATGAGGATATGGATCCATGGGTACTTCATAAAAGCCATCAAAAGATGCACTACATACATGCACAAAGCCTCCAGAAGGCACACAACTTTATGGGGTGACTATCAAGTCCTGGCTTGGTGGGCCATCCTATCCTTTTTATGGTTCACAGTGAGATACATGCATCTTATTGGGCGAGATAGCCACTCCTCTCTCTCCTTTTCTCTCTTTTTCTAGTGATGTCTCTCTTATTGTAATCTTGGAGTTGATGAAGACTTGAGTCCTTGGGGGCTTGAGGATTCCTTTGTGATCTCCTTTACCAAGAGTTTGCATCGAGACCATACTCTTGCTAAAGTGGGGGCTTAATGTATCATCTTAAAATGGAAGCACTTCCATGTTAAGAATGTTTACCCCTCTGAGTAAGTGGTTTGGGGTCATGTTGAATGACTTGAATGGGTACTCGACTTGGATCTGGCTTTTTTCCCTATTCTACCCTATTTTCCACTTCTTCCTGACATAATTCTGGCATCCTGAATTGCAAACCTGAGATTCTTGACCTCAAGGTCAAGGTCAACCTCTTAAGTCAAGGTCGATCTCAACCTTGACCTAGGTCAAGGTCAACCTTGACCTTGACCCTAGGGTCTGGGATCCTCGAGGTTAGTTCCAATTTCGGGGTTTCATCAAAATTATATCTTTTCCCTCTTCAGGGCCACTATTTCTCGGGTTAAGTGTCAAATTCTCAAATTAATATTTGACGTGGACCTTTCTCAATATTTTTATAGGATTCCTAGTTTATTATTGGAGATTAGCCTTTCTCGAGTTTTGTGCCCAATGCTCAAATTAACTTTGGGGTTGGCCTTACCTCAAATTTTGTGACAAGGCTCTTAAATAATTATTTTTATTTCTATATTGAGGGTGGTCCCCTTCTATAGTTTTGTGTCAAGACTTTAAATTAATTTCCTCTCCATCTGCACCTCTCTAGAGTTTTGTGCCATGGGCCCTTAATTATTGTTTTCTATGTGGCCTCTCTAGAAGTTTGTGCCCTAGATCACTATAAAAGGGAGCATTCCTCTCTCATTTTCTCCATCCCATCCCATCTCATCTCATCTCATCTCATAATCTCTTAAGCAATAAGATCAAGCATTAAAGAATTCAATCCTTCAAGCATTCAAGCATTCAATTCATCAAGGAGATCCATTAGTAGCCATTGAAGGATTCGAGCTCTATGGAGCCCTCTTGTTGAAGATTCGTCCATTCAAGCCTCTTCCTATTCCAAGATCCATTCAATATTGGTGTTGAAGATCTAAAGACAATTGATTTGAGACATCCTAAATTCAATTCTACCTTCATTTGGAGCATCCATACTTGTGGATTCAAGGATTCGAATCCTCCACAAGGGTTTTAACATAAGCAAAGTGAATTGTTCCATTTACTTTGTTTATTCCAACAATTTCAATTAAATTTCAAGGTTAATTCCTAAATTGGGGTTTGACTAAGGTAAACCCCTCCCCCAACAAACAAAACCATTTTTCTTGCAGGTACAAGTGCGGACAGTGAATTAAAGTGCATATCTAGATACCCTTTTTGTCAAACTTTTCGTTAGAGCTTTGCAGGTCAAGGTCGACATTTTAGGTCAAGGTTGACCTTGGGTCAAGGTCAATTTTTCCTACCTCGGTCAAGGTCAACCTTTCATTAGATCAGAAAAATATTTCTGGGTTTCGTAGATCTCGCAGTTTCGGTTGAGGAGCATGATAATCAATAGTTTTTGAGACTGTTTGACAGGGTTTTCAGCTAATTCATTTTTGAAGGTAAGTACCTTTATTTCTTCATTTAAACATTAGCCTTCTTCATTTACATTCCATATCATTATACTTTCATGTATGTGTAAAATATCAGTTTTGGGGTCTCTTTTATGTGCAAACCATTGTTCTAGGCCCCATCCATATTTTATATCCTACAAATACCATCATTAAATCTGTGACCAAAATTAATTACACAAGTTAGCCTCAATATAAATCCAAAATAAACAACTTGGTAAGCAAGGATAACTAAGCATCAGACAAGCATCACCGAGTGCCAGGGAAATTTTTTGAGCACCAGAGAGATGACTGACCAACTCAGTCAACAAAGGTAATTGAGCAACACCAAACCAACTCCGTCAAAGAAGGAACTGAGAAACACAAAAAAATTTAAACATCTTTTTGGTGACAAAGGATTTCCAAGGACCTGAGATGCTCCTGCATCAAGTGGGAGCACAAATTGAAAGAAAAAAAAGGAGCAAAACTAGAAGCAAAAAGTGGTGTTAAAATAGGTGTTAAAGTGGAAATAATACAAGAAGTGAAATTGGAAGAAATAAATGGTGTTATAATGTAACCAAAACCTAAAGCAACATAAGAAGAAAAATTGGAAGCAAAAAATGGTGTTATAATGGAAGCAAAACCAGAAGCAACACAAGAAGCAAATCTAGAAGCAACCCTTGAAGAAAAACCAAAAGAAACAAACGGTGTTATAATGGAAGGAAAACTAGAACTAAAACCAAATGAAACAAGTGGCTTTATAATTGAATAAAATCTAGAAGCAACACATGAAGCTAAAATAGAAGAAAACTAGAAGAAAATTGGGAAGAAAAACTAGAAGTAAAATGGGAAGCCAAAGTTGAAGCAAAACTAGAATAAAAATGAGAAGTCAGCGTAGAAGAAAAATGGGAGCCAAAGCAGAAGAAAAATAGAAGAAAAAAAATCAAAATTAGAAGCAAAATGGCCAAAAAAAATGCAATGAAGGACATTATAATGTTGGAAAAATGATCAGCACTCCCCTTGGGATTTGTGACATGGCTTAACTGTCTCTTGTGTCTTCTATAAGTCTTGTGGTTGTATCATGCATTAACAGGTTGATCTTTTGGTACAATGGCAACTACTACTTGTAACAAGTGGTATCAGAGCTTGGTCACAAGTTCGAATCCCCTCAGGTAATGCTGAGGGGGAGATTGTTGGAAAAATGGTCAACGCTCCCCTCAGGATTTGTGACATGGCTTAACCGCCTCCTGTGTCTTCTATAAGTCTAGTGGTTGTATCGGACATTAACAGGTCAATCTTTTGGTGCAACGAAAACTACTACTTGTAACATATAATAGAAGTAAAACTAGAAGTATAATAAGAAGTAAAACCGAAAGAACAATTAGAAGAAAATTTGAAAGCAAAAAAGGAGAAAAAGAAGAAGCCATACATGACACAATTTATGGCATCATATCTGGCATTATTTCCTGAGTCTTTTTTATGGTTCCATTTTTGGTGTAGACACTTAAGGTGCAACATTTGACATCAGAAATGTCTCCATGTTTGGCATTAACTATGGTGTTCAATATGGAGCCAAAGAGTGAAAGCATTTGGGCACTAACTTTTACTTTGTCACGTAGCCTCAAATCACTAAAAAATTAGACTAAAAATAAGCACCATTTGTCATGCTAATTTCCCGATCTTTTGTAGTGATTCTATCAACTATTTGGTGTCTGGATACATGCATGAAAGTAGTAATTTACCAACTATTCCTTCTATAATTAAATGAATTATTATTTTATTTAATTAGGACCACTCTCCCCAAATATAACTAATTATTATAAAATAAGTAAAATTAATATTTTATTTACTTCCTCCTCATGCACAAGTAAATAATTCTTTAATTTTTTAATACTAATAAATTCTTCTAATCCCACCTCTGTAACTACTACTAATTTTTACTCAATCATTCCAATCGATCCACTTAACAATTCAATCTATTCAATTATCTACAAACCTTACTAGTCAACTTGTCAATAAATTTTGTTATGCAACCAATCATCTACCATTTAGTTTGAGTTGTTTCTCCAACCAATTCTATCTCATTCAATATTGGCCATCCATTATCAGGGAGTGCCTCTTGATTCCAACCATCAGTTGAAGTCCTGAATTCTATAGAAGGAAGCTTATTCCTCATAATTTCTCTAACCAAACTTCTTGAATCTTTGTGCAATCATGCATGAAGATGCAAATCTAAGAAGCCCAATATCAACACAAAAAAGAGAGAGTCAATGGAGACTATAGTGATATCAATTACTTTGGTGTTTTAGAAGTAGAGTTTTGATTATCATGTTTGTTATATCTCCTTGAAAGAGTTGGAATTGATTCTTAGAGTAGATTTTTGTGGTTGAGTTCTTTAATCTCTTTGTAGGTATTCTTAATGTTGCTTTTTTCCTAGTTGCAAAGACATTAAAGTGCAGGTACAAATAGTGAACAACACATACACTATTTCATAGTTGGAGACGTTGAACTATAATAAATAGAGATACGACTAAATTAAAAAGAAGTAGAATTAAAAACTAACCTATGTTTTTGTATCTTTTTTTAATATTTATTTATTTTGGTTATTTTACAATAAAAGTAGAAACATAAAGAAGAGTAAACAAAAAAGAAAGAAAATTGTTATACCTAATAGAAATGACATTCTACATATGTAGACACTAAAAAGCACATATGACTATTTGCAAGCAGAGACGTTGAATCACAAATCTGCAAAGAACAATTAGTTTTAAACCCCAAAAATAACATGCAAAAAAAATTAATGAGTGATATTTGATAAACATATAGGTTAGTAGAATAATTTGTTTGTCAGCAAGTTAGATAGAAAATGTCATAAAATGATGTAATAAAGAAAAAAATGTTGCACATGTGGATACGTTGATCCAAGCTCAAAGATTCTAGAGAGCGGAGATGCCAAACTATGAGTGGAGAGGTCGATCCATAGTTTGCGACGTAAAATCTCAATAAAAACTCAAAAATAAAGACATTTTTAAAGGGGCATGGGTCCCACCAGGTGTGCCAAAAAGTATAGGGAAAAAATAACTATAATCTTTCAATAAAGAAATAAACATACAATTCAAATCAAAAGCGTATGTTACCTCAATATACCTTGATGAGCTAAATGGGGACACCCTTCTCCATTGATTTGATCTTTGGATTTTGAATGACTTGATGGCATGTTGAATATTCTCAATATCAACACAAAAATGATAATTATATTGATATTTTGGCATAATAAATGATAGCATGAAAGTGGATTATTATGAAGGGAGAAGGATCTAGTTTATAGAGTTGGAAGAGGATGAATAGACAATTGAGATTGAAAGATTATGGAGGGATAATATTGAATGTGAGAGGATGATAGGATTGAAGTCATAGCCTTGTGACATGTGGAAAGACCTTGGGAATAACACTTGTCATGGGGAACATGGCAAGGTGTGCTCACACATGTATGAGAAACCTTAGAAGTGGAAGAGGTGTAAGAGAGGAAAAAGTGGCAAATGAAGAGAAGAAGTAGTAGAGTGGCTATAGAGGTGAGTTTTCAACTCCCATTTGTTAGCACCAAATAAGATATTTTGTCACATGTTGAGTTGGAAGAGTGAGAAAGTGACAAGTGCATGTCACATGTGAAAATGTAGAATTAAAAATTAGGAGAAATTGGTCACATGTGAGGGAAGAAATTTTAAACTAGAAGAAATATTAACAAGGTTAGGAAACAAGGTGATTAGTTAAGTAATCAAGGATTAATTAAATAGTTAAGAATTAGAAGAAATAAGGAATTAAGTCTCAAGTAGAGTTTAATATAATTATGATTAATTAAACTTAAAGAAAAATAGTTAGATATGTTCAATTAATTAAAATTAATAAACTATTAGATGAATTAGGGAAATATAATTAATTATTGGTGTATTACCTAAAATGTAGTGTTAAAGAACATAAAGAAAGTTCAACATCAAATAAATACAAACTAGATAAACACTTAATATTAGACCACAAATTGATGCTGGAAAATCTTGGGGAAGTTAGCAATCTTGCATGTTGGAGTGTTTTATCCCTGTATTGCTCGATTATAGTGTTGAGTGAGGAGCTTGGTCTCTAAAAGACTCATTCATTGAAGAAGCTCGCCTAAACTTTTGGTGCTTAGTAGAACATGTTCTCGGTGATGCTTGTGGTGCTTAGTCGATGTGCTTGCTCAGAAATGCCTCGCTTGCTCGGTTGTTTTTCTGTCACTCGGAAGTTTGGTTTTCCGACTGGTGTTCTTGAGGATTTGTTGGGCCAACTTGATACATTTAATTTTTGTAGCATGTGTCGCATTCTCCTAGGTAGATCTGGAGGCTGACATGGAGAATTAATTAACTGTAAGGCTATTTGAGAGTCGACTTGTGTTGCATTTAATATTTGTTTGTTTTAGGAGCCAACTTAGTTTAGGAATTATTTCTTTCTTCCAGATGACTTGTGGTTGAAGAAATAGTATTTAAGAGGGGTATGGGGTAGATTGTAGAAAAAAAATGCAAGAAGGAATGGAACAAAGAAAAATAGTTGAGATTTAAGTTAGGAATCTAAAGCTAGAGAATTTGCAAGCAGAGCTAGTGGTTGAGGCTTAGGAACAAGGAGATCACTTGGTGGCTTGTGAGCACAAGTTTGGATCTTGCTAGATATTTCTACCAGATTGATGTGTTTTAGATTTGGCTAGCTAGGGTTAGGGTTTGGATTGGATCTTGAGGGATCTTCCAGAACTATTACTTTCTTTGTAATTGGTCATAACAGGGAAGGCCTTACAGCTCGACACATTGCATGTAATCAGTTATTTTATGAATAAAGAATCCATATTGTTATCAGATCTTGCTTAGTTGTTGATTTCAATTTTTTTATTGTTTATCTAGAGGCTTGGACATCTCCTTTTCTATTTTCTTGTCCTTGCATTGCGTCACAAATAAAGACTCAAAACCAAATATTAGAGAGTGCAAACCTTGAAAAACCATAAATGTGAAGCCTCCTTTGTTGAATAGATTTGGTCCAAGAGATTGGATGTGTGCTCAAGATGCTTCAAGCTTCAAATGTAGAGGTATTTTGACATTATAATGGTATGAATATGGTTTTTTTCTTCAAAATGGCATTGCAACTTTGTTCAAATGGTGGATGATTTGTGAAGGGAAGAGGACTCAATATATAGGCAATGAGAGGGAGAAATGAACGGTCAAGATGCAAACTTGAGGAAGGGTGGAGATTCATTTGAGAGAGACCACATGGATTGTGCTTTCTCAAATGTCTCTCATTGTGACAAGTGTCAAAAGGAGATAGGTTTGGAAGTATGGGGGAATGTGACCATTTTGGGAGATGTGAGAGGGGACAAATGTGTAAGAAAGAGATGTAGTATGTAAGAGGGATGTAAGAGCATTTAAGGTTGAAATGAGGTAAGAGATTTGGGGGATGCGAGGATGTGACATGAGGGTTGACTTAGGTTGGGTTAGGATTTCATAATCTATGGATTATGATTGTGAAAATGTTTAGTGGGTGATTAGCCTTAGATTAGGAGGCAAGTGGGAGAATTTGGAGGATGTCATGGAGGAGAGAGAATGAGTGGAGTGTTAGATTAGATAATCATGGGTCATTAGCTAATTAAGGATGATTAGCATGTGTGAATGGATTGGGTTGAGTCAGAACTCAAGGTTAGGTAGTTGGAATTGATTAAGTTAGGAGTTAAAGTTAGGAGCCATGTGCTCAAATTGGATTAAATGCATTATTTAATTCCAAATGGGAGGAAAAGGGGATTTATGAATTAATTTAAATAGATGAATACATTTATTTAAATTAATAGAGGAAGGAGATTTAATTAATTATCAGACTATGGGTTGCCATTTAGACAATTAGTTAGACTATAGTGAATTAATTAAATTAATTGACTAGGGGATGACATGAATTAAATAAATACTAAACATTTAGTCAATTCATTTCCTAGGAGAGACCTAAATAAGATAGCTTAATTATGTGATCAAATTTAGGTGTCTACATTTTTTCCCTCTTCAACATAGTGTTAAAATAACATTATTTTGAAGATGTTTAAAATAATAAACGACACAAAGAATTACAAGGCAATGAGATTGCCCCAGAATATAGGTAGAGAGGTTTAGACTAGGTGATGCCCCCTCGAGAGAGCGACAGGGAGAGAAAAAGGGGCCCAGGTGACATCTCGAAAGGAAGAAAGGGTTTTGGCGAAATTGGTAAAAAAAGGGCAAGAGGGGGTGAAAATATGGTTAAATGGGTAAGAAAATGAGGGTGAGAGTGAAATAGGGAAGAATGGGGATGATAGGAGGGTTGTGGAAAGGTAAAAGGAGTCATGAGAGGCCCTTAATAAGGGTTAGGAGGGCCAGAAAGAGGTCATTTGCGCATATTCAAGCTTATTGATATATTAATTTTTTGAGATCTGATATTGCATACAGAGAATGACAAGAGGAGGGATATCAAGGCACATGGAAGATATTGCAAGTAGTGTTTGGTAGCATCAAGTGCCCAATAGATAGGTAGGATTGAAAAACCAGTCTCTTTCCTTTATTTTTTAAATTTTTTTTCAAATTTTATGTTACAAAATCATGATCACATAGGCTTGGGATCAACGAGATCTCCCTTGGGACTAGTGGGATTTTGATCCCACAAAAAATTGTTAGTTGAGGGGGTCAGGAAGGGGTAGGAAGGAATGTTTGGTAGGATCACCAAATTCCTTGGCTTTTCAAGATTTTTGGTGGGATTGTGATCCCGCAATGAATTTTTTGAAGATCGCGATTCCTGACCAAATGGGTAAGGGAAGGGAGAATTTATGTGATCCCATAAGGGATTGTGAGGGTAGGAAAGGTCATCACAAGAATGCATTCTTGAAGCCATACATGAGGGTTAGGGCTATGCGATCCCATGTCGGCGGGATCATGAGAATGGGTGCTTTCGGGATCACAGGGTAAACCTGTGGGATCACGAAGGGAGGTTTGGAAAAGGATTTTAGGATGGAATAGGGTTGGGGGATTAAATTTAGACTATATAGGCTAGAATTAGTAGAAAATAAAACTGATGTAGCTGACTTGATTAGTTGCAGTGGTTGTGGATCAACTGACTAGTCGGGAGAGGCAGGTCGCAGTACTACGGGTGGAAGAGTAGTTTACACCAGTAGAATGAGCACGAGTGGATGTGATCAGACTAGGATACTTGGCACAGATGCCCAATAGGAAGAGATATATTTCCATGGTTATCATGCTTGCAAAACTAGTATGAAGAACTAGCTTGCAATAAGGGTTTCCAAATGAGAATGAATATGAAGATCAAAAGCTTTTATGAGATGCAAGACTGAGATTCATTCACCATTTATGTTAAGCATTCTATGTGATTTAGATTTAAAAATAGGAATAAGAAACTAAATGCTAAATTATTTATGAAATTCTAGAGCTAAACTAACATGATAACAATGCAAAAATTAGAAATAGATTTTCTCTTGGAAGGGCCTCTATTTATAGATTTTTGGGAGAAACTTGCGAGCTTGGATGAGGTGGCACCTATGTGGCATCCACATAGGATAGATAGGATGGCTCTAATAAAAGGTTAACTTGAGACAAGATGGTCATTTAAGGTTTGAAGGGCTCAAGGTTTCTCACACATGTGTGAGAAACTTTAGGGAAGAGTGTGGGTGACAAAGTTGTAAGAAAGAGTTGGAGCATTTAAGGAAGTTTGGTAGCTTCCTAGGGAAGAGTTTCTCACACATGTGTGAGAAACTCATTAGAACTAATGAGGTTATGAATCAATTTTTAAGTAAGGTTAAGGGAGTGATTAGGTGGGAGGATATGTTCAGCAAGTGAGGTGATGGGTGTAGGTTAGGTTTTAGGTAGGGATGTAGATTAATCCAAGCTTAGAAGAGTATTAAGATATGGAGGGATTTAGTGTTAAAGAACATAAAGAAATATAAATATCCAACAATACAAACTAGATAAACACTTAAGATTAGACCATAAATAAAGACTCAAAACCAATTATTAGAGATTGCAAACCTTGCAAAACCCCAAATGTGAAGCCTCCTTTGTTGAATAGGTTTATTCCAAGAGATTGGATGTGTGCTCAAGATGATTCAAACTTCAAATGTGGAGGGATTTTAACATTATAAGGGTATGAATATGGTTTTTGTTCTTCAAAATGTCAGGGTAACTTTTCTCAAATGGTTGATGATTTGTAAAGGGAAGAGGGCTCAATTTATAGGCAAGGAGAGGGAGAAATAGATGGTCAAGATGCAAATTTGAGGAAGGGTGGAGATGCATTTGAGAGAGAGCACATGAATTTTTATTTCTCAAATGTCTCTCATTGTGACAAGTATCACAAGGAGAGAGGTTTGGAAGTATGGGGGAATGTGACCATTTTGGGATATGTGAGAGGAGACAAATGTGCAAGAAGGAGATGGAGTGTGTAAGAGGGATGTAAAATAATTTAAGCTTGACATGAGGTGAGAGAATTGGGGGATGTGAGGATGTGACATGAGGGTTGACTTGGGTTGGGTTAGGATTTCTTAATCCATGGATTTGTTAGAAATAGGGAATACTAAGAGGGGGGGTGAATCAGTATTTTGCAAACTTTTGCTTTCACCCAATTATGGATATAAAAGATTATCTTAATACATGCATAATATAGTAAACTAAATAACATGCATAGCAATAAAGTAAATGAACTCATAACACATTATTTGTTCTCGAGGACACCCTGGCCAAGGGAAAACCTCGGTGGGGATGGTACCCACAAAGATCCACTAATCAAAAGTATCTTGTTAAGGATGTTGACCCTGTTAGGAGCCTTTTACAAGCATATAGTGTCTTAGTCCTGATTAAGGAACTATAGGCCTTGTTAGAAGTCTCAACCCTGCTAAGTGTTGGTAGTACTGATTACAAATGATTACAAGATGATCCCACCGCCCAAACAAGTAATGTACAATGATTACTGAATAAAAAATAGAGTAAGGTACATAACCTTATACTACTTTCTTGTCTTTCACAACTTCGCATCAATATCTTTCGCTATATCATCTATCTCATTACAATACATCTCTCTTTCGCATTTCATATGCTTTACATTTATACAAGTTATTAGGAATAATAACTTTTATAGTCGTCTTTACATAACTTAAAGCTTTATACAAAATGCATATTTACCCAAGGGCTAACATCTAGGATGTCATCCCTTTATACTATTAAGACATTATTTTGATAAACAAAATAATCCCTTAACTCTTTACCAATTCTGTCTTCATATTCTGTCCTGTCGGCTTAACACTGTCTTTTGTAAAACTGCCATAACTTCTTCCGTACAAGTCGTACAGACTTGCACTCTTAGGTGAGTCTTCAATAGTCATCATAGTATCTATGTTCAAGTGTGAAAGCATTGAAATTAGTCCAATCGACATCGCCAATCAAAACTGTCTCCTTGGTACACTAGGAAAATACTGCACATACTTAGATAATTTTACTTTGCGCTCTGTCATACTTTCTCTCTATCATATGCAGTCTTCATGGAGCTTATATGTTGCCATAATGACAACATCTAGATATCTAACTCAGCCAAATTGCCAACAGGATTATGATTGTGCAAATATTTATTTGATTAGGCTTGTATTAGGAGGCAAGTGGGAGAATCGGGAGAATATTATGGGAGGAGAGAAAATGAGTGGAGAATTATATTATCTAATCATGGGTCATTAGCTAACTAAGGATGATTAGCATGTGTGAATGGGTTGGGTTGAGTAAGAACTTAAGGTTAGGTATACTTGGGATTGGTTAGGTTAGGGGTTAAAGTTAATAGCCATGTGCTCAAATTGGATTAAATGCATTATTTAATTCCAAATGGGAGGAAAAGGGGATTTATGAATTAATTTAAATAGATGAATACATTTATTTAAATTAATAGCAGAATGAGATTTAATTAATTATCAGACTATGAGTTTCCATTTAGATAATTAATTGGACTATAGTTAATTAATTAAATTGATTAACTAGGGGATGACACAAATTAAATAAGCATTAAATATTTAGTCAATTAATGTCCTAGGAGAGAGCTAAATAAGATCACTTAATTATGTGATCAAATATAGGTGTCTAAATTTTTCCCCTCTTTGACATAGTGTTAAAATAACATTATTTTGAAGATGTTTAAAATAATAAATGACACGGAGAATTACAAGGAAATGTGATTGCCCTAGAAAAATGTGAGCCCAAAGAACCTAACCTAACTGGAGCACGCGTAGAAAATAAAATGTTATTTTAAAAGCGTGCAACAAAAATAAAGGATTCAACACACCACCTCCAATTAAACCAAAATGGAAGTACCCAAGTTCCATTTGATTTGTTCATTTTGGAGATTTGTGGATGTGCTCTCCAAAACACAATGAAATGATCCCCAAATTAAATCCTAAGATGATTAAAGGCCTAAATGCAAGCTAAAAGGGATCCAAGATGATGCAAAACTAGTATGAACTAGCTTGCAACAAGGGTTTCCAAATGAGAATGAAGATGAAGATCAAAAGCTATAATGAGATGCAAGACTAAGATTCATTCACCATTTATGTTAATCATCTATGTGATTTAGATTAAAAAACAAAAAAAAGAAATTAAATGCTAAATTCTTTATGAAATGCTACATCTAAAATAACATGATAACAATCCAAAAATGATAGATGGATTTTCTCTTGGAGGGGCCTTTATTTATATATTTTTGGGAGCAACTTGGGATCTTGGATGATGTGGCACCTATGTGGTATTAACATAGGAGCCACATAGGAGACACATAGGCTAGAGAGGATGGCTATGCCAAAAGGTCAAGTTGAGACAAGATGGGCATTTAAGGTTTGAAGGCCTCAATGTTACTCACACATGTGTGAGAAATTTTGGGGAAGAGTGTGGGGGACAAAGTTGTAAGAAGGAGTTGGAGCATTGAAGGAATTTTGGTGGCTTTCTTGAGAAGAGTTTCTCATACATCTGTGAGCAACTCATTATTACTAATGAGGTTAGGAATCACTTTTTAAGGAGGTTAAGGGAGTGATTAGGTGGGATGATAGGTTTATCAAGTGAGGTGATGGGTGTAGACTAGGTTTTAGGTAGATATTTAGATAAATCTAAACTAGGTTTAAATTAATCTAAGCTTAGAAGAATATTAAGATGTGGAGGGATCTAAATAAACAGTAATTTATTCAAAAAAAATTTTATGAGGGGACATGTATTTGTTAGAATGATTTTAGAATAACTGAGGGGGGGGGGGGGGGGTGAATCAGTTATCCTTAGGTCTAGATGTACTAATTCAACTTTCTAGCTCTTCAACAAACTTAGATATAAATCATAAATTGACTCGGTCTCTATAGAATATATTAGTAACATAAAACTTGTAGAATATAAAACTTTCAACCACATTCACATCAAATAACATTGACACAAGTATAACATTGGGATTTAACGTGGAAACCCAATTTGGGAAAAACCACCAGTAACATGCTACTAATTTTCCACTCTTCTAAAGTGAGCTCTGTGAGAAGCCAACCCTGTTAAAGGTTTACAACACACACTATTAGGTGTGACCCTATTAAAGGATTTAATTACCCTGTTAAGAGTGGCCTGATTAGAGGGTTTAAAAATATTCTATTAGAATGTCACCTTGATTAAAGGGTTTACAAAATGACTATTAGGTCAACCTTGATTAAAGGATTTTGACTGATACAATGGTTAGAAAGTAACAATAGGTTCTGATCTAAAATATACAACTCACTTTTCAAATACAGATCCAATGTGCTCCAATGTTGATTTACTAACTGACCTTCATTACCATCTCCATCTCCGATCTACTTAGAAATCTCTTCAAGAAATCATCTCAACTCTGTTCAGCTCTTCACAACTTCTCCTTAGCCTTTTTCTTAGATTCGTCAGTCAATAACATCAACCTTTTCCACTCTATCTATAACCCACAATTAGGTCATCCTTATACATCCTTGATCAGGTAGATTAAACTTTTGCTTCTTAATCTCTTCTGTAGATCTTAGGTTTAGGTCAGATTCCTCGAATCCTTCCATTATTTTATTCTTCTACTTTTCCTTCTAGATACATCTTCAAACTTCTCCTTGAATCCATAATAAAATGATTTACCATGCATTAAATGCATCATATAATTCATTAATAATTTTAACACATTTTACATATTCCAATAATTCAACTATATCGGTTGGGATTCTCAATTCTTTCACAAACTATGAATTATTGACACTCGGTCAATATTGTGTTCATCTTCTTGGCCATCACTGGATATCTCGATCATCACTAAAACTTTCCTTCTTAGAAAATACTATCTTTGCTCGGTTAATTATCTATTTCTTGATAATTATTGATGCTTGGTCGACACTAAATTTTCTCCGCTTATACTGGCACTCGGTCGACACTAGCATCACTTGGCTTAAACTAAATTTCTTCACTTTTGCTCGGTTAAGCCTATGCTTCTAGTCTTTATTCTTCACTTAGAGTTAAAGATAATAACACATTACCATGTCAATGTGCCAACTAATCAAATACCCATTGAAGTATCACATAACTCAACCTTTCCATAGGTCCTCTTATTATCTCCTTTTTCAAATCCTCTTCATCAATCAAAAGATATGGTACTCTACTAGATATAAATTGTCTTACTAGTTAAGGTTTGACATCAATGACAATATAACAATTGTTTCAATTGTATTTTCCAACAATCTCCCTCTTCGAAATTGATGGTAATACCACATGTTATACCATACAATCCAAAAAAAAATGTAATGAAGCAGCTTCTGTCAACTCTGTCTGTGTATTAGATCTTCATTAATATCCTTAGCTTCATTCTAATTCTCATCCAAGTACTAGCTCCCTCTTGGATATATTTCTCTTATATTCAACCACTCCCTCTTTTCTTAGGGTCATTTCTTATGAATTTCTCTTCTGTATCTCTCCCTTAGTTTTACTCTTGACAACTCCTTTTGAACGTCTTTTTTGTATCTTTCCCACTTTGACAACAATGCCAAAGAAACTTTTACCTATCGCTTGCATCTTTACCATGTAGATATCTTCATATTAGTTCTCTAATTTTTATGTTCCTTTGTTATCTTTCTTATGACTGATTAACATCTTTTGCTTTACTTTTCACAACTCTAGGCAACTCCTAAAGTGTGACCTCTTCTACATCAATTTGTTAGATATTCTAATTTATACCATTTGATGTAGTGCTCCTATATGTTATTAGGTAGCCTCAGTTATGGTAATCACCCCTAATTTACCTCCAAGATATTCATGATCATCTTTAGGTAATGCTTTGGTGAATATATCTGCTAATTGTTCCTTTGTATTCATATATTCCAATCTCACTTATTTGTCTTGAACTAGCTCTCTCAAATAATGATACTTGATAGAAATATGTTTAGTCTTAGTGTGAATTATAGGATTCTTTGATATGTTGATAGCACTTGTGTTATCATAGAAAATAACAACTGGCTCAGTAATTTCCTCTTTCATACCTTTTAAAAATTTCTTGATCCACACTAAATTTGAACAATTCACTGTTGCCGCTACATATTCATCTTTTGCTATAGATTGGGAAATGCAGTTCTTTTTCTTTCTTGTCCAAGAGACTAATCTCTTTCCTAGAAAGAATGCACCACCACTTGTGCTCTTTCTTTCATCCACATTTCCTGCCCAATTTGCATCAGTGTAAACTTTTAGTTCAAACTTGTCATTCTTCTTGTAATACAATCCATAGTCCTCTGTTCCTTTTAGATATCTCAATATCCTTTTCACTACCATCATGTGACTCTCCTTAGGATTTGTTAAAAATCTTGCAACAATCCCAACTGCTAAGGCAATATCTGGTGTACTATGGATAACACATTGTAGTTTTCCAATCATAGATCTATACAAGGTTTGATTTACTTCAGTTGTATCATTAATTTTTGATAATTTTTGTTCAGTAGCCATAGGTTTACTTACTGGTCTGGAATCTTCCATACCAAAAATTTTTAGTATCTCCTTGACATACTTAGATTGAGTAATATATATACCTTTCTTCATCTAATAAACATGCAAACCAACAAAGAATTTGATCTCACCAAACATAGACATTTCAAATTTGGTTTGCATCTCATTTGAAAAAGTTTGACATAGGGCATCCTGTCCTCCAAATATGATATCATCAAAAAATAATTCAGCTAACAATATCCCTTTACCTTTTTAGTCTTTAAATAGAGATTGATGTTGTCATTTGTCATTACAAATCCAATCTTTATCAAATAGTTGTGCAGTCTCTCATACCATGCTCTGAGGGCTTGTTTCAGTCCATACAATGCCTTATGTAGTTTACAAACCATGTTCTTCTTTCTTGGGTCAACAAGTCCTTTTGGTTGTTCAATGTATACTTATTCTTCTAGTATTCCATTTAGAAATGCAGATTTGACATCCATTTGATACACTTTGAATCCTTTAAAACCTGCATATGCAAGTAGAGTCCTTACTCCTAATCTTGCAGCTGGGGAAAATGTCTCCCCATAGTTAATGCCTTCTTCCTATGCATATCCCTTGCATACCAATCTAGCTTTGTTCCTAGTCACTTCTCCATGTTCATTTAGCTTATTTCTGAATACCCATTTTGTTCCAATAACATTCTTGTCTTTTGGTCTTAGTACTAGTGTCTAGGTTTTGTTTTTCTCTATCTGCTCTATTTCTTCATTCATGGCTTGTATCCAATCTTCATTCTCTAAAGCATCTTTCACTGTCTTAGGCTCAAATTTACATAATAAGCATGTTTGATCTTTCAAATTGCTTCTTTTCATGACTCCAGATTGTTTATCTCTAATGATTTGTTCTAGCTTATGATGTCTTCTTACACACTGTGCCAATGTAGGTTTAGATTTCCTTTCTAATTATTCTTGATCTTCAGGTTCATCTTGGAGATTCTTTATCTCTTCTTCTGATTGCTCGGTAGCATCCTCTTGATGCTCGACATTTTCTTTTTGTGGCTTGGTAGGTTCATGTTGTTGCTTGGCATCTAGTTTGGGTACATTACTAGCCTCTCCTTCTTCCATATATACAAAAGATCTATAATATTCAAGTTATTTCTTGCACTCAAATTCATTCTTTTCTGCATATTCATCAACTCTAACATTTGCACTTTCCACAATTTTGTTAGTGTTAGAATTCAAACACTTGTAAGCTTTTCTCTTAGTGGAATATCCTAGGAATATGCCTTCATCACTTTTAGCATCAAGTTTTCCATTCATATTGTCTTTCAGTATATAAAATTTTCTTGCAAAAACTTTAAAGTATTTCACATTAGGTGCATATCCATACCATAACTCAAAGGGTGTAGCATTTGTACCTTTCTTAATTTGTACTCGATTCAAGGTATAAACAATTGTACTTATAGCTTCTCTCTAGTATTTTTGTGCAACATTATTCTCTATCATTAGTGTTCTAGCATAATCCATAATTGATCTATTTCTTCTCTCTGCTATACCATTTTGTGGAGGTTTCCTAGGTGCAGACATTTGTCTCTTTATTCCTATATCATTGTAGAATATATTAAACTCATTTGATATGAACTCTCCTCCTCTGTCAGATCTCAAACATTTCAAGCTTTTACCTATTTCTTTCTCAACTTTTCCAAATACCACTCAAACAACTGAAAGGCATCAGACTTCTATTTTAGAAACATCATAGTCATCATTCTAGAATAGTCATCAACAAATAGAATGAAATATTTATTACCGCAGTAGCTTTGCACACCCATAGGTCCACAAAGGTCAGTATGAACCAATTTCAAAATATTATCAAAAGTATACGTCTTTCTCTTGAAACTAGACTTTGTCATTTTTCCCAATTGACATTATTTACACATCACATTATCAGGTTTCTTCAATCTTGGCAAACCTCTAACTTTCTTCATCTTACTAATATGTACCAAATTTTCAAATTTCACATGCCACAACCTCTTATACCATAACCATATATCATCAAATTGTGCAAACAAACATGTTTCTTTAGATAGGTCTAGATAGAACAAATTACCTCCTGTATGTTCTCCACTTCTAATTAGTTCACCAATGGCATCAAATATCTTAGCCTTCTCGTGATGAAATTCAGCTTGGTAACCAGTACTGTTCAACTATGCAACACTCATCAAATTATAGTTAAGACCTTCAACCCAATAAGCATTATCACATCTGATCTTATCAATTAATCTTATTGATCCTTTTCCTTTCACATGACATGGTGCATCATTACTAAACTTAACACTTCTACCTTTGTAATGATTTAGGGTTTCAAACTTACTTTTATCACTAGTCATGTGATGTGAGCAACCACTATCAATAATCCATTTATCAGCTTTACTCACATATGAAATAAGTGCAATTTTCTCATCTTCATTAGAATCATCTTTCATAGCAATATAAACAACTTCTATATCAAACTCATTAGATTCACTAGTTTCACTATCAGTTTCCTCTTCAACAATATAACAAGATTTATTACCTTTGTCTTTTTAATCTTTGTACCTTCTATGATCGCTATCATTTCTTTTGTCTTTATACTTTATTTCCCTTCTTTCATCCTTGTCATTCCTATCAAGGCATCTTGCTGCAATATGGCCAACTTTGTTACATGAAAAACAAATTACAAGAAGTTTACCTTTGAATTTTCCTTTTCCTCTCAGTAGCCTTCTAGCCATAAGTGCCCCAAGATCATCTAGATCATCATCAGAAGTATCACTATCATTGTCATTGTTACTATCACTGTTCACACATATTTCTTTCCCTTTCTTAGGCTTATGAAGAACCATTTGAGACTTGAATGCAGATTCAATGTTGTGAGTAGTGAAATTATCAAAATTAGATAGTTCAAAAGTAGTAAGCCTTATAACAAGACTTTCCAAAGTTAGGACATTACCAGGATTACTACTTAATTCTTGTATTGTAGAAACTCTAATAACATAGACAGGAAGCAGGGTTCTCAACACTTTACTAATAAAAATTTCATCATCAATGTTCCCATTAGATCCTGTAATAGCATTTACTACCTCTTTAACTCTGCCATAATACCGATCAATGTTTTCACCTTCTTTTATTTTCATTTCATCAAACTTACATCTCAAACTTTCAGATTTGGCTCTCACTACATTTGTGTCCCCACCATAGATAGTTGCTAGTGTGTCCCACATTTTATTTGCATTAGTATAGTCCTTGATGTCTTCAAATTTATGATAGCTTAGGGTAGATACAATCTCCAAAATTTCCTGATTGTGTTTTTGTTTTTCTTTCATCTCCTCAATTGTCATAGGTGTAGCAGGTGGTACATAGTCATTTTCCACATAGTGTTTCGCCGAATCACCAATACTAGCTAGGTGCAATTTCATCAAACTCTGCCATGTAGGGAAGTTCTCCTTGCTCAACTTTGGTACCTCCTTTTTGTACATCTTGATCATTAGCTTCAAGTACCTTTAAACTTTCTCCTTACAAGCACTAACAACTCTGATACCAATTGTTAGAATAATTTTAGAATAAATGAGAGGGGTGGTGAATCAGTTATCCTCAGGTCCAGATTTACTAATTCAACTTTCTAGCTCTTCAACAAACTTAGATCTAATAAACAATTCACTTGGTCTCTATAGAATATATAAGTAACATAAAACTTGTAGAATATAAAACTTTCAAAAATATTCACATCAAATAACATTCACACAAGTATAACACCATGATTTAATGTGGAAACCCAATTTAGGAAAAACCACTAGTAACATGCTACAATTTTTTCACTCTTTTGAAGTGAGCTTTGTGAGAAGCCAGCCTTGTTAAAGGTTTACAATACACACTATTAGGTGTGACCTTGTTAAAGGATTTAATCACCCTGTTCAGAGTGGCCTAGTTAGAGAGCTTAAAAATATTCCATTAGAATGTCACCTTGATTAAAGGGTTTACAAAATGACTGTTAGGTCAACCTTGATTAAAGTATTTTGACTGATACAATGGTTAGAAAGTAACAGAAGGTTTTGATATGAAATATACAACTCACTTTTCAAATACAGATCCAATGCGCTCCAATGTTGATTTACTAACTGACCTTCATTACCATCTTCATCTCTAATCTTCTCAGAAATCTCTTCAAGTAATCACCTCAATTCTATTCAGCTCTTCACAGCTTCTCCTTAGCCTTTTTCTTAGATTCATTAGTCAATAACATCAACCTTTTCCACTCTATCCATAACCCATAATTAGGTCATCCTTATACCTCCTTGATTAGGTAGATTAAACTTTTTCCGCTTAATCTCTTCCATAGATCTTAGGTTTAGGTCAGATTCATTGAATCCTTCCATCATTCTATTCTCCTTCTTTTCCTTCTAGATGCATCTTCAAACTTCTCCTTGAATCCATAATAAAATGGTTTAACATGCATTAAATGCTCCATATCATTCATTAATAATTTCAACACATTTTACATATCCCAAGAATTCAACTATGTCAGCTAGGATTCTCAATTCTTTCACAAACTGTAAATTACTGACACTTGGTCAATATTGTGTTCATCTTCTCGATCATCATTGGATATCTTAGTCATCGCTAAAACTTTCCTTCTCAGAAAATATTGTCTTTGCTTGGCTAATTATCTATTATTCATCAATTACTGATGCTCGGTCGACACTAAATTTTATCATCTTATACTAGTGTTTGGTTGACACTAGCATCACTCAGCTTAAACTAAATTTCTTCACTTTTCCTCAGTTAATCCTATGCTTCTAGTCTTTCTTCTTCACTTAGTGTTAAAGGTAAACAACACATTACCTTGTCAATGTGCCAACTAATCAAGTACCCATTGAAGTATCACATAACTCAACCTTTCCTTAGGTCCTCTTGTTATCTCCTTTTTCAAATCCTCTTCATCAATCAAAAGATATGGTACTCTACTAGATAGCAATTATCTTACCAGTTAAGGTCTGACATTAATAAAAATATAATAATTATTTCAATTTTAGTTTCCAACAGTATTAACATAAGTTTAATACATTAGAGAGGGGAGTATTTAAATTAAATTTAAATACTTTAGATAATGAACCAAACTTAAGTAAATAATTTTAGTAAAATGGGTAGAGGGACAAAACAACCATGATTAATTAATTAAAATTAATTATGATCACATGGATTATTAATTAAATAAATTTAATTAATAGGAAGGATTTTAGACATCTACATTTTCTCCCTCTTTGATGCGATGCTCCAACTGGTGTTGCATCAAAGGAAAGAAACAAAAGTTTCCCCAGATGAAATTAGGTGCCCATGAGTCATGAAGAAGCAACAATGGTAAGAGGTAGTGCCCCCTCGAGAAAATAATGCAATGAAAAGTTTTATGGAATTTTCTCAAAAAAGACACAAATAGGAAAGGAGTGAAGAGGAAAAGAGGGGGGGAAAGGGGATGAAGGAAAGGGGTGATAAGATGGGATACATACATGTCATACCACAAGCAAAGATGAATGATGCAATATAAATCTAATGCAGCTAATGGGACTTGGGGATTTCATTGTGTTAATGTCAGAGAGCACACCCTAGTTTGATATAGCAATATTAGAGACTTACCAAGGCTATTAGGAACTCAAGGCCTTGTCACTAGCATTGTAGAGTACTGACACAAAAAACACATAAGGGTTTCCCCAGCATCACATATGAATCTAGGAGGAAGCATGGTGGGAATGATGCTGAGGAAACCCACAGACAAATGACATTTCCTAGGTACACCATGTAACCCAAAAGGTCAAATGTAGGATGTGCAAGGGTCACATCCAATTGACTCACAGGAAGAAAATAAAATGATCAAAATAAACTCATCCTAGATTGTCCCCATTTGCATCATACCATGATATAATAAGATTGTGGTGACTTTGAGGAGAGGAACAATGAGAAGCCTTCAAAAAGATAACCAAGAATCAAAGAAACAATCCAAAATCAAAGTGATAGATCCAAAAGATGTCATTTTCTAAGAGAGATCGATGGACTAAATGATGGGGAGATTAGGTTGGACATGAGGAAGGATGCATCCTACAAGGACCGGCTAGTGGGACTTGAGCAAAAAACTATGTCTAGCAAAAACATATGAATTTAAAACAATTACCTAATCAAGGAGGGAGAATGAGGAACTTATTGAAGTACAATGTTTGGAAAGACAACTCAATTGATCACATTTCTACAAGACAGATGAGGATATGTACAATAGGACTCAACAATATAGTAAAAAAGGCACGGTTGATATATATAGCAGATATTTACAAAATCTCATGGATTAGGATAGGTCAATAGTGACAGAGATATATACAAAGCTCAGGATGTAGGAATGAAGTCATGCTATGTAATTAATATACATAGGAAGCTTAGGATGCGGGATAGTAATTTATCTCATGATGTGTACTTTTGATAATAGAACACCTCAAGAATGTGAGTTGATGACAGGGATTTGGGGAGTAGTGGTGACAAGTGGGTAAAGGGTATAGATGGAATGGGAGTTTGATAGATAATGGAATGGTCCACTATGTATGGTGCCTATTTCTAGGTTTTCACCAACATACGCATCCAAGGCACTTGATTTCCAAGTTTTCACCATTGGACGATTATTTCTCTTTACTTTTTCATCATTTTTTGATATTTTTAATTTTTTTTTGTATTTTTTTTGTTATCATCGAGGTGCCTGTTTACCATGTTTTCACCAAGACCAATCATTTTTTCAGGATTTTTTATATTGTTTTTGTGATTTTTTCAAATAAATAGGGGGTGGTTCAGGCATAGAACCGCTTTAGATGGATGATATTAATGAGATCATTCAGGGGCTCCCCTTCGGGTGTAGACAACTAGTAGGCTCCTGAGCCAAAACATGTTGTGACAATATAAGGACCCAACTAAGTAGGTTCAAACTTGCCTTTCTTTTCTTGATCTGCTTGTACTTTTTGATTCTCTTTAAGGACCATATTTCCCACATGGAACTATCTTGGGTGGACCCTTTTTTTATAGCTTCTTTTAAGTCAGTTATAGTATACAACTAGATGATCATAAGCTCGCTACCTCTTCTCATCTAATAGGTCTAGCTAGGTGAGACGTGCCACATGATATTCTTCATCAATGGTATAATTTTTCATAGACACTCACAATGAAGGTAGCTCGACCTCAATTGGTAAGACGACCTCAACACCATATACTAGGGAGGGTGGGGTGGTGCCTGTTGGAGTGCGGAAGGAAGTGCAGTATGCCTAGAGGGAGGGATTGATTTGGAGATGCCAATCATGACCAAAATTATTGAAAACCTTTTTGAGAATCTTTATAATGGTTTTTTTGGTTGCCTCAGCTTGGCCATTCCCTTGGGAGAAGTACAAGCTGGAGAAATGGTGATAGATGTAGAATATGACACATAGATCTTGCATATGCTTTTGTTCAAAGGGGGTGTCATGATCTATGAAGATGGTGGAAGGGATGTCATAACGGTAGATGATGTGGTAAAGGAGGAACTTAGATATCTAAATTCCAGTAGTGAGGGTGAGCGGAATCACTTCAACCCATTTCATGATGTATTTAGTGACGGTTATAATATACTTATGTCCATCTAAGGAGAGGGGGGTTATCTTACCAATGAGGTGGAAGCCCCAACATGAGAAGGGACAAGGTGGGGAGATCAGATGTAGGTCTTGTGCTGGGGCATGAATTATATTCCCATGTTACTAGCACGGTAGCCATTTCTATATGAACTTGCAGGCATCATGTTCCATTATTGGCCAGTAGTATCCAACTTTGAGAAAATTCTTTGCTAGGACCATGCCACTTGTGTGGGCACCATAGATTCCAGTGTGAACCTCTTATAAGGCTAGGGAAGCCTTGTTTGAATGATTGAGAGAGAATATTATGATATCTATGACGATATAGGGTATTAGCTATGAGAGTGTAGCGGGAAGCTATGCAGATAAGGTTCTGATGCTGGGTGTTTGTGAGGTGAGGAGATATGATGGAATTTTTTAGATAATCATGGATGTCATGGTATCATGGAGACTGGGGACCAACCAAAATGTATTCCATTTTAGAATCAACATTCTCGTAAGTAGGTGTATGTAGCTCTACTAAAAATTCATACTGTGTAGAATCTCGAGGCATCTCTAGTAATGACCCGATAGTTTCCATTACGTCTGCAACTTTTTTTTGTAGCTTGGATACTTGTGTGAACTGTAGGCTTAGGAATTGTTCTTTCAGTTTATCCACCAACTCTTTGTATGGTAACCATTTGTCATCTTTCATTTGGAATTCATCCAAGACCTTCTTGATAATGACTTGTGAATCCTTGAACACTTGCAACTATGTGATATTCCATTAGATATGTTTTTTGAGGCCTGAGATGAGTGCCTCGTATTCTACAATGTTATTGGTATAGGTGCATCCCAAATTGAATGATTTAGGGATATAATCACCTTGGGGAGTGACAAAGAGGATTCCCTCTCTTGATCCATGAGATGTGTAAGAGCCATCGAAATATAGCTTCCATGTCAGTTGTTCTTCAACCATGCATAGATGTTCATCTAGGAATTCCATTACCAATGGATTTGCATCTACCAAGGGTGCCTCAGCTACCTAATCTATAATGACTTTCCCTTTTATTGCCTTTATGTCAATATACTAGATGTCTAATTCACTCTAGAGCATAACCCATTTTTCCATTCAGCGTGTAAATATTTTTCTTAAGAGTAGGTAATTAAGTGGATCTACATTGGAAAAAAGCTTCATGGTGTGGTTGAGCATGTAATGTCAAATATTTTGAGTGGAAAAAACCACTGCAAGACATGCCTTCTCCATAGGTGAATAGTTCAACTTATAGCTGACAAGTGTGCTCCCGATGTAGTAGATAGCTCTTTCCTTTCCATTATCATCAAGTTGGGCGAGGAGTGCCCCCACTACTATAGTGGTTGCTGAAATGTATAAGATAAGAGCGAATCCTGGTGTTGGTGGCACAAGAATGGGCAAGTTGGCCAAGTATTCTTTGAGCTTCTCAAAACTCCATTGACAAATTGGGTCCCCCTTGAAATCAGTATCCTTGCAAAGCAGATGTGTGAACGGTTGACATTTTTCAGCTAGATGTGATATGAATCTACATATAGACTATACTTTTTCTTATAGGCTCCTTAGCTTCTTGAGTGTTCAGGGAGGAGGCATGTCCATTATGGATTTGACTTTTTTGGGATCAATCTTGATGCCTCATTGTGTTACTATGAACCCAAGTAGCTTACGTGATGTTACACCAAAGATACACTTCTTTGGGCTTAATTTTAAACCATAATGATGTAAGCAATCAAACACATGCTCAAGAATGTCAAGGTGTTCCAACCACATCTTTGATTTGGCTAGAATTCAATCCACATAGACTTCAAGTATCTTGTGTATCATGTCATGGAATATGGTTATCATTGCTCTCTAATAGGTGGCCCCTACATTATTTAACTTGAATAGCATCATATTGTAACAAAAAGTACCCTAAGGTGTTGTAAATGTCATCTTATATTGGTCTTATTTAGATATGCAGATCTAATTGTACCCTGAGGAATCATCCATGAGAGACAACATCTCATGACCAGCTGTGAGATCGATGATCATATCCATGTTCGGTAGTGGGAAATCATCCTTTAGGCATGCTTTGTTAAGGTTTGTAAATTCGGTGCAGATCTTGATTTCCCCTGATGGCTTGGTCATTGGTACCATGTTAGAGATCCATTCTGAATAATCGATAGCTTGAATGATTTTTCTTACAAGAGCTTTTCAAATTTTGATTTAACCAAAAGGGTACCTTGGGATGCATTTTGCGAAGCTTCTGTTTGACTGGTTTTTCACTTGGGACCATTGCAAGGTGATGAATGACTAGGTTGGGAACTAACCTAGGCATGTGAGAGTATGAACATGCAAAATTTATCGTAGCTTCTTGGAGGAGTGCAATGAAAGCTTCCTATTCTCCCTTAGTTATGGATGCTGTGATGTATGTTATTCTCGAGCATTCATCATTTACCAAGTTGACAAACTTGGTGTCTTTGATGAGTATGGAGGACTGCTCTAGTCT
The DNA here is from genome assembly GCA_027943335.1 of Chamaecyparis obtusa. Taxonomy (NCBI): domain Eukaryota; kingdom Viridiplantae; phylum Streptophyta; class Pinopsida; order Cupressales; family Cupressaceae; genus Chamaecyparis; species Chamaecyparis obtusa. The sequence goes on along the minus strand of BSBK01001519.1, from coordinate 3,339,176 downwards.
ATAATCATGGATAGGAGGAAGAGGCAAGTCTTCATATTCTATTGCCTCAAAGAGGTTTTCACTAGAAAATACACCCTTTGTTTTTACTTTTTTGGAGTTAAAACATGCCCCAGAGGGGTTTTCATGAAAAGACTCATTCATTTCCTTTTCATTTTTACTTTTATAGCTAAATACTTCCTCTTTCCCAAAGTATCCCTTGGGGTGCATCTTATAGACATGTGCTGACTCATGCACACAATCTTGCTATTGATCTAATGCTCCCATGAATCTTAGGAGTTCTTCTTTGCTTCGAAACTCATCGATATGTGCAACACTTGCTTGGTCCCAGTCTATGAGTTTGGGGTGGATGAATGGGAAATGGTTGGTCCCAGTCATCACCATCTTCTTTAGGTCCTAGACCACCACCTTGATAGTTCCATTATTTTGTAGCCCACTTGTGTGATGCATGATATTTATTCTTGAAGTACCTAATGAGTTTGGTGTTAGGAGGTGGTGGATCTTTTTAGAACCATCTATTGATATCATGGTCCATTTCTTGATTATTCAGAATAGCATGTGAAATGAACATGGATGGACCCATTTTCTTTACTTCATACTCTACTTGAGGGAGTGTGCTTTGGTGAAATGGGCACCCTTGGGTATGTGGATCAAGCAACAGTGCCCCTACTACAAAGGCATCAGTCAAACTGTATTCACCATAGCCCCTGTTGTTTATCTTGATAGTGGAAAGGGTGGAGGTTAGGATTGTCTCTAGATCATAGTGGGAACGGGATGAGCTGGTGATGGAAGTGCCAATATTGATTCTAGGACAATGGGTGTAGTGGGGAAATGATGCTTCCAACACATGACAATATGCAAAGGGTTAGGGATATGTGTGGATGGTGACTTTAGTGCCTTGATGTGGAAATTTGATGTACTAATGATATGTGGATGGGATGACTTTGATGGAATGAATATAGGATCAATTGAGAAGTATGTTGTAGGGAAGATCAAGATCAACAACATGGTAGATAGTTTCTTTGATTGTCAGGCCTAGCTTGATAGGCAACAAAATGGTACCCTCTAAGGTACATTCCAAGTTATTGTAGGCCTTGATGGTGATGACCTCATATGATATATCATCCTCTATGTATCCCACTTGTTGAATGAATTTTAGTGTGCACAAGTTAAGGTCTGAACCATTTCTATCATAACATGTTTGACAACAAAGTCATTTACCATAATGACGATGGCGAGAGGGAGATTATGATCAGGTTCAATAGATAGAATGTTATATGGTTTAAATGAGAGAGAACACAATTTAGATAGATTCCCCATGAGGTTCTCCAAATGGATATTTTTAATGTATGTGGGGACACGTGCTTCTTGGAGGGCTTTATTGAGGATTTCCTGGTGAATGGGTGAGGTGTGAAGAAGGTTGAGGATGGAGATTTTGGTAGGGGTATTCCCAAGGTGTTCCAAGAGGTTATATTTCACATTGGATGTGGAAGCTACATTAGCACCGACAAAAGATATTCTACCTCTATAGGTGGTGACCCCACACTGACTTTCTGCACCTTTATCATGTATGATATTGATATTGGGTTCGACCTGGGAGATGCAACCAAAAAACTTATCATAATTGATATGAGTGGTGGTGTAGTCTTTTCCATCAACATGGTCACCTTTCTTTCCTTTTCCTTGGTTCTGGGATGGCAAGTTAGCATTCACTACATTCTTTCTAGAGTTGCCAGAGTTGTGTTAAGGAAACACATTTTTTTATATTTGGAGGTTGGAATTGGGTGACACTTGGGCAGTCACATTGACTGTGATCTCTTTTTTGTCAATGATATCTTGGACATAATGTTTGAGTTTCATGCATTTCAAAGTGGCGTGTCCCTTAACACGGTGATAATCATAGTACTCATTATCCTTGTACCATGCTAGCTTGGGGGTCAATTCATCGAATGGATGGGTCTAGAGGTAAATAATTAAGTTGGCACTAGCTATTCAATGGAAGATCATGTCCAAAGGTTTACTGAGAGGGGTGACTATGCACTTTAGATTATTTTGGATGCATGAATTATTCAGTCCTTGGGTGATTGATATAGTGTTTTCTTAATTTCCTTGGTTTTGGAAATGGTGCATGGGTTGTTGGTAAGTTGGCCCATGTGTTTGGTAAATAGGTGTATGTTGATATGCTGGCATAGGTGGTTGTGGAACAACCAAAACAACTTGGACATGATTGGTGTTGGTGGCTCCATCAAGAAGGACGTTCTTATTTTTATTCCAGTAATGAGACTGGTCATTACTAGGATTATATTGTGATCTTTCTTTATAATGCATGATGGTAATGTCATCCAAGATGCCTTTCTCAATGTCCATTCCTTTTCCTTTGAAATCTTGATATGTTTGGATATGGTTCATGTGCATGAAGTGAGTCATAGATAAGCAATGCCGAGCATCAGGAGGATGCTACTGAGCAATCAGAAGCAAAAACTACAAATTTTCATGATGAACCCGAAGATCAAGAAGAAAATAAATCTTAACCTACATTGGCACAGTATGTGAGAAGACATCATAAGCCCAAGAAAATCATTTCAAATGAGGAATCTTGAGTCTTGACCAGAAGTAAGTTGAAAGATCCTACATGTTTATTATGTGAATTTAAGCCTAAGATAGTAAAAGATGGCTTAGAGAATGAAGACTAGATTCAAGGTATGAATGAAGAAATAGATCAAATGGAAAAGAATGATACCTGGACTTTGGTGTCGAGACCAAAAAACAAGAATGTTATTGGAACATAATGGGTATTCAGATACAAGGTTAATGAACATGGACAAGTCACAAGGAAAAAGGAAAGACTAGCATGCAAGGGTTATGCACAAGAAGAAGGAATAGACTATGGGGAAACATTTTCCCCTGTAGCAAGATTAGGAGTGAGAAATCTACTTGTATATGCTACTTACAAAGACATCAAAGTATATCAAATGGATGTGAAGTCTACATTTCTGAATGGTATATTAGAAGAAGAAGTATACATTGAACAACCTGAAAGATTTGTTGATCCAAACAAGAAAAATATGGTTTGCAAACTGAATAAGGCATTGTATGAATTGAAGCAAGACCCCAGAGCATGGTATGAGAGGCTGCACAATTATTTGATAAAGATTGGATTTACAAGGACAAATGACAACATCAATCTCTACATGAAAGCTGAAGAAGGTAAAGGGATTTTGTTAGCTAAAATTTTTGTAGATGATATCATATTTCCAGGACAAGATGCCCTATGTCAAAAAATTTCAAATGAGATGCAAACTGAGTTTGAGATGTCTATGTTTGGTGAGATAAAATTCTTTGTTGGTTTGCAAGTCTATCAAATGGAGAAACATATCTTTATCACATAATCTAAATATGTCAAAGAGATACTGAAAACTTTTGGAGTGGAGGATTCAAGACTAGTAAGTACTCATATGGCTACTAGAAAGAAACTATCTAAAACTAATGATACTGCTAAAGTGAATCAAACCCTATATAGATCCATGATTGGAAAGCTACAATATGTTGTCCATAGCAGACTAGATATAGCCCTAGTAATTGGGATTGTGGCAAGATTCTCGACCAATCCTAAGGAAAATCATATTTTGGCTCTAAAGAGAATATTGAGATATCTAAAAGGGACAAAAGATTATGGATTGTACTATAAGAAGAAGGAGAAATTTGAACTGAGAGTCTACACTAATGCACATTGGGTAGGAAATGTTGATGACAGGAAAAGTACAAGTGGTGGAGCTTTCTTTCTGGGAAAAAGATTAGTCTCCTGGACAAGAAAGAAACAAAACTACATTTCCCAATCTACAATAGAAGATGAGTATGTAGCAACTGTAGTGAACTGTTCAAATCCAGTATGGATCAAGCAATTGTTGAAAGGTATGAAAGAGGAGATCACTAAACCGATTGTTATACTATGTGATAACACAAGTGCTATCAAGTATCATTACTTGAGGGAATTGATACAAGATAAAGAAGTGAGAATGGAATATGTGAATACAAAGGAACAACTAAAAGACATATTCACAAAAGCTTTACCTAAGGATTCTCATGAATATCTTAGAGGTAAATTAGGGGTGCTTCCCCTAACTGAGGATGCCTAGTCAACTAGGATCACTACATCAAATGTGCTACACAAAGTATCTGACAAATTGATGCAGGAAAGGTCACACTTTAGGAGCTGTCTAGAGTTGTGAAAAGAACAACAAAGCTGATAATCAGTCATAAGAAAGATGACAGAGGGAGAAATACTGATACTCAACTAACAAGATGACATCTACATATGAAAGATGTAAGTTCTAGATACTATTTTTGCATTATTGTCAAAGAGGGAGAGATTCAGTTGAAAACATAGATATAAAGAACACTGAGGTATATGTTCCAAGATTCAGAGATTCAGAGAATCATAGGGAGAGAGATACATAAAAGATTAAGAGGGAGTAACTATGTAAATGGTCAAGGAAGGCTAATTTGTTGAGAATCAAAATGAAGCTAAGGATATTATAAATATTTTTGATGCAATGACAGAGTTTTGGATTGGTTGTTAAATCATGTGTTATTAATGTGGTGTTGCCATCAATGCCAAAGAGGGAGATTGTTGTAAACTACAATTGAAACAATTATTGTATTGTCATTGATGTCAAACCTTAACTAGTAAGATAGTTGCTATCTAAGAAAGTACTATATCTATTGATTGATGAAAAGGATTAGGGCAAGGGAGATAACAAGATAACCTAGGGAAAGGTTGAGTTATTTGATAATTCAATGAGTACTTGATTATTTGGCACAATGATAAGATAATATATTGTTTATCTAAGTAAGAAGAAAGACTAAAGAAGTGCGCTTAACTGAGCAAACATGAAGAAATATAGTTGAAGCTGGGTGATGTTAGTGTCGACTGAGCGCTAGTATATGCCGACTAAATTTAGTGTTGATTGAACATTAGTTTATGTTGAGCGACAGGAAATTAATGAGCAAGACAGTGTTAGCTGAGGAAGATAGTTTGTAGAGATGACCGAGTTACACAGTGATGACCGAGGAGATGAACACAGTATTGACTGAGTGTCAGTAATTTATATTTGGAGAAAGAATTCAGATTCCCAGTCGACATAGTTAAATTATTGGGTTATGTAAATCATGTTGACTTTATTAATTGATTGTATGGAGAATTTAATGTTGTGCGCTAAAATGTTGACACACTTCTATGAGTCATTATATCTAAGATTGCTCAAGAATGAGGTCTCAAATGGTGACTCATAGCTCTCTATTCATGGAGTGCAAGGGTTTGTAATGAGGGCCCTCAATTTTAGACCTAGTTTGTGCCCATGCAAGTACACCATAAAATGAGAGATTCAAAGAGGAAAAGCAAGAATGCTAGTCTCCATGATCATCAAGTACGCATGCAAATGAAAATGAAAGCTATTATATATGATAACAATGCATGAAAGAAAACTAATCTATAAACGGAAATGCTTATGCAAGATTATTCTATGAAAAGAAATATGAATCTAATCTAATATGCAAGTGCAAGATTAATCTAAATGGATTTCCATGGAGGCATGAGAGAAGAAGACAAGAAAAGAGAAGTTGCAATATCCAAGCTCAAGTGCTCCAAACTCTTCTCCAAAATTGCTCTCCAAACCTGCATAACAATAACATAAATCTTGATCATGTATGAAATGAGAAGGAGAGGGCTCCTTATAAAGGATTTAGAAATGAATGGATGGTCAAGATTAAGAGGCAAAAAGAAATGAGGAATGGTGGAGATTAAATCTTGGTTGATCCATGTGCTCAAGATTCTCAAGAGGCAAAATCAATGGACATGGTTAAGAGGCAAAAAGATGTGTGGAAGAGATTAAGAGGCAAAATGAGATTCCACTCATCTTGGGAAGTGTGCATTCAATGTGTAGATAAAAAAGTTTTTTTTTTTTTTTTTAATTTTATTATTTTTAGCAAAGTGGTCTCCATATTTAATTAAAAGATTTTATTTATTTATTTAAAAGAGATATGCTCTTTTAATTAAATGTGGCTTAGGATAAAGTTATTTTATTATTTAATTAAAAGATTGATTTTTTATTATTTAAAAAAAAAGATTTTTATTTAATTAAAAGAGAGTATGTTCTCTTAATTAAATAAGATTATTTTATTTTTTATTTTTTCTCTTTTTAATTAAATAAGGCTTAAAATAAAATAACCAAACCTTAGGAAATATTGAATTAATTACGATTTGATCAAGAAAATTGATTTGGATTGAAAATATTGCAAAGCATTAATTCAGGAAATTGATAAAATGATAAATGGGGGCCCAAAGTCTAGGCGACCATTTTAGGGTGCATACATTTTCCCCTCTTTGACTAATGTGTGATCTTCATGGAACACATATAGTCAAAGAATGAAGTTGAAATGTGAGATCGATTTGGGATCAAAAAACAACCTAGACGTGTGATCAACAAATAGGAACACATCAAGACAAAGATAAGCTGATTGAAAAAGACAAGGCCAACACCCCTTGTAAATAGGTAATTGTCAAGTCTCAAGCAAGGTTGCCCCAAGCGAAGCAATTGATAGGATTGATAAAGTTGAATCAAGGATTGAGGTTTGATAGGTACTGCCCCCTTGTGATCAAAATCAAAATGAGATAGAGGAGAAATAGTAAATTGATAATTTTGATCAAATAGAACTAAAGATAAAGTTCTTGATGTAAGATGAAAGATATAAGGATCACATAACCAAGGTAGATCATCAAGCATGAAAGATTATGCCCCAAGGTTGAATTAGAAGAAAAGAAGTGGGTTGAAAGTGAATGGAAGATAGAAGTTTGGAAGAGGTGAAAAGAAATGGAGAGAAGAAAGAGAATTTGCCTCAAGAAAGAGGATGCCTCAAAATCAATCAACTATTTAAGATAGAAAATTTCGATTGAGATCACGAAAGAAGATAAGGAAATGAAGATCAAAATGTGACCACAGTTGATTAAAATTCTAAAAGAAAGATGAAGGAAAACCCTCTCAAACTCATAATGCAACCTAAAAATGCAAATTAACATGAAGTCCAACAATGCAAGCTACATGAAAATGCAAAGGTGTACTTGCAATAGAGAAACTATAACATAGGATTTTTTGTTCATCATTCATTAGATAATGTTAAGGAACTTATTTTCATCATTGGGCCATTATTAACAGACATCGGAAAATCACACAATCATTACTAGCCACAAGTGCAACTATGAATATATGAATGTGATTTATATCAGATTGGAATGTGGAAAGATTCTAACATAAGCATCAAAGACATAAAGGTCAAGATGACTTCAATGTTAGCTTACCCAATTTAATGTAGAAAAACCATGCTCGCATCAAGGCATAAATGTCAGGATGACCATAAGAACAGTTGTGCAAGAAACAGTCAAGGATGATGCCTCAAATCTCCTAAGTATTTCAAGGGGACAACAAGAGACACTCAAGAGGTTCAAGACCACACCCACAAGCAGAAACAAAATAAAAACATGCCCCATACCCCAAGTCCTCTAGCTATGCATCATGGAGAGACTTATTAGACGAGGACATTCAATGAAAATCAATAACAATCAACACACAAAGAAAAGATCATGGCATAGCTCAAGCATTAAGTGTTGTGTTTAAAAATTTAAGTGTGTTAACTGATATTGAGTTCCGAGGATAAGGATCGAATGCTTGCAAGCAGGTAAGATCATATGACAAAACTGGGTAAGAGCAAATTGATAAGTGTTGAAAAACACTTGACGTCAAGGGTTGTGTTGAAAAATACAATTGGGGTGGTGTTGAAAAACACCATTTGCGAGGTGTCTTAAAGACTAACACATCCAAGAGACCAAAGCTAACATAGTTATGCCCCCTAGACAAAGACAAAGACCAATTCCAAACCAAGGCAACAAGGATAAGGCATGATGGAGAAAGGCTAAGTGTGGAGGACGCGTGCTAAGAAAAAGGGGTGCAAAGGCCTCAAGTAGCTCTCATTTCCAGGTTTTCACCATTTGGATTTTATTGCAAATTTATTTATTTATTTTTCTTTTTTTTTTCAGGACTTTTTTATAATTTTTTGTCTTTTTGCTACCAAGGCACCTATTTCCAGGTTTTCACCAAGGCACTTTTTCTATTTTTTTGTATTTTTTGAATATATATTTTTTTGGAGATACATTAAAGTGCCTATTGCTAGGTTTTCACTAAGATGATCATTTTTTCAAGATATTTTTAGATTTTTAGAATTTTTGGCAATAGATCAATTTTTTTTGGATTTTTTCAGGATCAATAAGTATGTACAAAGGATGCCCCCAGACTGAACAGGCATCATGGATAGAACTTCTTCAGGTGCAATACATTGATAGGATCAGGGATTTCCTCTCCCTCTACAGTAGATAGTAAATAAGCACCTATCCCAAAAGCTGTTGTAATGATGTAAGGTCCAAGCCAAGTAGGTTCAAATTTTCCCTTTTGATCTCTATGTTGTTGGTTCTTAGGATTTTCACGTAGGACAAGATCTCCCACTTGGAATTCTCTAGGGTAAACCTTTTTGTTGAAGGCTTTGGACATGCACTTTTGATAAACCCTCATCTGGTCAAATGATGCTTGATGTTTCTCATCTAGAAGTTCTAACTCTTGAAGTCTCATGGCACAGTAGTCTTCATCCGTAACTAGACCTTTGATGGAAACTCTAAGCGAAGGAATCCCAACCTCTAAAGGTAACACTGCTTCAGCACCATATGTAAGGGAAAAAGGAGTAGCCCCAGTAGGAGTATGAATACTCATTCTATAAGCCTGCAAAGCCAAATTTATCTGTAAATGCCAATCTCTACCATTCTTACAAACTATTCTATGTAGGATTTTAAGAATGGTTTTGTTTGATGCCTCTGCTTGACCATTTCCTTGCGGGAAGTAAATGGATGACCAATGTTGTTTAATCTTGAATTTTTTGCAGAGTTGTTTAAGGTCCTTATTTTTAAACTGACCTCCATTGTCAGTGATAATATCAGAAGGCACTCCATATCGACAGATGATATTGTTAAGAATGAATAGAGAGACTGTCTTGCCTGAGGCAACAAAAAGTAGCACAACTTCTACCCATTTAGTGAAGTAATCAGTAGCAGTGATAATAAACTTGTGTCCACCTAATGAGTTGGGATGAATATGCCCAACAAGATCAAAGGCCCAATGTTGAAATGACCAATGAGATATAGAAGGAATGAGCTCCCTACTTGGAGCATGTATTAGGTTACCATGTTTTTGACACTTTTCACATGACTTTGCAAAATCTACTACATCAATCTACATCGTAGGCCAATAGTATCCCACCCTAAGTAACCTTTGGGCCATGGCAAGACCATTGGAATGTCCCCCATAGATGCCCTCATGAATGTCAACTAACACTTGGTTGGATTCTTCCTTTTCTAAGCATCTAAGAAGTGTTCCATCTAGACCCATCCTATACAAATCACTAGAGATAAGGGAATGACGAGAGGCACTTCAAGTAAGGTTTTTGCATTCAAATTAGTTAAAGGTTTCAGGAATAATTCCATCACAAAGGTATGAGTAAATGGAACCATAATGGGATGATTCATGATCGACAAGGGTACATATAACATGAATTTCTTGGGATTCATAGATAGGGTGATGTAGCTCTTCCACCAAGAATTCAAATCTGGACTCATGTTGCTCTAACTGAAGGAGTGAAGAAAGTGTAGCCATAGCGTCAATTGCTTTGTTTTCTTCTCTAGGGATTTGCTGAAATGTGACAAATGTGAAGTATCATTTCAAAGAATCAACCATTTTCTTATAAGGTACCAGTTTCTCATCTTTTGTTTGATATTCATCATTGACTTGGTTGATTATCAACTATGAATCCCCATAGATGTGTAACTCTATGATTCTCCATTCTATGGCCATCTTAAGTCCATTTGTTAAAGCTTCATACTCAGCAATGTTGTTTGTACATGAGAACAATAACTTGTAAGACTTAGGAATTGTGTACCCATGAGGAGAAACAAATAACACACCAACTTCTAATCCATTTTGCATAAAAGATCCATCAAAGAACATCTTCCATGCTCTTTCAGTCATGTACATGAGGTGCTCATATGGGAAGTCAACTTGAATAGGTGCACTATCTTGAATTGGGAAATCAACCAATTGATCTGCTATTGCTTATCCTCTGATTGCTTTACATTCAATGTACTCTATGTCAAACTCTAAAAGGATCATCATCCATTTAGCAAGTCTACCTATGAGGGCAGCCTTACTGAGTAAATACTTGAGTGGATCTATTTTTGCTATGAGGTGTATTGTGTGCGCAAACATGTAATGTCACAACTTTTGGGAAGTAAACACAACTGCAAGGAAAGCTTTCTCAATGTTGGTGTAGTTAACCTCATATGAAACAAGAGTGCGACTAATGTAGTATATTTCTCTTTCTTTCCCATGTTCATCAAGTTGAGCTAGTAATGCCCCCAAGGAAGATTCTGTCACTGAAATGTATAGAATAAGTGGTTTCCCTAGGATAGGAGGATTTTCCAAGTATTTCTTGATTTGATCTATTCTCCTTTAACAATCCTCATTCCAAACACATTTGACTCCTTTGTGTAAGTTCTTGTTGAAAGGTTGAGCTCTACCTACCAACTATGAAATGAATCTCCTTATGGATTGAAGGCATCCTTGAAGACTCCTCATTTGACTAATGTTTCTAGGAGGTGGCATATATATGATTGCTTGGACCTTTTCATGGTCTACCTCTATTCCTTTTGCTGAAATGATGAATCCTAGAGGTTTTCCAAAGGTGACACCAAATGCACACTTTTTAGGATTTAACCTTAGTTGAAATTGTTCCATGCGATCTAGAATGACTTCTAAATCATCTAAGTGTGTCTCTTTTCTTAGACTTGGCCAAAGTGTAATCCACATAATCTTCCATGTTTTTATGCATCATGTCATGAAAAATGGTTTTCATAGCTTGTTGATAGGTGGATCCTGCATTTTTTAATCCAAAAGGCATACTATTCCAACAATAGGTACCCCATGCACAAGTGAATGCAGTATTTTTTTGATCTTTAGGAGCTATCTTAATCTGATTGTATCCAGAAAAACCATCCATTAAGGAATAAATCTCATAACCCACAGTCATGTCCACTATCATGTCTATATTGGGTAGTGGAAAATCATCCTTTGGGCATGCTCTATTGACATCTCTAAAATTTGTGCAAATTTGAATGGATTTGTCATGTTTGGAAACTAGTACAATGTTTGATATCCATTCAGCATAGTCAATAGCTCTTATGAATCCTACGCCAAGGAGTTTTTCTAATTTTTCTTTGACTAGAAGAGCTATGTGAGGATGCATCTTTGTCAATTTTTGTTTGACTGGTTTTACACCCGAAGCTATGGACAAGTGATGCGTGATAAGATTAGTGTCCAACCCTAGCATATTTGAATAAGTCCATGCAAAATTTGATCTTCTTTTTCTGTAAGAACTTGGTGTAAGCTTCTTTTTCTTATGGTGACAAGGACTAAGCCAAGTGTACTATCTGGGGAGCCTCATCTGTACCCAAATTGACTATTTTTATTGGCTCAATAAGCACTGAAGATCTGTCTTGAAAATAGCTAGGGAGATAATCAAGTACCTCATCCTTAGGTGCCTCAGAGAGGTTTTCAACCTTGGATACATAATTTATTTTCACTTTTTTTTAGTTCTGACACCGTCACAGTGGTTTTCACCATTAGAACTCTTTTTCTTTTTTTCTTTTCCTTTTATTTTGTAACTAAGGTACTTGATGTTTGGCTCTGTCATGCTGGTAGCTATTTCACTGGTGGAAGAGACTGCGAGTTCAATGGCATTCAAGTAGCAGGTTATCTCATAGTCATTTTGGAATGTTAAGAGCTCAGGTTCTTGATAGCGTTGGGACCAATCAACAAGGTTAGAATGAGCAAGAGGTAATTCAATGACTGGTTCAAGGTTGTGAATGTGAATGATATAATCTCTGGTGACCGAAGAGTCGGAGTCTGTCAAGTATCCTTCCAAGCTACCCAAATTAGGATTCTTCCTAACAAGTGAAGGATCATCCACTGAGGCAACTGTGGGTTCAAATCCTCTAATCCTACACGTGACTCATTAGCTACCTTAGGTTGAGAACTATAAGTGTGGATGACATCAACATCCATGTCAACTATGGAAGAATCAGAGAGAGAGTCCCAGTCATACTCATGTGAATCTGTTTATGAATCTCAACTAGGATGTCTACACCATGAAGGTTTGGGATGTATTGATGTGGACGCTCTAATGTCATCAGGAGTAACATCTCTCTCCATCAAATGAACAATATTATTTCATTGGCATTCTTTGATAGGATCTTCTACATCTGATTCTTCTTATTCTAAGGTCACAACTATCATATGAGCAACTGAATTATCTAAATCTCCCCAAAGGAGATTAGTGGAAGGGACCCAATATTCACACATATCTTGTTGATTTGTCAAATTAGGCATTTATTTCAGCTCATCTCCACTATCTGACTCATCAAGGATAGGAGAAATGTTCTTTTTATGATTCAAAAATCCTAGGCCAACCATCTTCTTAGACTTGCATTCAAAAAGATCATGATCAAGAGGTTCAACTCTAGCATCCAATCTATGACTAAGAGAGCCATGTCTAGGATAACCCATCTATTTAACAAAAGTATACCCTCTTCCATAAGCCTTAGGAGAGGGAGAGAAGTTCTCATTGTGCATTGGTGCAGGAGCACCCATAATAAATGATGACTCATCAAACTCCTAAGAACATCTAGATTAGGTTAGATCTTTCATCTAGGCATCTAGACCAAATTGTAAGGCCTAGTTCCAAGATTGGCACAAGTATAAGCCCTTGGTCAACTATGGTCAAAGATGGTCAAAGGGCCTAAAATCTTAGGATGTTGGATAATTTCATGATTTAATAATTGAGATCCATGTTGGATCATTAGATTTAGGCATAGACCAATTTTGGTCACCTAGAATGCAAAAATGCTAAAAAGTTGTAAAAGCTACTAAAGCAACTTTGACAACTTTTGCCAAAAGTTGTAATCTAAGCCCCCAATGGTCATATAGTTTGAAATTCAGTTGTAACCAATGGGGGAGGCCTTCATAAGCCCTTTTAGGTAGGTGGAAGGTAATAACATGTAATTTGGCAATTTTGAATCAATAAAATATAACCATTTCTCTGTAATTCCTGAAGAAAATTGGAGTGTACGAAGTGGTACAAATAAGAGGGCATGATTCTCTAAAACCAAAAGTTTATTCCTTGAATCTACTTCCATATGTAATTGGTTTTATGTTGTGATCAATCCTTGTTTGGAAGTTATCAAGCTTTTTGTGTGGCTTCCTGGATTGAAGGCCTAAAACTAGGGTTTTCAATAGGGCTTGGGTGTTTGGACCGATTCCACCATGGGAAATTGATGCCCCTTGGTGGAATACAATTTTTGTTCATGTACTTTCATATTATGCAGGTTAGAAGTGGATATTTGTAGGGAAGTGAATTTTCCATGATGCCCTAGGTGTACATCTCTATGTGTGCACCTACAAGCGACTGAGTATAGTCAGCATAATTCCTTGTCAGGGATTCACCAAGACCTAAAAATATGGATTTAGAGTCCTTTTATATTCCCTCACATGATCCCATAATTGGATTGGGCATTGGTTTGGAGGAAAGAGAACTTGTAGTGCAATTGCAGACCTAATTAGTCCTATTAGCCCTGCCAGATTAGGTGGTTTCTCATTCTCAGTTTAACTCCAAATCTTGGTACTCAGATATGATCCCTAAATTCCAAAATGGTATCAGAATCTCCAACTTTTTATGTGCTTTATGTGGAATTATTTTGATCTATGGTAAAAAACTCTCCTAAGAAGGGCTACAAGCCTATTCTTGAATTTGTGAAGCAACTAGGTGGTATGGGTTGCCTTTAAGTGAAAGAACCATTGGAACTACTTGAATTGGACCTAAATAGGCCAAGTCCATGTGGATGGGTAACCCTTGGTCCTGATAGTCACTTCATGGGGATAATTTCTAAATTGAGCCAATAGAACTTAGGAGCCATTCTTGGTTGTTGGTGTCTTGGACTTGGTAGGACCTAATGATTAGGTTCCTCTTGTGATTCTAAGGTTGTGATAACCTTTAACCTTGTCCTTTTCTACACTTTCAATAGGTGTAGGACACTTCATCCCACAATTTGGGTGCCCTAGGGTTCTATCTCTTAACAATCATTCATTGCTTTAATCCTTCTGTTGTTCAGCTTTGCATCAAGTGGTATCAGAGCTATGTTTGCTCCTGAGGATGAAGAGATCCATGCAAGGGTCACAAACAGTGAATTAGCAAAGATGGTGAGAGAGAAAAGGGTTGCAAACACAACCTTAACTAAGAGGCTTCAAGAACTTGAGAAGAAGCTAGACAAGGATAAAGAAGATGGGTTTGAAAATGAAGAAGGGAGTGAAGAGGAGGAAGACACTCCTGATTAGTACATCCCTACAGACCAAAGGCCTCTCATTGTTGCCTTAAAGTCCATGGGGAGAAGAACCATAGAGGAAAAGACAGACTTGTGGGTCTTCAATGACAAAATGAATGCAGATTTGGCCTTGGATTGGATAGAGGCTTTGACAACATTCTTTGAATGTGAGGATATCCCTAAAAAGCAAAGGGTAAAGATAGCAAGATCCAAGTTGAAGGGAGCAGCCCTAACTTGGTGGAACTTCATCCAAATAGAAAGAGTGAAGAATGGGAAGAGCATGATAAATTCATGGAACAAGATGATAGCCCTGATTAAAGAGACATATGTACCTGAAGATTATGGGGTACAAATCCATAGGAGGAAAAAATGTCTGAAGCAAAAAGACATGGATGTAGGCTCATACACCAAGGAGTTCCTAAAAATATGCATGAAGAAAAATGTGGTAGAAGATGAAGAAGAAAAATTGGCAAGATATATGAATGGCCTAAAATTATCCATTCAAGAGGAACTTAGCCTACACTACCCTACCACAGTCAGCAAGTGCTACCAAATAGCACTAAAGGTAGAGGAAAAATGGAAGAGAAAGAAGGAGTTTGGAAAGGGAAAGACCAATGATAGTGGGAAGAACTTTAGAGGAAGATGCTCCTCTTGGAAAAAAGGAAAAAATGGTGGCAATAGCAGTAGAACCCTTGACCAAGGAGACAAGGAAAACAAGGATTCAAACTCAAGAGGGAACTATAGGGGAAGGAGACCCTTCAATAGGGGAAGAACAAATTTAGGGAGAGGAAATGGACCTCTCAAATGCTACTACTGCAATCAGTTAGGACATCATGTAGGAAGGTGCCTTGAGAAGAGGAATAACAACAACCAAGGTGAGAGGAGAGAACAAATCATCCAAGAAGACAATGCAGATACAAGGGACTTAGAACCAGAGGAAGGAGTATGCTTGATGATGAGACAATTCTTCCTCCAAGTGCCAAAAATTCAAGAGCCTCCACAAAGAAAGAACCTCTTCAGAACAAAGATCAAATGCCATGGGAAGATATGTAACTTACTCATAGATTTTGGTTCAACTGAAAAATATAGTATCAAATGAAATGGTTCAAAAGATAAACCTTCCTAAAAAGCCACATCCTTTTCCCTATCATGTTTCTTGGTTAACAAAGGGCCAACAAACTCTAGTAATAGAACAAGCATGGATAGAATTCTCAATTATAGACTTTAGAGATAAAGTTCTTTGTGATGTTGTTGAAATGGATGCTTCACACATCCTTCTAGGAAGGCCTTGGAAATTTGATGTAGATGTCATACACCATTGTAGGAAGAACACCTACTCCATCACCAAGGATGGAAAAACTTTCACTATGAAACCCCTGCCTGATAGAAAATCTGAAAAGGAACCTACAGTCATTATAATGGGTGAAAAAGAAATGTTGAAAACACTAAAGGAACCTGATACAAAAGCTTATGTCCTAATCTCTAAGCCCAAAGACAACATAAGGTCTGACCAAAATGATCCTATACCAAAGGAAGCTAAGGAACTACTGGAGAAGTATAAAGATGTCACTGCTAGTGATCTTCCCACAAGCCTCCCTCCCTTGAGAGATATTAGTCACCAAATTGATCTGATACCTAGCTCATCCCTACCTAACAAAGCCCCATACAAGATGACACCACTACAACATGCAGAGATTGCAAAATAGGTTAGTGAACTATTGGAAAGAGGATTTATTCAAAAAAGTATCAGTCCTTGTGTTGTGCCATCAGTCTTGGCACCCAAAAAGGATGGAAAATGGAGGTTGTGCAATGAAAACAAAGCCCTAAACAACATCACTATAAGATATAGGTTCCCCATGCCCAGAATTGATGACCTATTGGATCAACTTGGAGGTGCTTGCTACTTCACCAAAATAGACTTAAAGTCTGGATACCATTAGATCAGAATCAAACTAGGAGATGAATGGAAGATAGCATTCAAAACTATTGAAGGTTTTTTTGAATGGTTAGTAATGCCTTTTGGGTTAAGCAATTCCCCTAGTACTTTCATGAGGCTTATGAATGAAATATTCATTGATTTAATTGGAAAATTTGTTGTTGTTTACCTTGATGACATACTAATATTTAGTCATGGCAAGGAGGAACATCTTGATCACGTGGAACAAGTACTAAGAAGACTCCATCAGCACAAGTTGGTGATCAACTTGGAAAAGTGCATGTTTATGAAGAAGGAACTTGTCTTCCTAGGATTTGTGATCTCATAAGGTACCCTCAAGATGGATCCTGAGAAGGTAGAAGAAATCATAAATTGGCCTCCACCAAAGAACCAAGGTGATGTAAGAAGCTTCCATGGAATTGCCACCTTCTATAGGAAGTTTATCAAAAACTTTAGTCATGTGTGTGCACCAATGCTTGATACCATTAAAGGTGGAAAGAAGACTAAGTTTGCTTGGACAAAGGAAGCAAATGATGCATTCCAATACTTGAAAAATAGAGTTTCCCAATATCCTATCTTGGTCCTACCTGATTTCAACAAAGTCTTCACTGTGGAGATAGATGCAAGTAACTTGGCTATAGGTGCAGTCCTAAGTTAGGAAGGTAAGGCAGTTGCCTTTTTCTCTGAGACACTAAATGAGGCCAAAAGAAAATACTCAACCTATGACTTAGAACTTTATGCCATGGTCCAAGCCCTCAAGAAATGGAGGCACTATCTAATCCAAAAGGAATTTGTGGTATATACTGACAATCATGCATTAAGTTTTCTAAATTCACAGGAAAAACTCTCTATCATACATCTTAAATGGGTGGAACAGTTGCAGGCATACACCTTCAACATCAAGCACAAGAAGGGTGTACCAAACAAAGTTGTAGATGCCCTTAGTAGATGGGTTGGTCTAGTTGAAGAAATATAATTTCAAAGTGTGGGAATTGATTCCCTCAAACATCTATACCCTGATGACCCTAATTTTGCAGAAATTTTTCAAGTTTGCACAAATATCGTTGGAAGATACCATACTGATTTTTTAGAATACTTGATTCAAAATGGACTCCTATTCAAAGGAGCCCAACTATGCACTCCAAAATGTTCAATGAGGACAAATATTATAAGGGAGAAGCATTGTGGTGGCCCAGGAGGACACTTTGGCATCGACAAGATAACAGACATGGTAAGAAGGAGTTATTTTTGGCCAAAAATGAACAATGATGTCAAAATGTTCACAGAAACTTGTACCATTTGTCAGCAAGCTAAAGGTGTATCAATAAATCAGGGGTTATATCAACCCTTACCAATTCCTTCTAGACCATGGGAGTCAATTTCAATGGATTTTTTAATGGGGTTGCCTAGAACAAAATAAGGTTTTGATAGTGTTTTTGTGATAGTGGATAGGTTTAGTAAAATGGTCCATTTTGTACCATGTAAAAGCACAAATGATGCTTCTCACATTCCACATATTTTCTTCAAAGAGGTAGTTAGGATCCATGGTCTGCCTCAAAAAATTGTATCTAACAAGAATATGAAGTTTCAGGGCTACTTTTGGAGGACACTCTTCAAGAAATTAGGAACTAATCTAACCTACAACTCTGCCTATCACCCAAAAACTGATGGGTAGACTGAGGTAGTAAATAGATCCTTAGGCAATCTCCTAAGATGCCTAACCAAACAATATGCTCAGATTTGGGATGCACTCCTACCCTATGCAGATTTTGCATTTAATGACTCCATGAATAGGTCAATAGGCAAGACCCCCTTCCAAGTAGTATATGGCCTCCATCCCAAAGGACCATTGGACCTGGTAGAACTACCATCTAACTTCAAAATCAATGCTCAAGGACAAGAACTGGTAGAACTCATCACAAAGGTGCAACATGAGGTCAGAGAAACACTACAAAGATCCACTTTGAAATATAAAGAACATGCTGACAAAAGAAGAAGGGAAATCTACTTCAAAGTTGGAGATAAAGTGTGGGCACTCTTAAGGAAAGAGAGACTACCTAAGGGTAGATATTCCAAACTTCACATGAAAAAAGTAGGGCCATGCAATATACTCAAAAAAATGGGTGAGAATGCATATGAGATCTCTCTTCCCCCTACCTTGCAAATCTCTCCAATCTTTAATGTTGCAGACCTCACCCTTTACAAAGGCATAGAAGATTCAACAAAGGAACAAGGTGACAAGGTAGATATGGATGATGAAGACTATGTCACTACTCTCCCTCAAAGAAAACTAGTGGAGTTAGAAGAAATATTGGACACCAAGTTGTTGAAATAGACCAGAACCAAGACGTACATGCAGTACCTAGTTAAGTGGAAAGGACTCCCCAACATAGATGCAACTTGGATGACCAAGGACCAGATCAAGAAACATGGAACTTCAGTGGAATAGTTAACCTCAAGTAGGAACTTGAGTTCTAAAATCAAGGGGAGTATGGTGTAGGAACACCCACAATAAATGATGACTCATCAAACTCCTAAGAACATCTAGATTAGGTTAGATCTTTCATCTAGGCATCTAGACCAAATTGTAAGGCCTAGTTCCAAGATTGGCACAAGTATAAGCCCTTGGTCAACTATGGTCAAAGATGGTCAAAGGGCCTAGAATCTTAGGATTTTGGCTAATTTCATTCTTTAATAATTGAGATCCATGTTGGATCATTAGATTTAGGCATAGACCAATTTTGGTTACCTAGAATGCAAAAATGCTAAAAAGTTGTAAAAGCTACTAAAGCAACTTTGACAACTTTTGCCAAAAGTTGTAATCTAAGCCCCCAATGGTCATATAGTTTGAAATTAAGTTGTAACAAATGGGGGAGGCCTTCATAAGCCCTTTCAGGTGGGTGGAAGGTAATAACATGTAATTTGGCAATTTTGAATCAATAAAATATAACCATTTCTCTGTAATTCCTGAAGAAAATTGGAGTGTACTGACTGGTGCAGATAGGAGGGCATGATTCTCTAAAACCAAAAGTTTATTCCTTGAATATAATTCCATATGCAATTGGTTTTATGTTGTGATCAATCCTTGTTAGGAAGTTATCAAGATTTTTGTGTGGCTGTCTGGATTGAAGGCCTAAAACTAGGGTTTTCAATAGGGCTTGGGTGTTTGGACCGATTCCACCATGGGAAATGAATTCCCCTTGGTGGAATACAATTTTTGTTCATTTAATTTCATATTATGTAGGTTAGAAGTGGATATTTGTAGGGAAGTGAATTTTCCATGATGCCCTAGGTGTACATCTCTATGTGTGCACCTACAAGTGACTGAGTATAGTCAGCATAATTCCTTGTTGGGGATTCACCAAGACCTAAAAATATGTATTTAGAGTCTTTTTATATGCCCTCACATGATCCCATAATTGGATTGGGCATTGGTTTTGAGGAAAGAGCACTTGTAGTGCAATTGCAAACCTAATTAGGCCTATTAGCCCTGCCTAGATTAGGTGGTTTCTCATTCTTAGTTTAACTCCAACTCTTGGTACTTAGATATGATCCCTAAGGTCCAAAAGGGTATCAGAATATCCAACTTTTTCTTTTCTTTATGTGGAATTATTTTGATCTATGGTCAAAAACTCTCCTAGGAAGGGCTACAAGCCTAGTCTTGAATTTGTGAAGCAACTAGGTGGTATGGGTTGCATTTAAGTGAAAGAAACATTGGAACTAATTGAATTGGACCTAAATAGGCCAAGTTCATGTGGATGGGTCACCCTTGGTCCTGATAGTCACTTCATGGGGATAATTTCTAAATTGAGCCAATAGAACTTAGGAGCCATTCTTGGTTGTTGGTGTCTTGGACTTGGTAGGACCTAGTGATTAGGTTCCTCTTGTGATTCTAAGGTTGTGATAACCTTGAACCTTGTCCTTTTCTAAACTTGTGATAGGTTTAGGACACTTCATCCCACAATTTGGGTGCCCTAGGGTTCTATCTCTTAACCATCATTCATTGCTTCAATCCTTCTATTGTTCATCTTTGCATCATGCATGTATTTATCTTCTCTAAAAATCTAGTCTTTAATAGCCACCTCTTCTTTCTCATCTTGAATAGGTACTGAGGACTCTAAAAATGTACCAAACATAGTCATAGTTGAAGAGGAAGGTGTCATTTCTTGTGAAGGCATGCCATAAGACCTAGGTGAAATTGGAAGCTTTGTAAAAGAGTTAAGTTAATACCCCCCTACACCAAGGTCTACCAACTTGAAATTATCTTTGCATTCTGTTAAGATCACATTAAATTCTTCTACTTCTCTATTGAGAGGAACATGAGTACTTGCTAAAATTGAGTTAACGGATAATGTGCTATCCCCAGGTATACAAATTTCTACTCCATTATAGGGAAACTTAACACACTGATGCTAGGTAGATGGTATTGCTTGCATATCATGAATCCATGGTCTACCAAGTAAGATATCATATAGAAGGGGACTAGCATCAACAATTTGAAACAAAATATCCTTCTCAATAGAGCTAATCCTAACAAGAAGGATGACCAACCCTTTGGAACTTCTTTCCGCTCATCATAGGCTTTGATAGTGATCTTCTTTTTGGTATCTGTGACTTGTTCAAAATAATCCAATGTCTTTAAAAGACTCAAGGAACAAATATTAAGCCTAGAAACCCCATCTAGAAACACACCCCTAACATGGGTTTTGTGGATCATGACTTCAATATGAAGGGTGAGATTGTGTGGGTGGCTCAAAGCTTTATCATCATCCTCTAAAAAAGTAAGGTAGTGAGGGATGGAAATATGTTTAACCATGGTCTATAATTGGTCAACGTCTAAGTTGTTAGGAACATTCGCTATGTGCAAAGCATCCTCAAGGAATTGCTTGTGTCTCAGGAACAACTCTAAGAGTTCAAAGATCAAAATTTGAGTTGGGGTTTTTCTGCAACTAATCGACAAGATTATAACTCATTTTAGGATTAACTATTGGTTTTGAGGTGACATTCTTGGATGCCACTTGCTTTGGTTTACTTAGTTGACTTGAACTGGGTCCTCTAATGACAATGGGACCTTGACTTTGTGTGACAACATTGAGAGCTTGGGATGACATTCTAGAGTTAGGACCCCTTAGCACCATGACATGTTCTTCATAAAAGATAGGAGGAGAGTCCATGTCTAGATCATAACCATAGGGATCTTTATTTCTCATCATGTTGACATTTTCCTCTACAATCTCAAGCATATTGACAAAATTCTCCATAGATGTGTAAGTGTAATGAACCTCAGCCTTGCCATTCTTAGGTTTAGAGGTTTCCCCCTTCTCATACTTGGGCAAAGGCTCTTTGAATGCCTTATGATCAGCATTGGTGTTCAATCCATCTATCTTAAGTTTGCCACTCTCAATGAGATCTTGGATGATATGTTTAAGTTTCCAACAGTTTTCATTATCATGTCCAATGCCATTATGAAATTTATAGAAGGCTTTCTCATCCCACCAATGTGGCTTAACATCAGGTATATAATGCTTTGTGGGCTCTTGAGGATGTACAAGGTTGTTGGGAATGAGTGTTTTCAAGACATCCTCATATGAGTCACCAAGTTTTGAAAATTGTCATCTCTCTTTCTTGGGCTTATCTTGGTATCTTGGCTTGCTCTCTTGTTGATGAAATGCATTGAGTTTCATTGCTTGAACTACACTAGACAAGTGAAGGACACCTTGATCTTTGGAGCGAGAAGAGTCCACAACTCCATCATTGACCATTTGTTTGTTCCTATTCCAATGTGAGTTATTTCCTTTATCCTTATTAGAGTTATTGTTATTTTGACCATTGTTGTTGTTTTTGTTGTTGGCAAAAATTCCTTGTTCTTTCAAAACATCCTCAATCCTACATGTGGTTTCAACCATGGTGTCAAAGGAATCAAAGACCATTTTCCTAACTTCATACCGCATCTTAGGAACCAAGTTGCTAATAAGGATGTCAATCTTCTCATCTTCAGGAATGGTCCTAGAGTAGTGAGAGCATTGTCATCTCCACCTTTGCAAGAAAGTGACAATGGATTCCCCTTGATGTTGCTTTAAGTTTCAAAAGTCCAACATGGTGATAGATCTTGAAAGGTTGTAAGCAAAGTGTTGGACAAATATATGGACTAGCTCTTTGAAATTCTTGACAGGGGGAGTTATGTTGGTGAACCATTCCATCGCTTGACCCTTAAAACTCCTTGGGAACAATCTCATGAGGTACGAGTCATATTGATGGAACTCAAAACACATAATATAAAACTGACACACATGATCATGTGGATCTCCATTACCATCATACTTGTCATATGGAGGGATCTCAACCTTTCTAGGAAAATATTTCATGCTCACACTCTTGTCAAAAGGATTAGGACAAATCGAATCAAGTGAGAATGCACTCTTGGGTGCCAACACCTTTTCCATCATACACTTAAGTTTCTTGATCTCTTCTTCTTGGGATGGACCTTGCTTCTTAATCTTCTTGTCCACATCAAAGTTGTAGGGGACCTTGACACCTTTGTTAATTAAACTCTCTAGGAACTTATCCTTGTTTTTCTCCAAGTATCTATCCACATACTGCTAGAAGAGTGGTTCTTTTTGTATCTTCATAAAATCTTGGGCATTGAGGTTGAAACTCCAGCTACTACCCCCATATTGTGAACCATGGTGAGCACGTTGAGAAGGTTTTCTTGAGTTCCTAGGAGCTGTTTTTCTCCTATAATGCTCTTGTTGTGAAGCCCTTCTTCCTCTAGGGCTAGGAGATCATGAAGGTGTTGTTGATTATCTTCCACTTCATGGAGTCTTAGGAGGAGAGAGTGGAGGAGAGCTATTTCCACCACCGACACATATGTTGTTGTATTGATCATTAAGTTGTTGAGCCAAGAGTCTATATTTCTCTTCTTGTGTGGCTCTCCTTTCTATTTCCAATAAGGATTTTCTTTTCGACTCTAAGAGTCTAAATTTCTCTTCCTTTGCAGCTTGTTCATCTAGGAAGTCTTTCTTTTCACACTCAATTCTCTTGAGTCTTTCACTTGTGTATCTTGAAGTTTTTTGGAGCGGTGAACTTGGTCTTGAATGTTTGTACAAGTCATTAGTGTATGAAACATTCACATGAGTATCATAAGGCTCATCATCTTGACTGTCATGTTGTGATTGTCCTTCTTGATAGGATTTCTTCATTTCCCTTTCATCCCTTTTGTGTGCATCCAAATATCTAGTTGAGAAAAGGGGTGAAACTGGTCAATTTTCATTAAAGGAACTGCCAAATAGAATGGTATCTCTATGCCTTTCGAATATGTTATCAAGGATTTTATCCATTTCTTCCCTCTCTCTTCAAGTCATTGTGTAACTCATATCCATATCTGAATGAGAAGGTGCTAAGGGTGTACTCAACTCACTAAGATTACTCTTGGGATCAAACCAAACTTCTAAGGTATTCCTATGGGATTGATCAAAGAAAGGCTTTGTTCCCTTACGTTTTTGGCAAGTTTGAACTAAGGGTAATTGGTCAAAGACTACTTGAGGTTGCTTTCCTTGATTTACTTGATATCTTGTTATAACCAACATGAAAGAAAAGGTACTTGGTGATAAGATGACCCTAAAAAATGTTGGTATCAAACTAGGATAGTAAAAGCACTCAATTGTCCAAAAGAGAGATGATAAGATATAAATTTTTCAAGAGGCATAAACCAACACTGCCACAGAGGTGCCCAATGAATGGGTGAGTAACCTAACACATATGGATCAGGAGGATGATTTACCCAAGTTATATTGATTGATTTTGAATTGGATGGAAGTGAATGGACAAGAGATTACTAAAACTCTCCAAGCGTGTTATCAAAGAATCCAAAGGTTGATCTTCTCAACAAGGATGGTTTCTAACTTACCGACTCCAAACAAGGTCACTTGTAAAATCAAAGATTGCTAATTCAAGAGGTCAAGACACATGAACCCAAGGTGAAAACAAGCTTCTAACAATGAGGTAAGTGACCTACTATAATCCGGATTGACCAAGGAAAACTAGGAATGGCAGGATAGAAAATCAGGCAAGCTGTAAAAAGTTGGTTTTTTCGACTCAGGAATCAGGTTTTGTTCATTTTAAATGACCAAATAGATGCATCAATAGATTCTTATCATTAATTAGGCATGCAAGATGGCAATCAGGGAGTTCAATAAAATAATGTCTTCAAACAATGAACAAGGGACAAAGCAATCTTGCACATGAACAAGAATAGTGACTTAGTATGCTACTCTCTAAAGATTCTACTTATGTATGTTCTCAAAATGTTTTTCCAAATCACACACATAGTCCTAGCAAGTAAAAATTTGGTTGCACTATGGTTCTTAGTAATGGTAAACTCTACAACTTTTGCAATCTCAAGAGGGTGAACTCCAATCTAGGCGCACCGAGGTTTTGACACATTCTGAGAATTTAATCAATTGGAGATGCTGAGGACATCTGACAACCCAACAAGTAACTACACCCATGGATATTTCTTCCACAAGGACATTTGTATAGCGGTTGTTGCTACCACAACAAAAATGGTTATTACCACTTGAGGTTCCATCCACGTGGTTGACCCAATAAAGGGAATGTCCACTATGGTTAACCCTCTCTAAAAAGGTGACTCAAAAAAAGGACCACATGGGGACTTGGTTTAGATTCAAGGATTTGAGTTTCTAGTACTACCCAAAAAGGGAGTAGAGCATAATCCTCTAGCCTCTTCACTTCACCCAAACATAGAAAATAGATTCATTGACATGCTAAGATTGAAACCAACTCACCAAGGTTCATGATGTCAACAATAATGTCTACCGAGCTCTCTAAGTGGGTCCAAGAGAGAACGTATCGAGCAATGTTGAGGACCAGACCAAGTAAGACCATGAGATAGTAACAATATCCTCCCTACCTACAAGGGGATCTATCTTCGAGAAGAGCTTCACATGTAAAGCAAGAAAATGAAGCTCACTCTCTCAAGAACTCTACAAATAGTGTTCATAGGGCCTATTTACTATGTGAAACATATATGCAAGAAAGTGAATCTATGTTCTTTTTAGAGCCCAAAATGAAAGTGTGATCTATAAAAGCAATAAACACTCAAGCTAGACACATGAGAGATTCATTTTATTCCCCAAATACAAATGTTATAGAGATGCAACAAAATACCTCAAGTCCAAAGCAACGCGCTTACTAGATTTTTGTTGAAAGGTATGAAAGAGGAGATCACTGAACCGATTGTTATATTTTGTGATAACACAAGTGCTATGAACATATCAAAGAATCCAGTAATGCACACAAAGACCAAACATATTTCTATCAAGTATCATTACTTGAGGGAATTGGTACAAGATAAAGAAGTGAGAATGGAATATGTGAATACAAAGGAACAACTAGAAGACATATTCACAAAAGCTTTACCTAAGGATTCTCATGAGTATCTTAGAGATAAATTAGGGGTGCTTCCCCTAACTAAGGATGCCTAGTCAACTAGGATCATTGCATAAAATGTGCTACACAAAGTATCTAACAAATTGATGCAGGAAAGGTCATATTTTAGGAGTTGTCTAGAGTTGTGAAAAGAACAACAAAGCTGATAATTAGTCATAAGCAAGATGACAGAGGGAGAAATACTAATACTCAATTGACAAGATGACATCTACATATGAAAGATGTAAGTTCTAGATACTATTTTGGCATTATTGTCAAAGAGGGAGAGATTCAGATGAAAACACAGATATAAAGAACACTGAGGTATATGTTCCAAGATTCAGGGATTCAAAGAACCAAAGGGAGAGAGATACATAAAAGATTCAGAGGGAGTAACTATGTAAATGGTCAAGGAAGGCTAAGTTGTTGAGAATCAAAATGAAGCTAAGGATATTATAAATATTTCTAATGCAATGATAGAGTTTTGGATTGGTTGGTAAATCATGTGTTATTAATGTGGTGTTTCCATCAATGCCAAAGAGAGAGATTATTGTAAATTACAATTGAAACAATTATTGTATTGTCATTGATGTCAAACCTTAACTGGTAAGATAGTTGCTATCTAAGAAAGTACTATATCTATTGATTGATGAAAAGGATTAGAGCAAGGGAGATAACAAGATAACCTAGGGAAAGGTTGAGTTATTGTTAGAATAACTGAGAGGGGGGTGAATCAGTTATCCACAATCCCAAATCAAAATGTATAATCCAAAACAATTTCCTTAAACTTCTGTAGCTCGGTAACATAAAATACTTTATTGTCTGTGCTTTTACCAATTACCAGTCAATTAACAACTAAAGATTACCGACCAAATCTAACATGTAATATGTGAAGTATGATAACAAACAATCACCACAATGAACACATAACACAAAAGATTTAATGTGGAAACCCTGTGAATGGAAAAACCACCTGGGACCGACAACCCAAAAATTTTCACTCTTCTGAAGTGAGGTTGGTGAAGACCCAACCCTGTTAAAGGTTACAAACACACTGTTAGGTGTGACCTTGTTAGAGGATTTTACACCAACCATTATCTTCCAACCAGCAACCACTTTGGGGTTGACAGGATAACAATGCTCATTCTATGAATGAAACATATAAGACTTTCAAGTCCACTTTGTTAAGAGATTTCTCTATTTACAATGGTTAAAATGTAACAACAGTTTGATTTGATTAAAATACAACTTCAATTACAAATATTCATATCTATATTATGCTCAATCAAATCCTATGATCAGTATTACAATTTTGTATCACAATAATCAATGACTTACTACCACTTGGTAATAGCTTTCCGATGCTTAGTAAACTCTATAGTTCAATTCTTCTTAACTAGTTTGATCAGGCATACATGAAGCTTGTTCATGCGATAATTCTGCAGTCCTTCTTCTTCTAGCATTCATTTCACAATGAAACTCTGGTCTCTTAAATAGACAAGTAAACCATTTTCTTTTCCTCCATTAGATTTTTCCACTTATTCTCCTTCATCCATTTTTCTGCTTAAACCTTCCTCGATAGTTGTGCCAGTAAAACATTTTGATTTCATACTTTAGATCTTCCTTGAATTATGCTAGCTATAGATCTTTGTAACAAACATTATCTCCATCATTGATTTTGATGTACTTTATAGCTCATCAATCCTTAACGGCTAAACTAATCATTTAATTATTTTCTCCTACTCAGTTAACAAAGAAATGTGTCGGTGAACACAAGCTCAGTTTATAATGTGCTCAGTATACACTACACTACTTGGTGTATATTGTGATGCTTCATCAAACGACCACACTTCCTTGTGTCTTTCAGCTCTTTTCCTCATCATAGATGAATGAAACATAATCAAGTCAATAACATAAGGTCATAGAATCATCAGAAAGTTACTCAATGTATTCTTTATCCTCATCTGTCATGTACATCTTCATGTTGATATTTATGTTCTTCATTTCTTGTACTCCTTTTCTACAGATGTTTCGGTATAGTAACTTACAAAATAAGTGTTTTCAAACTAGTTGACATCAATGACAACATATTACTGATTTAATCATATTACATATCTAATCAATAACTCGGTGATCTCTAATCACAGATCTTCAATTAGGTTCTAAATCAGTTGTAGTTCATCAATCTCTCCCTTTGGCATTGATGGCAACTCAAGTAATATGAAATATACCATACACATACCAAACATGTATTCTAAAACTCTATGAACAAATGTTGTACAAGATCTCCCTTAGCGTAATATGTTTAATCACTACGTTACTCAACAACATTATCAAATGCAGCTTTGACATTCTACAGTTATGATCTTTTCAGCTTTCAGATTCCTTCTATTCTCAGTAACTGATCTTCAGTGCTCTCCCTTTCTTTCAGTTTATCTCTCCCTTAGATAGTTCTCATCGGTTCATATTGTTTCATATTGTTTATCTCTCCCTTTGACAACAATGCCAAAGAAACAAATAAACATATAGCTCTATAGTAGCCATGTAACTCTCTGTTGTCTGGTGCATACTCTATATACTGATATGCCAATCTGTTCCAATTCTCCAGCTTTTCACAACCTTAGATAGGATCCAAAGTGTGAACTATGCTGCATCAACATGAATGATCTTCTATTAAGATTAGGTTGATGCAACATCCAGATCACATTAGTGACTAGTAGACAAGGGACAGACCCCAAGTCTTGTCCTCAAGTATTCAAATTTATCCTTCGGTAGAGGCTTTGTAAATATGTCTGCAAGTTGTTCTTTTGATGTAACAAATTCTAGATTAACTTGCTTCTCCTGTACTTGTTCTCTCAAGTAGTGATACTTAATTGATATATGCTTTGTTTTAGAGTGCATCACTGGATTCTTTAAAATGTATATTGCACTGGTGTTATCACAGTATATAATCACTGACTCAATGATTATCTCATTCATACCTTCTAGAACTTGTTTAATATATGCAATATTTGAATAGTTTGTAGTAGCAGCAACATACTCTTCTTTGACTATAGACTAAGAAATGCAAGCCTACTTCTTACTTGTCCATGTAACAAGTCTTTCACCAAAGAAAAATGCTCCTCCAGTGGTACTTTTTCTATCATCCACATTTCCAGCCCAATCAGCATCAGTATAGACTCTGAGCTCAAACTTGCCTTCCTTAGGATACCATAATCCATAATCTTCTATTTTCTTTAGGTATCTTAGGATTCTCTTTGTAGCAACCATGTGTGACTCTCTAGGGTTTGTAGAAAATCTAGCAACAATTCCCACATGTGCTATGTTTGGTCTACTATGCACTACATACATTACCTTACCAATCATAGATCGGTACAGTGTCTGGTTCACTTCTGTAGTTTCATCTTCCTTAGTCAATTTACATCCAGTAGCCATCAGTGTTCCCACAGGTTTAGCATCTTCCATGACAAATGTCTTCAATACTTCCTTGATATATTTGGATTGTGTGATGAATATACCATCATTTTGTTGAATCACTTGTAGTCCTAGAAAGAACTTAATCTCTCCGAACATAGACATTTCAAATTCACTTCTCATTTCATCAACAAATGACTTACAGATTTGATGTTGACCTCCAAAAATAATGTCATCCACAAATATTTCAGCAATAAGAATAATATCATCAATATGTCCTTTCATATACAAATTGATGTTCTCACTTGTTCTTACAAATCCAATACTTAACAAATAAGTATGCAACCTCTCATACCAGGCTCTTGGTGCTTGCTTCAAACCATATAAAGCTTTATGTAATCTACATACCGTATCTTTTTTTTTTTTATCAACAAACCCTTCAGGTTGTTCTATGTAGACTTCTTCTTCAAGTATTCCATTCAGAAATGGTGACTTGACATCCATTTGGTAAACTTGGAAATTTTTGTGTGCAGCATATGCAAGTAACATTCTGACTCCTTCTAATCTAGCAATAGGTGCAAATGTTTCACCATAATCAATTCCTTCCTCTTGTGAGTATCCTTTGCATACCAATCTAGCTTTATTCCTTGTTACTTCTCCATTCTCATTCTTCTTGTTCCTGAATATCCACTTAGTATCGATAACATTCTTATCTTTAGGGTAGGGTACTAAGGTCCAGGTTTTGTTCTTCTCTATCTGTTCTATTTCCTCTTTCATTGCATTAACTCATACATCATTTTCTAATGTAACTTTTACATTTTTCGATACATATTCACAAACTAGACATGTACCTTGTCTTGCTTTACTCCTTGTTTGCATGCCATCTTGTCTATCTCCAATGATTTGTGTCTTAGGATGGTGTCTTCTAACAAAACTTGCCAGTATCTAATTTCTTCTTTCTTGTTCATCCTATGTAGGTTCATTTGCTTGCTTGGTAGGGCCTTCCTGCTCGTCGGTTTCTTTTTCTTGTTCCTCGGTATTGTTCACCTGCTGACTGGTTGTCACTATCTGCATCATCGGCAGGTACTTAGGTTGTTCAATGTAAGTGAATCTATTGTAGTCCTCAGGTTCCTTTCTACTTTCCTCTACATTCTTATCATCAAACTCATCAATTCAAACATTAGTAATTTCAATCATTTTATTTGTAACTCTATTCAAACACTTGTATGCTTTACTTTTACTAGAATATCCTAGAAATATCCCTTCATCACCTTTTGAGTCAAACTTTCCATTCCTTTCATCTTTCAGAATAAAATATTTACTTCCAAAAATTATGAAATAACTTACAGTGGATTTGTGTTCAAACCATAACTCATAGGGTGTCCTATTAGTGTCCTTCTTTAGTTGCACTCGGTTGAGCACATAGACAACAGTGCTAATGGCTTCTCTCTAGTATGTTTGAGCAATGTTCTTTTCTATCATTAATGTCCTTGCACAGTCAACAATTGACCTATTCCTTCTTTCAACAATGCCATTTTGCTGGGGTGGCCTCGGTGCATAGACCTATCTTTTAATACCATGCTCATTACAAAAATTAGTGAATTCATCAGAGATAAATTCACCTCCTCTATCAGATCTTAAGCATTTCAAATCTTTACTAGTCTCTTTTTCTACTTTTGCTTTATACCACTTGAACATCTTGAATGCCTCAATTTTTTTTTTTAAGAACATGGTAGTCATTAACCTTGTATAATCATCAACAAAAAGAATAAAATATTTGTCTCCATAATAATTGTGAGTTCTCATAGGACCACATAGGTCTATATGAACCAACTCAAGTATCTTCTTTGTTGAGTAGTCTTTGCTTTTGAAACTAGACTTAGTCATCTTACCTTTCTGACATTCATGACACATAACATGATCCGGCTTTGACAAGTTAGGCATACCTCTAACTCTTTTCTTTTTACTGATCTTAATCATGTTATCAAAATTCACAAGACATAACCTCTTATGCCATAGCCATTCATCTTCATCTTTCATCAATAAACAAGAAGACTGATCATTATCAAGATAAAATAGATTAACTCTGGATTGTGTACCAATTCCAACAAGTCTTCTTCCATCATCAAATATTTTCAACTTTTTGCTCTCAAAAGCAACTTGGTGGCCTAAATTGTTCAGTTGTGCCACACTTAGCAAGTTATAGTTTAATCCTCTTACCCAATCAACATTTTCACATTTTAATCTATCATTTATCATCAGGGATCCTTTACCTCTTACCATATGGGGTGCATCATTTCCTATTCTTACAAATCCTCCATGGTATTCTTCAAGATAATCAAATTTTTCTTCATCACCAGTCATGTGATGTGTACAACCACTATCTATAATCCATGTGTCATTCTTATTAACTTTAGAGATAAGTGTTGTCTCTGCATACCTTTCATCTTCTTTGGAATCATCCTTCATTGCCACAAATACTACCTCCACATCATCATCAGTGTTGGTATCAGTGATATCTTCTTCCTCAATAATGTAGCAAACCTTCTTGCCTTTATCATTATTATCTCAGTTATCTCTATTGTAGTGTTGGTAGCCTTTGTTGTATCTTCTCCCATAGCTTCCTTCAAATCGGTCTTTGGTTCTATCATCATCTTTCTTGTGTGGACATCTAGCAGCAATGTGACCAACTTCTTTACAGTTAAAGCATGCTAGAGGTAACTTGCCTCTATACCTTCCTTTTCCTTTAGGTAACCTTCTGGCCATAAGAGCTTCAAGTTCATCAAGCTCTTCATCAGTATTGCTATCACTATCATCATTATTATTTCTGCTACTAGACTTACCAATCTTCAAAGAAGTCATGAAAGTGGATTCAACATTGGGTACAACACTATTATCATAATTATTCAGTTCAAATGTTGTAAGCTTTCCAATCAGATTATCAAGAGTGAGTGTGTTGTTAGGAGCTGACCTATTTTCATGAATTACAGATATTCTGATTGCATAGATAGGCAATAGGGTTCTCAAAATTTTTCTTACCATAGTATCTTCATCAATAACTCCATCAGATGCTCTAATAGCGTGAACTACCTCTTTTATTCTGTTTGTGTACTGCACAATGTTTTCACCTTATTTCATCTTCATGTCATCGAATCTTCCTCTCAAGCTTTCTACTCTTGCTCTCTTGACATTCGCATCACCACTATAGATTAGAGCTAGTTTATCCCACATCTACTTAGCAGTAGTACAGTTCTTGATATCTTCAAATTCGGCATCTGAACAGGCAGTAGCAATCTCCATCATGGTAACATTATGTTCATGCCTGTCCCTTAATTGACCAAGGGTCAAGGGACCAGTGGGTGGTGCAAGGTATCCATTCTCCATCATATCTAGGGCAGCATTCCCAATCCTGGATACATGCAACTTCATTCGACTTTGCCATATTGTGAAGTTGTCCTTGTTTAGCTTTGGCACTTCCCTCTTAAACATTTTGAGACCTTTGTGCTAAATTCCTTAAACCTCTGTTCCAAGCAACCACAACTCTGATACCAATTGTTAGAATAACTGAGAGGGGGGTGAATCAGTTATCCATAGTCCCAAATCAAAATGTATAATCCAAAACAATTTCCTTAAACTTCTGCAGCTCAGTAACATAAAATACTTTACTGTTTGTGCTTTTACCGATTACTAGTCAATTAACAACTAAAGATTACCAACCAAATCTAACATGTAATATGTAAAGTATGATAACAAACAATCACCACAATGAACACATAACACAAAATATTTAATGTGGAAACCCTGTGAAGGGAAAAACCACCTAGGACTAGAAATCCAAAAATGTTCACTCTTCTGAAGTGAGGTCGGTGAAGACCCAACCCTGTTAAAGGTTACAAACACACTGTTAGGTGTGACCATGTTAGAGGATTTTAGACCAACCATTATTGTCCAACTAGAAGTCACTTTGGGGTTGACATGATAAGAATTCTCATTCTATGAATGAAACATATAAGACTTTCAAGTCCACTCTGTTAAGAGATTTCTCTATTTACAATGGTTAAAATGTAATAACAGTTTGATCTGATTACAATACAACTTCAATTGTAGATATTCAGATCTATATTATGCTCAATCAAATCCTCTGATCAGTATTACAATTCTATATCACAATAATCAATGACTTAGTTTCGCTTGGTAATAACTTTATGATGCTCAGTAAACTCTGCAGTTCGGTTCTTCTTAACCAGTTTGATCAGGCATACATGAAGCTTGTTCATGCAATAATTCTGCAGTCCTTTCGGCATTCATTTCACAATGAAACCCTAGTCTCTTAAATAGACAAGTAAACCATTTTCTTTTCTTCCATTAGATTTTGCCGCTTATTCTCCTTCGTCCATTTTGCCTCTTAAACCTTCCTTGGTAGTTGTGCCAGTAAAACATTTTGATTTCATCCTTTAGATCTTCCTTGAATTATGCTAGCCATAGATCTTCATAACAAACATTATCTCCATCACTAATTTCAATGTACTTTACAGCTCATCAATCCTTAATGGGTAAACTAATCATTTAATTCTTTTCTCCTGCTTGGTTAACAAAGAAATGTGTTGGTGAACACAAGCTTGGTTTATACTGTGCTCGGTATACACTACGCTGGTCAATGTATACTATGATGCTTCATCAACTGACCACACTGCCTTGTGTCTTTCAGCTCTTTTCCTCATGATAGATGAATGAAACATAATCAAGTCAATAACATAAGGTCATAGACTCATCAACAAGTTACTCAATGTATTCTTTATCCTCATCTGTCATGTGCATCTTCCTCATGTAGATATTTCTGTTCTTCATTTCTTTTACTCCTTTTCTACAGATGTTTCGGTATAGTAACTTACAAAGTAAGTGTTTTCAAACTAGTTGACATCAATGACAACATATTACTGATTTAGTCATATTACATATCTAATCAACAACTCGGTGATCTCTAATCACAGATCTTCAATTAGGTTCTAAATCAATTGTAGCTCATCAATTATTTGATACTTCAATGAGTACTTGATTATTTGGCACAATGATAAGATAATATATTGTTTATCTAAGTAAAAAGAAAGACTGAAGAAGTACGCTTAACCGAACAAACATGAAGAAATATAGTTGAAGTTGAGTGATGTTAGTGTCGACTGAGCGCTAGTATATGCCGAGTAAATTTAGTGTTGACCGAACATCAGTATATGCTGAGCGACAGTAAATTACTGAGCAAGACAGTGTTAGCCAAGGAAGATAGTTTGTAGAGATGACCGAGTTACGTAGTGATGATCGAGGAGATGAACACAGTATTGACTGAGTGTGACTAGTAATTTATATTTGGAGAAAGAATTCAGATTCCCAACTGACATAGTTGAATTCTTGGGTTATGTAAATTGTGTTGACTTTATTAATTGATTGTATGGAGAATTTAATGTTGTGTGCTAAAATGTTGACACACTTCTATGAGTCATTATATCTAAGATTGCTCAAGAATGAGGTCTCAAATAGCAACTCATAGCTCTCTATTCATGGAGTGCAAGGGTTTGTAATGAGGACCCTCAGTTTCAGACCTAGTTTGTGTCCATGCAAGCACACCATAAAATGAGAGATTCAAAGAGGAAAAGCAAGAATGCTAGTCTCCATGATCATCAAGTATGCATGCAAATGAAAATGAAAGCTATTCTATATGATAACAATGCATGAAAGAAAACTAATCTATGAAAGGAAATTCTTATGTAAGATTATTCTATGAAAGGAAATATGAATCTAATCTAATATGCAAGTGTGAGATTAATCTAAATGGATTGCCATGGAGGCATGAGAGAAAAAGACAAGAAAATTGAAGTTGCAATATCCAAGCTCAAGTGCTCCAAACTCTTCTCCAAAATCACTCTCCAAACCTGCATAACAATAACATAAATCTTGATCATGTATGAAATGAGAAGGAGAGGGCTCCTTATAAAGGATTTAGAAATGAATGGACGGTCAAGATTAAGAGGCAAAAGAAATGAGCAATGGTGGAGATTAAATCTTGGTTGATCCATGTGCTCAAGATTCTCAAGAGGAAAAATCAACGGACATGGTTAAGAGGCAAAAAGATGTGTGGAAGAGATTAAGAGGCAAAAGGAGATTCCACTCATCTTGGAAAGTGTGCATTCAATGTGTAGACAAAAAGTTTTTTTCTTTTTCTTTTTTATTTTATTATTTATTTATTATTTTTAGCAAAGTGGTCTCCATTATTTAATTAAAAGATTTTTATTTATTTATTGAAAAGAGATTTATTCTTTTAATTAAATGTGGCTTAGGATAAAGTAATTTTATTATTTAATTAAAAGATTTATTTTTTATTATTTAAAAAAGGATTTTTATTTAATTAAAAGAGAGCACGTTATCTTAATTAAATAAGATTATTTTATTTTTTATTATTTCTCTTTTTAATTAAATAAGGCTTAAAATAAAATGACCAAACCTTAGGAAATATTGAATTAATTATGATTTGATCAAGAAAATTGATTTGGATTGAAAATATTGCAAAGCATTGATTCAGGAAATTGATAAAATGATGAATGGGGGCCCAAAGTATAGGCGACCATTTTAGGGTGCATACGAAAGCATGGTAAATCATTTTATTATGGATTCAATGAGAAGTTTCAAGATGTATCTAGAAGGAAGGATGGAGAACTTAAATGTTGGGAGGATTTGATGAATCTGACCTTACCTAAGATCTACAGAAGAGATTAAGAGGCAAAAGATGGATCTACCTAACTGAAGAGGTATATAGGAAAACCTAAGTGTGAGGTTACATAGTATGCTAAAGTTGTTGATGTTATTGACTGATAAGTCTAAGTAGAAGGTTGAAGGTGAAGGAGTTAATCAGAGTTGTGATTACTCGAAGAGAATTTCAAGAAGATCAGATATGGAGATGGAAATGGAACTCAATCAGTAAATCAACATATATGTGTGAATTGGATCTGTTATTTGAAAGTGATTTGTATATTTTTTAGATCAGAAACTACTTCTACTTTCTAACCATTGTATCAGTCTAAATCCTTTAATCAAGGCTGACCTAACAATCATTGTTAAATCCTTTAATTAAGGTGGCATTCTAATGGAATGTACTTAAATCCTTTAACCAGGTCACTTTTGACAGAGTTTAAATCCTTTAACAGGGTCACACCTAGCAATGTGTTTGTAAACCTTTAACAAGGTTGGCTTCTCACAGAGCTCACTTCAGAAGAGTGAAAATATCAGTAACATGTTACAAAGTGGTTTTTCCCAAGTTCGGTTTCCACTATAATCTTGGTGTTATACTTGTGTGAATGTTTTGATGTGTATATTTCTATATTTTGCAAGTTAATTACTTTTGGACAGTGGACTGCATGTTATATGTTTCTGGTACATATTCTTTAGAGACCGAGTTGTGTTGGTGATTAGATCTGAGATTATTGAAGAGTTTAAAAGTTCAATTGGTACATCTAGACCTGAGAACAACTGATTCACCCCCCCTCTCTGTTGTTCTAAATAATATTAACAATTGGTATCAGATTTGTTGGTGCTTACAGAGAAAAAGTTTAAAGTTACTTGAAGAAAATGATCAAGATGTATTAAAAGGAGGTACCAAAGTTGAACAAGGAGAACTTTCCTGCATGGCAGAGTTTGATGAAATTGCATCTAGCTGGTATTACTGATTCGGTGAAGTACTATATTGAACATGACTATGTTATACCTACTACACCTTTGATTGCTGAGGAGATGAAAGAAAAATAGGAACACAATCAAGCAATGTTGGAGATTGCATCTGCCTTAAGCTATCCTAAATTTGAAGATATCAAGGATTGCACTACTGCAAAGAAAATGTGGGATACTCTTGCAACCATCTATGGTGGTGATACAAATGTACTGAGGGAAAAAGCTGAAAGCTTGAGAGGTAAGTTTGATGAATTGAAAATGCAAGAAGGTGAGAATTGTTTCTCAAAATTAAAATCATACAACATAATAGGCACTAGTAGAGAAATATTGCATGTTTTAGTTTGTCTAGTTAACACTGCCTTATAGTGAGTGTTAATTTGCGTGTCCTTATTACATTCATTTTCAAATTTCATAAATGTACTCTAAGTATTGATCAAACTATTACAAATTTAGAATTCATCATTGATCATTACATTGTGCATTCATAAGAATGTAGTACAAATGTCCTTTGATTCATATTACATGATTCAACAAACAGAGTACATTTGCAAATTAGAACAGAAAACTGAAATGTGTAAAAGGTTCCCATGCATTGCCTTGTGTTTGTGTTGTTTTTGCTGGTTTCTATCAGATCCTCTACATTTAGGTCACTCCTGTGTCACCATCAGCATTCAGGTCCTTAGGCCAATCTTCATCTGAAAAAGAAAAAGAAATAATTGTTAGATCCCGACGGATCTAAGCAATACAAGGAAAACAATTACATACGCTAGCTATCTATTACTATCTACATATCAATCTAAAATGATAAATGTAACAAGAAAACATAAATCAACACTCACTATAAGGAAGTGTTAAAGGGACGTGTTTTGGAACATGAAACCTTTCGCTTCTAATACCTATTGTGGTGTATGTTTTCATTTTGATCAGTCATGAATCTGAATGAAAGGGACTTAGTATGTTTCTGGCCTGAGAAACCTTTTTCAGATTATGTTTCACATTGATATTGTATGAAATTAACAAGTTATTTTGCAGATAATAGCTGATTGATTCACATTTTTAGTCATTTTTCAAGATGTAGAACAAGCTGGTTTCCCGGGCCAAGTTGCTACAGGAAGCTCTAGGTTGTTGATCTTCAAAGGAATCAAGTTGTTTCACCAAAAGATGTTGATTTCATCATAAACAAAGTACATTTTTAGAACTTTCAATGATTTTAATATTGAATATTTTTAAGTGCTTCAAGATAAAGTCATAATTAAATGTTTACAAAATGTTATGACTGGGTGTCATGAACCCGTGTTCGAACCTCAGTCATAAGCATTTTGTTGTTGATGAGTGTCACGAGCCCATGCTTGAACTTCATTAATAGAGTACAAAACATTTACATCTTACTGAACTTTATATCATAAAATGACAAATTCAGTATCAAAAGGAAGTGTACAATAATCTGCTATAGGAGCTTCAATAATGCTGGTGTTATCAATTTTAGAATGCTAATAGCCACTTTTTACAGTACTTGTCAGCGAATAAAGCTTTATCATATTCATAATTTCTGACAAGAGGTATGTTGGTCTTACATGCTGGATACTTGTTGTTACAAATAATACATAAGTGCAGGCTCAGAATAGAGAAACTATTTGTAATAGCAAGTGCATTATCAAATGAAGAAAATAACAGCAACGGGATATCAATGCCAAAAGAAAACATAAATTCTTGATACTACAAGAGATGGAGCAAGTGATGATTTCATATAAAAGAAAAAGGATATCAAGTTTCATCAAATCATGGATATCAGTTTCAAACTGATAAGTCTTTGTTGACAAAATCCAGTCACTAAATCTAGCTTATGCACTCACGGTTTTGCTCAAAACTACAGTGCATCATATCAAGAATGCAAGTTTAACTTAGTCTTCAACTTCGAAGTTTTTATTGAAATCAAGAAAGTCTATTTTCTCAAAGAAGATAGTGCATATATAAGACTAGCAGTTAAGCATTGGCTTCCAGCCAATAGTTCATGATTTCTTTTCCATTCTTCGAGTTTGAATTAGCATGTAGGAAATAGTGATAAAAATGGAGTTCATCTATAGGATAGAGAGTTTTCAAAACTCTCTATCTTCATTTTGGAACAAAGACTTTTAAACTAATCAAAACTAGATTGGTGTTCGTTTCTAGTAGTAGACTGGAAGTAATCAGTAAAAAAGAGGCGATATTTCAGTAGAGAACTACATTGTTTCAAAACATTTTTGCAAAGATTAGCAGAGGTCACATTTTTTCCAAAAACGTCTCTTA
Organism: Chamaecyparis obtusa; assembly: GCA_027943335.1. Classification (NCBI taxonomy): domain Eukaryota; kingdom Viridiplantae; phylum Streptophyta; class Pinopsida; order Cupressales; family Cupressaceae; genus Chamaecyparis; species Chamaecyparis obtusa. The sequence goes on along the minus strand of BSBK01001519.1, from coordinate 3,299,859 downwards.
TTTTATGTAGAAAAGAACTCATGTCAACAGCTAATTAAAGTTCTATATTATATAGAGAAACCCACATTTTTGCAAAGCACAGAGGGTTTCAAAATTTGAAACAACAGATAAACCCATGTATCGTAGAAGAATTAGTGCCATGTTTTACTGAAGAAGAGATGCATGTTTTTGTCAAAAATGTCAACTGGAAAAGAAAGCAACAAATAAACTCTTTTTCGCATGCAATGAATGCCATATTTGCAAAGAAAAATTATCAACAAAGAGAAAAATAACTTGAAGACTTACAGTTTCCACCACAAATGTCGAGTTCTTCATTATTCGAAGGAGCAGATTTCTTGAGATTTTACAAAATATTCCACAAAGAGATGCATTTCCAGTGCATAAGAACAGTCAACTAGGGTTTTGAAACCCTTACAAAATGCAAATGAAGCCAGAGAATGCTATATTTGACAATTATCAAAATGTCCAAAACAAAACAAAATAAAATTTGGCATCCACAATGTTAAGACTGACAGAAGGTCAGTTCTTCCATTAAAAATTGTCATCTATCCTAGCTTTCTAGCACATTCGTATATGTAAAGGCAAGTGGGTCGAGGTTTACTCCTCATTTCTGCCTATGTCAAAAGTTGCTAAGTTAGTGTGTTAGTAGATTAGAATAGATATAAATAGTTATTTATTTAGTTTTGATAGTTATATTGAAACTTTTAGATAATTATTATTTGGCATTAACAAATATTACAACTTTTTAATATTTGTTTTTCTTTTAATTAATTTGGCTTATAAAATTTGTATAAAGAGATTTATCTCTTTAATTATAAAGCCATTTTATTAAAAGAATGTATAAATTTTGGCCAAATATTTGTATAAAAGGGATTTTTGATTCCTTATATAAAGCCAAATTTAGGGGAAGGTGGGCTTTTGAGTTCTGATGACATGTGGTCTAAATATCTGGCATGATTTATGGCCAAAGATGGAGCATTTTTAGGGGGAGATAGACATTCCCGGATTAGGGTTTTGAAGGCCTTTTAAGGAAGGAAGATTTTCTTTTCTAGGGGTCGCATGTGTGGGAAAGAGAGCCTATAGTGAACTGATTTGTTCCTAGAAGCTCAAGAGCTCATTTTGTAACCATTTTTTGCAGAGATTTTTGAAGAAAATATACCAGATTTCAGCTCATTTTGTCTTCAGATTATCAATTCCTTTTCATCTTCTTTAGTAAGTGTTTTTCAATTCTGATTTTGAATTTGGATGTGAATGTTTCATTGTTCCTTCCAGATTGATAAATCTGATCCATCAAACCTTATTTGAGAAACGTATGTTGTTAAGAGTTGAGTTATTTGTGATTAAATCCTGATAACTAAATTCATTAACCTATATGTTGAATAGTGTACCAGGCATCTGAATTTCATTGTGTTAGATCTGGAGTTAATATTTTCTTTTCTGATTCAGTCATTGGTGTATCACCTTATTTTCTAAGTTTTTTAGTTCACTTTACCCTTTTCCCATCAAGTTTTTTCAGGTTAGTAAAGTGATAACCAATATTTTATAGGAACCGGCCTAGAATCTGGAGATTCCTCTCTAATCATAGTCTACCCACAGCTAGGAGAGGTTTCCATTGTCAGCTGGAATTATTGTTAGCCTCATTGCCTGATAGAGGTAACAATTCTAAAACTGAACAGTTTTTGGCATGCCCGGTGGGACACGAACTATTTCACAGTTTGGTTGTGCTTCATATCATTGTTGCTTTGGTGTGGACAACAGTGTTACAGCCTTAGTAGGCAAGATTCAAACACATACCTGGTGATTCTGTAGCAAATGATCTATTGGTTTCAAAAGATCAAGTGTTGGTATTTTTCAGATTATCTTTTATATTCAGATTCCAACTTATTACATGAATAAAAATGTCATATTGTTATGGTCAGCAAGAATACATACCATCTTATCATGAGAATAATTATCAATGGGCTAATTATCAGCCATATGAAAATTATCCTAAGCCTATTTTCAGTCCAAGCTATCATACCTCAGAAGGCTATCAGTATATCCAGTGTGCCCCAGGTCAATATGCCCTTGTGCAGGCTTATGAGCAGGCTCTCCAACAAGAGGGGTCATGGGCACAAAAACTCAAATAGGAGCAGTTAGATTATCGGGCATATGATAAAGGTCAATCCGAAGAACTTCAGCTTCAGCAAGAATTACAAAATCATAGGAAGGGACAAGAAAATATTCAAATTTTATTGCAAGATTTAGGCAAATAGATTGATGATGTCAAAAGGGAGCGTGAGATCCAATTACAGCTAGAAGAATGCTCTTATGAAGCTTATATACATGAGAAAGGAAGTGAGGATCAATTATATGAGCATCAAGTGAAACAATGGGAAGAAGAGCTTGATCGTCAAATTGTTGTTAAGGAAGCAGAGATGAGATTACAAACAGCTGAACACAAGGCTCTTGAGCATAAAATTCCAAGCTTCATGCATTTTGGGCAAGGTGAGTCTCCTAAGTCTACTAAATGTGAAATTCCAAGTTGGAGAACTCCCATATTCATAGAACCTATAAATGAAGAGCTAGTTAAGCCTTCATTCCCAAGTTTTAGTGATATCCTTCTAGCACAAACACCTGTTATAGAGCAATTGCAGCCTTATGAAGAGTTAAAGCCTATCCTCATACAAGAGCATGAAGTTAAATCAGATTCAGCTGATCATGAGATTGTCAAGATGGTTCCATGCAAGTCAGCTCTAGGTCAAGGGGACTACTTTGACCAGCAAGAGATGGCTATACTTCTCTTTGATGAGTTACCTTCTTTTGTTGATCAAGAGAAGGAAGATGAGATCCCGCTTATTTCCATACAGCAAGGTGTTCAAGGTCAAGGGGCTGATCAAATATTAGAAGAGTGTTTTGATGATATTATTTCAGACTTCTGTGAGAAGCTTGTTGTTAGGAGGTCAGAATTGGTGCCTATTCAAGACTATTCTATTTTGGATGATATTATTTCTAAAGATTATGTGCAGGAATGCCAACTGAAACCAAGTGCTCCTGATTTCCAGTGGATCAATAGTTTTGATGAGCTCCTAGCTGACTTGACGGAAGATGATGATCCTTTGACCACAAAGGAGGAATTGACTTGGCTGTCAATAATGAAGGATAATCATGAGAAATCAAAGGAAAGTAAAGGAACCAGCAAGGAGAGCTCCAAGATCACTCTTTCTCATGGTTGTCCTATCAGGCATTTGGCTAGAGTTCATGTTAGCAAAGAAGGACAAGTTGTACCAGCACCTCTGCATGATGCCCTATCAAAAGATGGAACTCAAAGTAAATCAAATCAGCTTGTTGTTCTATTCTATCAAGTAAGTAAGCCTCCAATGGATCTTCATCAAAAGTTGCTACTTGCTGATTTTCCTCATAGTAACGGTGTTTACGATTAGCTTGATCAAGTAAGTAAATTTCATGTTGATCAGATCCTTGTCAAGCAATTGATCGAATATATCTCCTGTATTCATCTTGTAATAGCTTTCCAGAAGCAGGTTGATTATTGTAAATTGAGGAGGAAAGGAAGTTATTTTTCACAATCAATGAATGGTTTTGTTTAACCAGGCTTCAAGCTCATTAAAGTAGGTTAGTCTAGGTTTTTCAATTTCAATAAGTATTGTTCCAGCACTAGGTCTTAGGTTGTTTTGAGTCTAGGTTGTAGGTTGCATTTGAGTCTAGTTATAGATGCATTTTCATTTAAATAAACTGCATTCATGGCTCAGTTTTCCAAGTTTGATGCCCTAGGATAAGTCTACAGGTCATGTCTAGCAGGCATACATCTAGCAGAAGTCACCAAAATTGTTTCTCAAAATTAAAATCATACAACTTAATAGGCACTAGTAGAGAAAGATTGCATGTTTTAGTTTGTATAGTTAACACTGCCTTATAGTGAGTGTTAATTTGCGTGTCCTTATTACATTCATTTTCAAATTTCATAAATGTACTCTAAGTATTGATCAAACTATTACAAATTCAGAATTCATCATTGATCATTACATTGTTCATTCATAAGAATGTAGTACAAATGTCCTTTGATTCATATTACATGATTCAATAAACAGAGTACATTTGCAAATTAGAACAGAAAACTAAAATGTGTAAAAGGCTCCCATGCATTGCCTCGTGTTTGTGTTGTTTCTGCTAGTTTCTATCAGATCCTCTGCATTTAGGTCCCTCCCATGTCACTATCAGCATTCAGGTCCTTAGGGCAATCTTCATCTAAAAAAGAAAAACAAACAATTGTTAGATCCTGACGAATCTAAGCAACACAAGGAAAACAATTACATACACCAACTATCTATTACTATCTGCATATCAATCTGAAATGATAAATGTAACAAGAAAACATAAATCAACACTCACTATAAGGAAGTGTTAAAGGGACGTGTTTTGGAACATGAAACCTTTCGCTTCTAATACCTATTGTGGTGTATGTTTTCATTTTGATCAGTCATGAATCTGAATGAAAGGGACTTAGTATGTTTTTGGATTGAGAAACCTTTTTTAGATTATGTTTCACATTGATATTGTATGAAATTAACAAGTTATTTTGTAGATAACAGCTGATTGATTCACATTTTCAGTCATTTTTCAAGATGTAGAACAAGCTGGTTTTCCGTGCCAAGTTGCTACAGGAAGCTCCAGGTTGTTGATCTTCAAAGGAATCAAGTTGTTTCACCAAAAGATGCTAATTTCATCATAAACAAAGTACATTTTTAGAACTTTCAATGATTTTAATATTGAATATTTTCAAGTGCTTCAAGATAAAGTCATAATTAAATGTTTACAAAATGTTATGACTGGGTGTCACGAACCCGTGTTCGAACCTTAGTCATAAGCATTTTGTTGTTGATGAGTGTCATAAGCCCATGCTTGAACTTCATTAATAGAGTACAAAACATTTACATCTTACTGAACTTTATATCATAAAATGACAAATTCAGTATCAAAAGGAAGTGTACAATAATCTGCTATAGGAGCTTCAATAATGCTGGTGTTATCAATTTCAAAATGCTAATTAGCCACTTTTTACAATACTTGTCAGCGAATAAAGCTTTATCATATTTAGAATTTCTGACAAGAGGTATGTTGGTCTTACATGCTGGATACTTGCTATTACAAATAATACATAAGTGCAGGCTCAGAACAGAGAAACTATTTGTAACAACAAGTGCATTATCAAATGAAGAAAATAACAGCAACGGGATATCAATGCCAAAAGAAAACATCAATTCTTGATACTACAAGAGATGGAGCAAGTGATGATTTCATATAAAAGAAAAAGGATATCAAGTTTCATCAAATCATGGATATCAGTTTCAAACTGATAAGTCTTTGTTGACAAAATCCAGTCACTAAATCTGGCTTATGCACTCACAGTTTTGCTCAAAACTACAGTGCATCATATCAAGAATGCAAGTTTAACTTAGTCTTCAACTTTGAAGTTTTTATTGAAATCAAGGAAGTCTATTTTTCAAAGCAGATAGTGCATATATAAGACTAGCAATTAAGCATTGGCTTCCAGCCAATAGTTCATGATTTATTTTCCATTCTTCGACTTTGAATCAGCATGTAGGAAACAGTGATAAAAACAAAGTTCATATACAGGATAGAGATTTTTCAAAACTCTCTATCTTCATTTTGGAACAGAGACTTTTAAACTAATCAAAACTAGATTGGTGTTCGTTTCCAGCAGTAGACTGGAAGTAATCAGTAAAAAAAGAGGCGATATTTTAGTAGAGAACTACATTGTTTCAAAACATTTTTGCAAAGATTAGCAGAGGTCACATTTTTTCCAAAAATGTATCTTATTTTATGTAGAAAAGAACTCATGTCAACAGCTAATTAAAGTTCTATATTATATAGAGAAACCCACGTTTTTGCAAAGCACAGAGGGTTTCAAAATTTGAAACAACAGATAAACCCATGTATCTTAGAAGAATTAGTGCCATGTTTTACTGAAGAAGAGATGCATGTTTTTGTCAAAAATGTCAACTAGAAAAGAAAGCAACAAATAAACTCTTTTTCGCATGCAATGAATGCCATATTTGCAAAGAAAAATCATCGACAGAGAGCAAAAGAACTTGAAGACTTACAGTTTCCACCACAAATGTCAAGTTCTTCATTATTCGAAGGAGTAGATTTCTTGAGATTTTGCAAAATATTCCACAAAGAGATGCATTTCTAGCACATAAGAACAATCAACTAGGGTTTTGAAACCCTTACAAAATGCAAATGAAGCCACAGAATGCCATATTCAACAATTATCAAAATGCCCAAAACAAAACAAAATAAAATTTGGCGTCCACAATGTTAAGACTAACAGAAGGTCAGTTCTTCCATTAAAAATTGTCATATGTCCTAGCTTTCTAGCACATTCGTATATGTAAAGGCAAGTGGGTCGAGTTTTACTCCTCATTTCTGCCTATGTCAAAAGTTGCTAAGTTAGTGTGTTAGTAGATTAGAATAGATATAAATAGTTATTTATTTAGTTTTGATAGTTATATTGAAACTTTTAGATAATTATTATTTGGCATTAACAAATATTACAACTTTTTAATATTTGTTTTTCTTTTAATTAATTTGGCTTATAAAATTTGTATAAAGAGATTTATCTCTTTAATTATAAAGCCATTTTATTAAAAGAATGTATAAATTTTGGCCAAATATTTGTATAAAAGGGATTTTTGATTCCTTATATAAAGCCAAATTTAGGGGAAGGTGGGCTTTTGAGTTTTGATGACATGTGGTCTAAATATCTGGCATGATTTATGGCCAAAGATGGAGCATTTTTAGGGGGAGATAGACATTCCCGGATTAGGGTTTTGAAGGCCTTTTAAGGAAGGAAGATTTTCTTTTCTAGGGGTCGCATGTGTGGGAAAGAGAGCCTATAGTGAATTGATTTGTTCCTAGAAGCTCAAGAGCTCATTTTGTAACCATTTTTTGCAGAGATTTTTGAAGAAAATATACCAGATTTCAGCTCATTTTGTCTTCATATTATCAATTCCTTTTCATCTTCTTTAGTATGTGGTTTTCAATTCTGATTTTGAATTTGGATGTGAATGTTTCATTGTTCCTTCCAGATTGATAAATCTGATCCATCAAACCTTATTTGAGAAACGTATGTTGTTAAGAGTTGAGTTATTTGTGATTAAATCCTGATAACTAAATTCATTAACCTATATGTTGAATAGTGTACCAGGCATCTGAATTTCATTATGTGTTAGATCTAGAGTTAATATTTTCTTTTCTGATTTCTGATTTAGTCATTGGTGTATCACCTTATTTTCTAATTTTTCCAGTTCCCTTTACCCTTTTCCCATCAAGTTTTTTCAGGTTAGTAAAGTGATAGCCAATATTTTATAGGAACTGACCTAGAATCCGGAGATTCCTCTTTAATCATAGTCTACCCATAGCTAGAAGAGGTTTCCATTGTCAGCTGGAATTGTTGTTAGCCTCATTGCCTGATGGAGGTAACAATTCTAAAACTGAACAAGAATATCGATCAGTATTGTGATAGAATTAAGGAGATAGTGAATGCTATTAGAGGAGCGAATGGAATCATTGATGATAAGACTATCATTGGTAAAGTATTGAGAACTTTCCTTCTTATCTATGCTATTATAATTTCATAAATTCAAGAATCAAGATGTAACCCTGATAATGTTCTAACTTTGGAAAGTCTTGTTGGTAAGCTTACTACTTTTGAGCTATTGAACTATGATAACTACACTATTCCTAATGTTGAATCTACATTCAAGTCACAAATGGTTTTGCATAAATATAAGAGAGAAAAAGAAAAATGTGTGAAAATTGAAAGTGATAGTGAAAGTGACAGTGACACTTCTGATGAGGAACTAGATGATCTTGAGGCACTCATAGCTAGAATATTGAAAAGAGGAAAATGCAAATATAAAGGTAAACTTCCTATAATCTATTTTTCATGTAACAAAGTAGGCCATATTGTTGCAAGATGTCCTGACAAGAATGATAAGGATGAGAAAAGAGAAAGCAAGTACAAGGATAAGAGAGATAACAAAGATCACCGAAGGTACAAATATTACAAGGATAAAGGTAAGAAATCCTATTATATTGCTGAAGAGGAAACTAATAGTGGCAATGATGATTTTGATATTGAAGTAGTTTATGTTGCTATGAAAGATGATTCTGATGAAGATAAGAAAATTGCACTTATTTCTTATGTGAGTAAAGGTGATAAATGGATTATTGATAGTGGTTTCTCACATCACATGACTAGTGATAAAAGTAAATTTGAAACCTTAGATCATTACAAAGGTAGAAGTGTTAAGTTTGGTAATGATGCACCATAGCCTGTGAGGGGTAAAGGATCAATTAAGTTAACTGATAAGATCACATGTGAGAATGCCTATTGGGTTGAAGGTCTTAACTATAATTTGTTGAGTGTTGCACAACTTAATAGCACTGGTTATCGAGTGGATTTTCATCACAAGAAGGCTAAAATATTTGATGCTACTGGTGAACTAATTGGAAGTGGAGAATAGACTAGAGGTAATTTTTTCTATCTAGATCTATCTGAAGAGACATGTTTGTTTGCACAATTTGATGATGTATGGTTATGGCATAAGAGGCTATGTCATGTTAACTTTGACAATATGGTAAATATTAGTAAAAAGAAGAAAGTTAGAGGTTTACCGAGATTGAAGAAACTTGATAATGTGATGTGTAAACAATGTCAGTTGGGTAAAATGACGAAGTCTAGTTTTAAGAGAAAGACATTTACTTCTAAGAATACTTTGGATTTGGTTCATATTGACCTTTTTGGACCTATGGGTGTACAAAGTTATTGTGGTGCTAAGTATTTTATTCTTTTTGTTGATGACTACACTAGGATAATGACTGCAATGTTTTTGAAAGAAAAATTTGATGCATTTCTATTGTTTAAGTGATATTTGGCAAAAGTTGAAAAGGAAAAAGGTAGAAGCCTAAAATGTTTGAGATCTAACCAAGGTGGAGAGTTTATATCAAATGAGTTCAATCTATTCTGCAATGATAGAGGAATGAAGAGACAGATGTCTGCACCTAGAACACCTCCACAAAATGGTATAGTTGAGAGGAGAAATAGATCTATTATGGATTGTGTAAGGACACTAATGATTGAGAAGAATGTTGCACAAAAATACTGGAGAGAAGTTGTGAGTACAGTTTTTTATACCTTAAACCAGGTACAAATCAAGAAAGGTACAAATATTACACCTTATGAATTATGGCATGGATATGCACCTAATGTGAAATACTTTAGAATCTTTGGGAGTAAATGCTATATACTGAAAGATAATAGAAATGGAAAGTTTGATACAAAAAGTGATGAAGGAATATTCCTAGGTTATTCCACTAAGAGAAAAGATTATAAGTGTTTGAATTCTAACACTAACAAAATTGTGGAAAGTGCAAATGTGAGAGTTGATGAATATGCAGAGAAAAATAAACAAGAAGGTAAACAAGAACTTGAAGACTATAAATCTTTTGTCTATATGGAAGAAAAAGAGGCAAGTAACACACCTGCACCTGATGCAGAGTCACAGGTAAGCAATGTTGAGCATTAGGAGGATGTTGTTGAGAATCAAGAGGATGTTGTCGAGCAATCAGAAGCAGAAACTAAAATTTTTCATGATGAACCTAAAGATCAAGAAGAAAAGAAATCTGAACCTACATTGGCACAATATGTGAAAAGACATCATAAGCCTAAGAAAATCATTGGAGATAAGGAATTTGGAGTATTGACCAGAAGTAAGTTGAAAGACCCTACATGTTTATTATGTGAGTTTAAGCCTAAGATAGTAAAAGATGCTTTAGAGAATGAAGACTGGATTCAAGCTATGAATGAAGAAATAGATCAAATGGAAAAGAATGATACCTAGACTTTGGTGCCAAGACCAAAAAACAAGAATATTATTGGAACAAAATAGGTATTAAAAAACAAGCTTAATGAACAGGGACAAGTCACGAGGAACAAGGAAAGACTGGTATGCAAGGGTTATGCACAAGAAGAAGGAATAGACTATGGGGAAACATTTTACCCTGTAGAAATATTAGGAGTGAGAACTCTACTTGCATATGTTGCTTACAGAGACCTCAAAGTATATCAAATGGATGTCAAGTCTACATTTCTGAATGGTATATTAGAAGAAGAAGTATACATTGAACAACTTGAAGGATTTGTTGATCCAAACAAATATGATTTGCAAACTGAATAAGGCATTGTATGGATTGAAGCAAGACCCCAGAGTATGGTATGAGAGGCTGCACAATTATTTGATAAAGATTGGATTTACAAGGACAAATGACAACAACAATATCAACATGAAAGCTAAAGAAGGTAAAGGGATTTTGTTAGCTGAAATTTTTGTAGATGATATCATATTTGGAGGACAGGATGCCCTAAGTTAGATATTTTCAAATGAGATGAAAACTGAGTTTGAGATGTCTATGTTTGGTGAGATAAAATTCTTAGTTGGTTTGAAAGTCTATCAGATGGACAAAGGTATCTTTAACACACAATCTAAATATTTCAAAGAGATACTGAAAACTTTTGGAATGGAGGATTCAAGACCAGTAAGTACTCCTATGGCTACTAGATAGAAAATATCTAAAACTAATGATACTGCTAAAGTGAATCAAATCCTGTATAGATCCATGATTGGAAAACTTCAATATGTTGTCCATAATAGACTAGATATAGCCCTAGTAGTTGGGATTGTGTCAAGATTCTTTGCCAATCCTAAGGAAAATCATATGATCGATGTGAAGAGAATATTGAGATATTTGAAAGGGACAAAAGATTATGGATTGTACTATAAGAAGAATGAGAAATTTGAACTGAGAGTCTACATTGATGCAGATTGGGCAGGAAATGTTGATAACATGAAAAGTACAAGTGGTGGAGCTTTCTTTATGGGAAAAATATTATTATCCTAGATGAGCAAGAAACAAAATTGCATTTACCAATCTACAACAGAAGCTAAGTATGTAGCAGCTATAGTGAACTGTTCAAATCTGGTATGGATCAAGAAATTGTTGAAAGGTATGAAAGAGGAGATTACTAAACTGGTTGTTATATTCTGTGATAACACAAGGGCTATCAACATATCAAAGAATCTAGTGATGCACAAAAAGACCAAACATATTGCTATCAAGTATCATTACTTGAGGGAATTGGTACAAGATAAAGAAGTGAGAATGGAATATGTAAATACAAAGGAACAACTAGTAGACATATTCACAAAATCTTTACCTAAGGATGCTCATGAATATCTTAGAGGTAAATTAAGGGTGCTTCTCCTAACTGAGGCTTCCTAGTCAACTAGGAGCACTCCACCAAATGTGCTACACAGCGTATCTGACAAATTGATGCAGGAAAGGTCACACTTTTGGAGGTGCCTAGAGTTGTGAAAAGAACAACAAAGCTGATAATCAATCATAAGAAAGATGATCGAGGGAGAAATATTGATACTAAACTGACAAGATGACATCTACATATGAAAGATGTAAGTTCTAGATACTAATTTGGCATTATTATCAAAAAGGGAGAGATTTAGATGAAAACATAGATATAAAGAATACTAAGGTATATGTTCCAAGATTCAAAGATTCAGACAATCATATAATCAGAGGGAGAGAGATACATAAAAGATTCATAGGGAGTAACTATGTAAATAGTCAAGCAAGGCTAAGTTGTTGAGAATCAGAATGAAGCTAAGGATATTATAAATATTTTTGATGCAATGACAAATTTTTGGATTGGTTGGTAAATCATGTGTTATTAATGTGGTGTTGCCATCAATGCCAAAGTGGGAGATTGTTGGAAACTGCAATTGAAACAATTGTTGTATTGTCATTGATGTCAAACCTTAACTGATAAGATAGTTGCTATCTAAGAAAGTACTATATCTATTGATTGATGAAAAGGATTAGGGCAAGGGAGATAACAAGAGAACCTAGGGAAAGGTTGAGTTATTTGATACTTTAATGAGTACTTGATTATTTGGCACAATGATAAGATAATGTATTGTTTATCTAAGTAAGAAGAAAGACTGAAGAAGTAGGCTTAACCGAGCAAAAGTGAAGAAATATAGTGTATCGTTAGAAAATGGAAGCACTTCCATTTAAGACTAGTTTAGCCCTCTGAGTAGGTAGTGTGGGGTCATGTCAAATGCCTCGGGTTGGTCCTTGGCTTGAATCTGGCTTTTCTCCTCACTCTGCCCCTTTTTTCACCCTCTTTCTATACTTTCCTGGCATTCTGGACTGAGATCTTGAGATCTTTGACTTCAGTGTCAAGGTCAACCTTCTAGGTCAAGGTTGACCTCAAGTCTGACCTAGGTCAAAGTTGACCTCAAACTTGACCCAAGGTCAAAATTTCAAGATTCCATGATTTCAGATGTCAGGTTTTGGAAATATTTGTTTTCCCACTTCCGGGTTGGTTGTTTCAGATTTTGAAATGGTAAACTCTTAAATTGTATTTAATCTAGGTCCATTTCTATGGGTTAAGGCTTAATTGGAGTTTAATTCTCCTATGTCAGCCTCTCTAGAAGTTTGTGCCCTAGACTAGTATAAAAGGAAGCCTTCATCCTCTCATTCTCATCAAGCAACTTCATGACATCCCTCTCTCAATCAAGGACATCCATCATTTTCATCAATCTCTCAAGTGCAATCAAGAAAGCATTTTAAATCAAGCCATTATCATCCATTCAAGAATTCAAGTTCTGTATTGAAGATCAAGGAAGCATTCAAGCCTTTGAATGGATTTGGTTCAAGCATTCAAGATTCATCATTCAAACCCTAGATCTATCCATCATGGTGGTGTGATCTTCCTTCAAGATCCTTTGTTCATCTTCAAGATCCATTCATTCTTCCCTCAAGGTGGATTCCCAACATACAATCATGGAGGTTTTGATTTACATTTATGGTTTTTAGTGTTGAGTCCAAGATTTCATATCAACATACTTGTTTACACTTCAAATACAATTGCATATCTATTGAATATCATAGCTTCGTTATTAGATCTATTTCTACTACTTGCTAGCATTCTCTATTTCAATTCCATTATTAAGGTTGATTCCAAACTGGGGTTTGACCAAGGCAAACCCCTGATCCCAATAACAAAACCATTTTTCTTGCAGGTATATGTGTGAGACGACGAATATCGGTGCAGATCTGGATACCCTTTTCGACGAACTTTTGAGATCCACAAACATAATTTCTGTCAGAGCTATTTTAGGTCAAGGTCAACTTTCAATGGGGGTTAAGATTGTACCCCATGGTAAGATCTTACCCTGATCCTGAGGTCAAGGTCGACCTTGCTTCGAAAGACAGGATTTTTTTGGGTTTTCTCTGTCTCTGCATTTCCAGGCCAAATTGGGTTGCAGAATCTCCCGAAATTGGATACATACATCAGAAAATAGTGATTTCCGAATCCACCTCTTTTCAAGATAAGTATTCCTATCTTATTAAGTTTGTATGTTCCTAACATTTTCTATTACATATTTCCAAGCCATACATTCTATATCCCACATTTTATCATATCCCCATATACATCACACACACACATCATCATTTCTTCCTTTACATATAGTTTAAGCCAAGTGATGTTAGTGTCGATCAAGCGCCAGTATATGTTAAGTAAATTTAGTGTTGACTGAACATCAGTTTATGTTGAGCAACAATAAATTACCAAGTAAGACAGTGTTAGCCGAGGAAGACAGTTTGTAGATATGACCGAGTTATGCAGTGATGATTAAGGAGATGAACACAATATTGATCGAGTGTCAGTAATTTACACTTGGAGAAAGAATTCAGATTCCCAACTGACATAGTTGAATTCTTGGGTTATGTAAATCGTGTTGGCTTTATTAATTGATTGTATGGAGAATTTAATGCATGGTAAATCATTTTATTATAGATTCAATGAGAAGTTTCAAGATGTATCTAGAAGGAAGGATGAATAACTTAAATGTTGGAAGGATTCGATGAATCTGACCTAACCTAAGATCTACAGAGGAGATTGAGCAACAAAAGATGGATCTACCTAACTAAAGAGGTATATAGGAAAACCTAAGTGTGAGGTTATAGAGTATGTTGAAGTTGTTGACTGATAAGTCTAAGCAGAAGGCTGAAGGTGAAGGAGTTGATCAGAGTTGTGATTTCTTGAAGCGAATTTTGAGTAGATCAGAGATGGAGATTGAAATGGAACTCAGTCAGTAAATCAACATATATGTACGAATTGGATTTGTTATTTGCAAAGTGAGTTGTATGTTTTTCAGATTAGAAACTACTGCTACTTTCTAACCATTGTATCAATCTAAATCCTTTAATCAAGGTTGACCTAATAGTCATTGTTAAATCCTTTAATTAAGGTGGCATTCTAATGGAATGTACTTAAATCCTTTAACCATGTCACTTTTGACAGAGTGTTTAAATTCTTTAACAGGGTCACACCTAGAAGTGTGTTTGTAAACCTTTAACAAGGTTGGCTTCTCATAGAGCTCACTTCAGAAGAGTGAAAATATTAGTAACATGTTACAAAGTGGTTTTACCCAAGTTGGGTTTCCACTATAAATCCTGGTGTTATACTTGTGTGAATGTTTTGATGTGTATGTTTCTATATTCTGCAATTTAATTACTTTTGGGCAGTGGACTGCATGTTATATGTTTCTGGTATATATTATTTAGACACCGAGTTGTGTTGGTGATTAGATCTGAGATTGTTGAAGAGTTTAAAATTTTAATTGGTACATCTGGACCTGAGAACAACTGATTCACCCCCCCCCCCCCCTCTGTTGTTCTAAATAATATTAACAAAAGGCATTGGTGGGGTTTATAGGGTTAAAGGGCTATAGTTCTGGTGGAATGGGAGTACCCTCCTATGCATAGTTAGCCAAGATATGATCACACTAACCATTTGTGCATGGCCAGGATGACTCATGAATGCTTCCATGGAACCTATGGTGGGTGCTTGATTGGATCCATCTATATATTCTTGACTTCAAGTGGTTGTGGATCACATATCACCATGGCATTGTTAGGATCATTGGGATTAGATGAGCTAGTGGTAAGATTAGGATCCATATCCTTTCTCTTCTTTGATCACATCTCAACAAGCATGAATGAAAGTCCTAAGAGGTGACAATGAGGATGCAATAAAGGATGAGTGCAATATGATTCGAGGATGAGGTTAAAAGGTTGGGGATATGATAGATTCTAAGAAGGCTATGGATAAATGCAAGACCTAGGATGAGTCTAAAAGATGCTTGGATGGTGGTTGATTGGGATGATGGGGATGTCCTAAGGACCTAAGGATTACTAAGCATCAAAATGAGTTGCTTCTCCTGGTGCATGATCAAATGGATGGGATTGTCAACCTTAGATAGACTTGTGATCTTTGGAAGACATGGATCCTTGTCAATGCAAGCCAATCTTTGGATCAAGATGATGAGGTCTACAAAGACAAGTACTAACTACCCTAGAAAATGCTTAGTTGAAAGGATGGAGTTATAAGATGGTTTTGATTTTAAGATGAGGATTTTAGGCAACTCAAGGGATGTGACACTAAGTGGACGTTTGAATGGTTTGATTAAGGATTTTTGGATAAGGATGGTTCGGTTTGATCTAAGTGAGACCACCTAAAGAGATGACGTAAATGCACCTAGAGGATGATCTAAGATGTTGGGATGCTGAGATAATTTCATGAGAATAGAAAGGATACGTTGTGCGATGAGCTGGCTAGCCCTCTCTTTCAAGACTAAAAAAGACATGGTTTATCTGAAAGCGCTCTTCAAACTACATGATCTTTGTGTTGTAGGTTACTCTATCGAGTTTCTCTTGATACTTGGTCTCTTCCTTGATTGCAGTTAGGGTAGGTTGGTGATCCTTGAGTTTTCATTCTACAACTTTCTTCTCTTGATATACACGAGATATTGGTAACTTTTCTTTCTTGTGCTTCGCGGAATCGGTCGTAAGTCCAAGTTTTCAATCTCTGGGAGTGATGATGAGAATTTTTTTGGAATCTCACCAAGTTAGGTAGTGACTACAGTAAGTGTACCTTGACTTGGTTTTGAACAATCTCTAGATTTTTTGGAAATGATGAGCAAACAATCCCACAAGAGACAAGGCAATCTTATGGGAACAATACATAACAAATTTGATCTCTTTGACAAAATGACTTGTGACTCCATTTGTGTATGTTTGAACAAATGTTTTCATGGGGTCTATAACATCGAGGACATGCACAAGAACTTTCTATCCTAAGGAAATGACTTAACTTGAAAACATTTCTCTCACAAACTTAGGCACACACCCAAGAGCTAATTAGAATACAACCACTACTGACCACACAATGGATCAACAATGCCGCATTAGCCGAATCCAAAAGCTCAAGGATGAAATGATATGGTGAGTGTCTTGGGTAGGTTACTATCCTCCTTGCACAAAGATTATCAAGATTTCAGGAGTAGATCGGGTGGGCCTCTGAATTAATGGCTTCTAGTAAGATCTATGGTGTCCTCCCAATCGGTTTGTATGCACGTGAATCACTTAAGAGCCTAGTTGACCATGCCAAAATCATAGGGATATTCACCTACCTCAAACTACCATCAACATGCATCACCCGAGCTTGAGAGGATAAGGAAAGAGTTTTCTCAACACCTTGTTTATATACCGATCAACGAATTACCAGTTTGAGGTCGTTCTCTAAAGAGGAAGCACTTCTCTCTAGATAGGCCTCGCTAGAAGTAAAACCAATTGAGCTTGATCTTTCTCTTCACCCAAGTTCCATGAAGGTAAGGGGAGAGGATATGGATACAAACCAAATCATTTTTACGTCACTTACTTAAACAAGGTTTCGCAAAAAAAATTGAAAGAGCTCTAAGGAAGTGTTGAAAAAAACTCCTTCATACACACCAAGAAGTCTTCATTCCAAATTGAACCTAAGTTAGACTAAGTGTTTTCTATCCTAAAACTTCAAAAAATTGTGTTTAGCATATAGGGTTCCTTTCTTTTTGAGCAAAAATCTAAAGTACTTGAAAAATAAAGCTTTGTGTTACTCCTTTAAGCATTCAAGATTGGTTTTGTTTATTTTATACCCAAATTGAAGTGTTTATTGCATTTTGTTTGTTATCCCTTAGGCACTCAAGATTTGATTTGATTTATTTTAAGCCCAAAGTTGAAGTGTGAAGATTGATTGTTCATTTTATCACTTTGTTCATTTTTAAACCCAAATTGAAAGTGTGAGGTGTTGTGTATGCATTCAAGGTTCTTTTTAGTGCACCAAATGAAAGTGTGTTAATTCTATTTTTAAAATATTAATTTATGGTCCCATAGACTATTCTTGCAATCCTACAAACAAAAAAAACAATGATCTTGCGATCTATACTAATGATCCCGCAGGTCTGTTAATTCCAAAAAAATAACATAATATTGACCGACATAAGCAATAAATGCAATAACTATGGTTGCGATCCTGCATGGTCAACACACGATCCCGCAAAGTATTTTAGCGAATCCGAGGGCATACATTTCAAGGTTGTGACAGTAATAAATGCCTTATGGCTTACAAAGTTGTATTTGCGATCTCGCATGGTCAAAGTGTGTTCCTGCCTTCCGTACACACGATTCCACCAACTGTCAGAAAAATGAAAGAGGACATAATAGAAGAAGGGATAGACAGAGAGGGGGAATTTTGTGGGAATGCAATCCCGCGAACCTAGGAAGCGATCCTACCGATTGTATCCACGATCTCATCGATTGATGTTTTTTGCTGCCGTGTAAAATCCAAGAGTGGGAATAACGGTGCAAATGTTTCTTCTTCCTCCTTCCAACTTGTAAAAACTCAAAAAACCTTGCAAAGCACTTCAACAACAAAAAAATGTTAGTATTTGTTAGTTTTTGCAAAGGAAAAAGGGATGAAATAAGAAGAGGAATGACCTTAGAAGTGGGACCCATCGGGTGTGCCAAAATGTGAGTGCAAAGAACCTAACCTATCAGGAGCATGCGTAGACAATAAAACATTAGTTTAAAAGCACACAACAACAAAAAAAGATTCAACACACCACCTCTGATTGAACCAAAATGGAAGTGACCAAGTTCCATTTGATTTGTTCATTTTGGAGACTTGTGAATGTGCTCTCCAAAACATAATGAAATGATTCCCAAATGAAAGCCTAAGATGATTAAAGGCCTAAATGCAAGCTAAAAGGGACCCAGGATGATGCAAAACTAGTATGAAGAACTAGCTTGCAACAAGGGTTTCCAAACGAGAGTGAAGATGAAGTTGAAATCTATTATGAGATAAAAGACTAAGATTCATTCACCATTTATGTTAAACATTCTATGTGATTTAGATTTAAAAACAAGAACAAGAAACTAAATGCTAAATTATTTATGAAATTCTAGAGCTAAACTAACATGATAACAATGCAAAAATGAGAGATGGATTTGCTCTTGGAAGGGCCTCTATTTATAGATTTTTGGGAGCAACTTGGGGGCTTGGATGAGGTGGCATCTGCATAGGAGACACATAGGTTAGAGAGGATGGCTATGCCAAAAGTTCAACTTGAGACAAGATGGGCATTTAAGGTTTGAAGGGCTCAAGGTTGCTCGCACATGTGTGAGCAACTTTGGGGAAGAGTGTGGGGGACAAAGTTGTAAGAAATAGTTGGAGCATTTAAGGAAGTTTGGTGGCTTCCTTGGGATAACACTAATGATGTTAGGAATCACTTTTTAAGTGGGGTTAAGGGAGTGATTCTAGGTGAGATGATAGGTTTAGCAAGTGAGGTGATGGGTGTAGGCTAGGTTTTAGGTAGGGATTTAGATTAATTTAAACTAGGTTTAGATTAATCCAAGCTTAGAAGAATATTAATATGTGGAGGGATTTGAATAAATAGTAATTTGTTCAAAAAAATGATTTATGGGGGGACATGTATTAAAATAAATTTAATTCATTAGAGAGGGGAGTATTTAAATTAAATTTAAATACTTTAGATAATGAAACCTAAATAATTTTAGTTAAATGGGTAGAGGGACGAAGCAACCATGATTAATTAATTAAAATTAATTATGATATGACATGGATTATTAATTTAATAATGATTTTAGATATCTACAATTGGGTTTAGTAGAATAATTAGTGACACAAATTTAATAAATTTGCATAGTTGAATTTAGGGTGTCTACAACCACCTCAAACCTACTCTCTTAATGTGAGCTTCAAGGTGACTTCTTTTGAAGGCCTTGCTCCCCATTTTGTCAATGGATTCCATTGCATTGACTTCTCATCTTTACACAAAATTTGGACTCCCACCTTTTTCCATTGATATGTCCATAATAGTAAAACACAAAGTTCAAGCATAAAATTCCTTTGAAACACATTTTATATAAAATACAATCAACAAGTCTATTGTGCCTCCTTTGAATGCAAATGCTAGTATTATATATGAAACACTAATTAAAATGAAAGCTAAAATCTAGCATGTGTAAGATAAGTCCACTTTACAAAAATGTAAAGAAATAAATCACTTTACATAATACTCTTGAATAATTAGATAAATCTAATTAAGAAGCATACAATTAACCTAGATTTGATTTAACTAGTTATGTCAATAGACTAAAATGCCACTTTTATAAATTAATTGTTATGAATCGAGCTTCTCAGCTTTGGGAGTAACAATAGATAATTAGTGTTGATGCAATTCAATCATGGAGGTTACTATCTAATGAATGCTTTAGGTTTTCTTGTCTAAAAAACCTTTGCTGGTTAGATTTGAGTCCCTTGAGATCAAACTTGAGTTTTGGGAGAGTGACTTAATGCCCAAAAGCAACCTATAACTCGTAGGAATACTCTAAAAGTAAATTGTAACAAATAATTCCTTACCTTGTCCTTGATGTTTGAATTTGTGGAGGCATTATTTACAAATAATTATGAGAGTTTACCAAATCGCTAAGGTCATGTTTGTCTAAGTTGATGCTCTATTTAGATTGACTCATTACCTTTAGTGAATGAGCAAAGGCAATATTGCAAGGCTTGCAAATGACATGAAATATAGGCTCTATTGTCCACTAGTAAATAAAGTGCGTGGTAATTTTTCCTTTTTGTTAGATACATATTTTTATGTGTATTAATTATACAAATGGATGTCTTTAAATATCAAAACCTAACACCAAGTCACATAAATGTGTACAAGCAAACTCATAACGACTAGTGGAAAAAGTACTAGTCTAAACATTTGAGTTTGAATTTGTAAATTTTGGTATCAATTTCAAACCACTCAAAATTCATCTAAGACGCCAAAAAAGCTATTTAGTTCATAAAGATAATACACTTCACATAGACACAATAAACAACGAATATATAAAAATAAAAATAAAATGATATATAATCCATTAAAAAACTCATAAAAAGAAACATCCAACCATAAACTGAGTTTAAGACAAAACTCACCATGCATTACTATATGTGTTTATGTTAAGACATTCCATGGAAATAAATCCAAAACTAGATAAAAATACACATAAGCATACAAATCTCACCATTAAAATATAGAAAAAGATTGATTTTAAACCCCAAACAATGACAACTCTATGATTATAAAATTATAAGTGGGGGGTAGTTTTGACTAAAGGGTGTAAGAAAATCCTAGTCTAAGGTAACGTGGTTTGACTTGACTGGGTGTGTGTGATAAGGAGGAAAATGAATCCAGGCAGGGCACCCCCCTCGAATCTTCGCCGTTCAATTTTCTAACCAAGACTTTGACGGAAGACTTTTCTAAATTTGAATTGACTCAAGTGTTATTAATTACATCTTCTCTTTCCCCTCATTTCCTTCTCTTATCCGTCGGTATCGCTCTTTCCACAAGTTTAAGACTTTATTACCCCCACCACAAAGTCAACTAAACCAACCCTAATATTTATTAATTATCACTTAAGTGCGTCTTATTTTGCTAAAGTTATTTGTAATTTAATAATGCTTTATTTTCCTGATTCGTTGGTTGCCCATGAGGAGCTTTCATACTATCAAAGTAAGATTTTCTAATTTTTTTAATATAAAGTTTTTAAATAAGTCTTTTGGATATGTTCACTTGGTCCTCGAGTTGCTTTAACCAAGGTTTGATCTTGGTTTGTTGTATGATGAGAGTTAGAGCTTAGTGCAACGTGGGGTGAGAGATCTATCCGGCATCCCCTCAAGAAGGGATCACATTGAATAAATCTATTTATTTCATTTGAAAAACATTAGATTTATTAATAAATTAATTAAATGTAAAAAGTAAATAATAGGGGAAGAGTATTTGTAATTGAACGTGCTTAATAATTCTACACTCCACATACATTTGACCTTCCAATTACTAATTTTAAAGGAGCCCAAAAAATAAGAACATATGCATCAATAGCCGCTCATTTTATAGTTTTGTTGGTTTGAAATTGGTCCATTTGTTCACTATTATTAGTACATTTGTGTATGACTACTGGGACATTTGGCCACAAGTACTAACATTTTTGAGTGAACGACTATTGGTACATCTTTGAGTGGGTATTAGGCATCACTTTGAAATGACCATTTTTTGACCCTTCCACGCTTGACGATCTCTATGGAGTTTTGTTAATACCCAGAAGCCAAGAAATATTTTTTAAGGTATATACAATGTAAGCTTTTGGTTTTGACTGTGTTAGTGTTTTTAGAATCAACGTTTCAATCATCTTTATCACTCTCTTTCATCCTGATGAATGCTAAAAACACTAACACAATCAAAACCAGAGGCTTACTTTTCATATTCTAATGGATTGTGGAAATCTGATTACATTGATTTTTTAAGGTGTTAACTCACATACGAAGACAACAACAAAAAATCATCAAAATGAGACGTACAATTTAAGCTCTATAGGTGTGTAAATTTTTGAATCAACCTTTTGGACTGTTCAGTGATCCATCATTGTTTCCTTTGGCTCATTATCATCGTGATGATGGATTACAAAGTGTGATTGGATACGAAAATGAATGAACAAATGTGTTAAAAGTGCGATTCGATATGTGGACATAATTATAAATGGAAGTGGATCCTTTTATAGTCCACAATATTGAGCGATTTGTACACGAGTTGGTTTAGTAGTGAAGAACTTATACTCTTGAAACAAAGGTCAGAATTCAACTCATAAGAATTAAGATATGTAAACCTTGTTTTGTTTTGTAGTATAATTAGATATGCAAGATGCAAGAAGAGCAAAAGCAACATTACCTGTCACATATATTGTAGAAATTTGTTAATATGACTATTTATTGTGTGAAAGAGAACTTAGGGCAAGTGAGAAAAAATCTGCTTGAATTTAGCGAGGTGAGGGATTATAGCGAGGTGAGGGATTAGGTGAGGGAGAGATGGCGTGTTGACTGGGGCGGCAGAGTCTTCCCATTCTCATTTTTTATTCTGGGTTTGAGTCGCCTCTCTTTAATTTTCCTGCTCACCCGCTCTCAGGGCCCCACTGTCCTGCTCTGTATTGACTCCCCCAATTTCCAACGGAGGCAGAAGAAAAATCCAAGCATGGATTTGCCATCGGAAGGTGCGCACGAAGGGGTGTGCAGAGAAAATATGCCTCATTTTACACTTCCGACATGGATGGATTTCTCATCTTCTTAGTCCTCACTCCTTTCTACCCCTGCTGGGAATTGGGAAAAGCCGTGGAAAACTGCAGTCTCCTCAACAGTGAGTTATTTCGGGAATAGCAAGTGTTAAAGGCTGAGCCTGAGCCTGCACTGCTCTGCACAAGCTCAGCCATGGCTAAGATTCCAGGTGTTGATGTGGTGAGTTGGGTTTTATTTCATCTTCTGCTATGCTCGATTCCATGCTACAGCGGTATTATTAAAAGCCCACCGTTCCAAGAAGACGATATCCGATGCCTGAACGAGACGAAAGCAGAATTGACAGATCCAAACCAGTCTCTCTTCACTTGGAGGTTTGGGAACAGCAGCCAGGGCTTCATCTGCAACTTTGTTGGAATTCAGTGCTGGCACAACGATGATGGGAAAGTGTTGAGCACAAAGTTGCCCAGCATGGAGCTTTCGGGACATTTCCCCAGCGGGTTAAAGTACTGTGGGAGTATGACTAACTTGGATCTCTCTGGCAATAGTCTTTCAGGCCCCATCCCAAAGGATCTCTGCAACTGGCTTCCCTTTCTTGTCCAAATTGATCTCTCGTCAAACCAGTTAACTGGGTCGATTCCCCCTGAGCTCGCCAATTGCACTTACCTGAATGTCCTTAAAGTGAATGACAACCAACTTAGCGGCCAGATTCCATGGGAATTGACGCGGCTGGAGCGGCTCAACGACTACAATTTTGCGAATAATATGCTCACAGGCCCAATACCCGCTAAATGGGCCTCTAATAGCTCTGACCTCTTTGTGGGTAACCCTGAGCTGTGCAGCAAACCCTTAAACAGGGCATGCACAGGAAGCGGCACTTCTAGTATGGGCGTTGTTATTGGGGGAGCAGCTGCAGGAGTATTGGTAGTTTGTTTGCTTGGCTTTGCCTTCTGGTGGTATTTTATCAGGCTTACCCCGGAGAAACTTGCGGCGCTCAAGGACGAGAACAAGTGGGCAAAGAGGATTAAGGGCCCCAAGTCCATACAGCTCCATATGTTTGAGAAACCCATTGTGAAAATCAGGCTTGCAGATCTGATGACTGCTACAAATGATTTTAACCCAGAGAACATCATAGGCACTGGCAGGACAGGGACCGTGTACAAGGCTTCTTTGGCTGATGGATCTGTGCTGGCAATAAAAAGGCTGAAACCCTCTGCCCAAACGGAGAAGCAATTCAAGTCGGAAATGAATACTTTGGCCCACTTGAGGCACAGGAATCTGGTTCCTCTTCTGGGCTACTGCGTTGCCGGGCAAGAGAAGCTGTTGGTGTACAAACACATGGTGAAGGGAAACTTGTGGGAGTGCTTGCACAATGACCACAGCTTGGACTGGACTAGCAGGCTTAAAATCGGAATTGGTGCTGCTAGAGGTTTGGCATGGCTTCATCACAGTTGCAATCCTCGTGTCATTCACCGCAATATAAGTTCAAGCAGTATCCTTCTTGACGAAGACTATGAACCAAGAATAACGGATTTTGGACTCGCAAGGCTTATGAATCCCGTAGATACTCATCTCAGCACTTTTATCAATGGGGATTTTGGTGATTTAGGGTATGTAGCTCCTGAATACATGCGCACTTTAGTTGCTACTTTGAAAGGAGACGTGTTCAGCTTCGGAGTTGTTCTTTTGGAATTAGTCACAGGGCAAAAACCTATAGATGTTGTAACTGGAGACGAAAGCTTCAAGGGTAACCTGGTAGATTGGATTACTCAGCTTTCGAATAATGGGCATGTCAAGGAAGCTATTGAAAAATCTCTGGTGGGTGATGGACATGATGATGAGCTTCTGCAATTCTTGAGGGTCGCCTGTGCGTGTGTACTGTCTGGGCCTAAGGAAAGGCCTTCAATGTATGAGGTCTATCAGTTGCTCAGAGCTATTGGTGAGAAGTACAACTTTTCAGACCAGAATGATGAGATTCCATTGGCAACAGGAACGACTGATGCTGACTATTCCGACGAGCTTATAGTGGCAAGGGATACGGTATGAAAAATTTCCTTAGCAGTCAATATTGTTTGTGGAGAACACTCTGATAGCAGAGACTAAGAAAAGGAGAAAGTGGGAAAATCCCTCTCACAGTACATAAAAGAGCAAGTTATGGCTTTCAATGCCTGTTTCTGATTTCTACAGGTGCTCGCCTATATTTACTTTGTTTTTGAAGTCAATTAGATCTTCATGTAAAACACCTCCACTACTGGGTTTGAGATTTTAAAGGTTATCATGTATCATTATTTCTGTATTTCAAGATTGTGACCCACTCAAGGTTGAACGTATTATCTTATATGTATTTTAACATTTACTATTGAGTGTTGTAGATATTTTGTGGTCTATGGTTTCATTAAACCTAACAACGAGAATCGATTGCAGATTGTGCTGCATTTGCTTCCACGCTTCATACTTTAATTATTATTAGTAGCATTATATTGCAACTTTCTATTGTGCAATTTTAGTGTTTTCGTTTAATTGCATTTCCATTCTGTTTTTGGGGGTTGCAGACTGCAAGGTAGCCCATAGTGATCAGGTACGATTGGAAGATCGTTTTCCTTGTTTTTTTTTAATTGCTTGCATTAGAATGACACGATTAGTATTACTGTTAGTTTTTTGTGATAGCTCTGCAACTTTATGGGCTGAGGATTGGGAAGCAACCCAGATCCCCTATAGATTTCAAGATTGGCTTCAGCATTTTTATTTTTATTTTTAAAGAGGGGTAATCGTTTTTGACCAAAATTATGGACAGGTAAGATTGTCTTCAGCATTCCGATTCATTTCTTACATTATAATGAATTTTTAGTCTTTTGAAATAAATATGCCGCTTTATGGGGTCTTACTTTGTTTTTCATGATATTGTTATTTGCTCTCTGTGCCATGCATGTATATCAAATGCAAAATGATTTCAGGAACTAGTCTTAGGTGAATCTAAAAACTACTACAAAATATTTTCCTTCCCTCTCTTTTCGAAACAACTCACCATTTGTTGCATATTTCCAGTTGCAACTGCCTAAAAAAAATTAAATCTAGATTATAAATATGCAAGTTAGACGTCAGAGCTTGTAATTTGCTTGCATTGCCGCATCGATTTGGAGTTCCAATTTGAAGGCATGCTTAGCTCAAACTAGGATAATCTACAGGTATTTCTAAGCTTCAACTTAATACACATAGCCAATATGTGCATGCACAAGTGTATACACTAGAATAAATATTGATTATTTAGTACTGCTACATGCTACTGAGTCCTAATTATGATCCTGTTTTACGTGCCAGTAAAAGTGTCTTTCCACAGTCTGACAAAAGAAATCCCTAAAATATAAGTTCCATTTGTCTGTGTGATATATGATATCCTTGTGTTATCTTTTTGCGTAGAAATGAGTTCCTTGTGATATGGATGGTATAATCTGGTAGAGACTATTTGAAGCTGTGGTTATGATTAAGGGCACAACTTCTTAGGAAATTCTCTGATGGAAGAGCAACTTGGCTGCAGTAATGAGTAATGAGTAAATGGATTTGTGTTGTAAAATTGTCATAATATATATATATATATATATTAGAGCATTTTTGAATTTTTTATGTCTGATTGTAAACTTACATAATTTTTGTTGGTAAAAGGTGTCTATTTGAATATTTGCATAGCACAATGTTTTTTCTGCTGGGATTCGGGAATAGTTGTCTATAAGAAAACTGCGGAGAAACATGGCTTTGAGCAAACAATGGCCATATCTAGTACAGCTACATAGCAGCCATGTAATCAAGATACACATTAGCAACCCTCAAAAGCAGGGAAAAATGAAAATAGAAACAACAATTAATTTGTCATAATCCAATTTGAAATGAAGCAAGAAAAAACTGTAAACTGAACAGTCCAACTTGAACAGTAACCAAACAAACTTCAGCTACGTAGGATCTGGTATCGGCTGTGATATCCTATTTTACAGCCACGTGGTTGAAACTTGAGAGTATGATTTATGCCCTTGAAACATCGATTAATGGATTTTGTACAAACATCCCTCAATCCGACAGAAACTTATCCAAGCAGGTACAGTCTTAAGCCAATTTGCAGTTCTTAACCATGAAGGCTTAGTGTTTGACATCTCCAAGCTAAGGCATAGCAGCCTTAATGGATTGTTTTTGTGATTAGTATCACTAGGGTATTACTGGAAGTTCTAGAAAGGGAAATTTGTCACTTTGTAGTACATTGTACCTTTTTGAACTTTCATGGATCTGAATTGCATTAAGACAATCATAGATGCCATGAACTGATCTTAATCAACCTGATTAGTTGGTTGCTTATTCTTAAACATTAGCAGCATAATAGTGTATGTAAAAGGTCGATTTACTTCTCATAAGAGGCTTATGAACACTTGAAAATACAAACGAAAAGCAACACCAAAGATTGGATGCTAGAAGAATGGTGGTGTTTAATAGGAGTTTTTGACTTTATAAAACTGGTATTTGTACTGTGGATGACGCTTAATCTCACTTTAAATGGTAGATGATTTTGTAAGGAATGCTCTGCTTTTGAAATTTCATACCCATAAAATCTAAAGTGGGATTAAAAACATGATTTGGTTTTGTTCCGCTACCCTTAATCTCACTTGATGGTAGATGATTTGCTGAACAAAGGCTCTGCTCATTTAATTTCATACCCATAATATCTAGGGTAGGGTTAAAAACTTGATTGTAGTTTTAGTTTGAGTTAAAGGAGTTGCTTTCTCATGGTAGGGGTTATGGCTATAAACAGTATTTTATTGCTCAGTTGGGCCCGCTAGGACTTTGTGTCTACTGGGGTGCTGTATCTCTTGGCCATGTGTGCCCTTTGTGACAGCTCAGTTGTGTCGTCTTTCTTCAACCTCCTCTTCCATGGAGGTACACTTTGGTGACTGGGGTTTATAGCTTGGGTTTGCTATGGTTTTTCCTTAACAAGTTTAATGGTTAGATAATATAAAAGAAAGACAACTAGTTATTCATTTCTATACAATCGCTACTGACAATTTAAGAATGTTATGTTTAAATTGACTAATTTGATATCAATATTAAACTGAGGCCCACAAGTACTCGTCCTAAGACCACCACTGGGCAAACAAGGGACTTTTTGAAGGCTTCTTATTACAATCTGGGTGGGGCTCATTCCCAGTTTGTGATCATTCTATTACAGATTTACTAGTGTCTCTTCTTCTGAGGAGTAGATAATATTTTATCTCAAAAATCTTAAACATTATAATATTAGAAGGTCCACATGGTTTCATGCACAGAATTATTGGTAGCTTGGTTTTTTGCACACTGGTTATTATATTATAAGCCTATTGTTTCATGATGTGACATTCCAGTAATGTAGTAATCATCTATTCTGCATCTCATGGGAGAATTCATGTTTTAAAGTGGCTCGTAATCTTTAGATATGATCTTCTTAACGTGGAAGAGAAGAGTTCTTTCTACTGGAGATTTACAATACAAACAACCACCACACACAACAATGCATAGGTATTAGAATATATCTCTGATTATTTGTTCTACCATTCTATTTCATTCATTTTCCACCACAAGGCTTTCTTTCCCAGCAGGGGTTTTATACAGCTAAGTCGAAATGCAGGGCAAAATTGATTGGAAAAGTTTAATGGTTGGTGACATCCAAACAAAAGCCATGTGATTCGTGTTAAACGGGTCACCATAATTGACAAGATGGGATGCCCCACTTGTCATGCATTGTTTTCGTTCAAAAGTCCCACGAGTTGAAAACATAGCCCAAATATCTCTCTTTTCATCATTGACTAAAAAGTTTGGTGTATTCCTCACATATTAGAATACATGTCTAATGGTGATTTTATTTTTATTTTTATTTTTTATATCTTTTTGGCATATTTGAGTTATTTTGACATAATTATATACTGATGAATAGTGAACTTCAAAAAAATCTTTGGTATATTATTATTAGTTTGTGCCGTAGGCTTAGAATTATAGGCATTGAAGGAGTTTAATTGATTATTAATAATTCATTTTTTTTTAGCAAATAGGTACAAGATATTTTTCATATTTTGATTAAAGTAGAATTGCATAAAATATATTTAGAAAATTAATTTTCTGTAATTTTCATTGGTTAAAGGTTTTTAGCATATGGACACTTTTTAAAACTAGTATGAAAAGTTCCTTTTATTACATTTCTTTTGTCGTTGAATCACTTTAGATCAATCTAACATTAAAAACATCTTACCTTCTAGCTAACATTAAAAATATCTTACCTTCTAGCCAACATTAAAAATATTTTACCTTCTAATTATAAAAAATGAATTTAATATTTGTTATATTGTATATTTTAATTTAATTAATTAATTAATTAAGCTAGGCTTTGTGTGGGAGTTTTGCTCTTGGAAATGACATTTTTCTCCCGGAAAATTATAGCTCTCTTATCGGATAGTATTCGTTTTCCCGCTTTGAAAAGCACTTTAGTTTTTCCCCCTTTTTTAGTTGGAAAGTAGAAAAAGATTACCAAATCAGAAATAGCAAATTATAATTATAATTATAATATAGCAAGGAAATTTCTATTTAATTTTGATGTATTTGTATTTTAAAAATTCAATAACGAATGTTATTTTGTAACATTATAATAAATACATAGGGTTTGATTTTTACTATTTCTTAACTCTTTTTTCACATTTATATGACAGATTGTTCTACATTTTGAATGTAGTTTTGTGTTTCATTTATCCTTTATTTGCTATCAATATTATACAATAAGCCACTCACATATTTTACACATATCTTAACAAATATAATTTGCAAGAAAACCTAACTCCTATGGGCTCATCGTTGCATGCATGCAACTGCTAGTTTATATTCTCTAGTGAAAACAAAAATTAATTAAAAACTTATTTCTTTAATAATTTATTCAATTTATTCATTGAATAAAATATAATAAAATAATTTTGAATTATATAATATTTTATTTATATTAAAGTTATATTTTCTATTATGATAAAAAAATTATCTTACAAATAATTTTAGATAATATTATTAAAAAATGCATTGAAAAAATTAAAATAATGTGACATGTCAAATAATACATAAAATAAACCATGCTTTATGGTTCCTTCGGCCCCTTTCTCCATCGCTCCTAATAATGAAATGCTTGCTGAGATTATTAAGGAGAAGAATAAGTTAAAGAATACTGCAATTTTTTTTCTGCCGTTGAACTTGATAAATGTCCTCGAAAATTTTTTGATGACTGGTTTCACAATTTTTGGAATCTCAAATTGGGCTTTCACATTTCTTTTTGCCAGTAGATCCAGAAGGGTTTATTTGTGATTTTCTTTGTTAATCATGAATCTCAAGTTGAAGTTCTTAAGAAGCAATATTGGATCGTAGGATCCACTTCCTTCCATGCTTTGGCCTGGTCTCCTGAGGCTGTGCACGAAGAAGTTCTTGCCCTTTCGGCCCCTAAATGGATACTAGTTAAAAATGTTCCCCTCTTTCTATGGCGATTCTTGCCTCAATTGCTTGAACCATTGGGCAAAACCATCCGAATGGATGACACTATTAGGCTGGTGCCGCACATGGACGCCAGAGTCCTAATCTCTTTGCAACCAGGGAAAGAAATCCCTATTGACATCTCTCTTAACATCATGGAAGAAATTTTTGTGTGCCCTATTGAAATATTGGGAGGTCTAAATGCTTGTTTCTTATGTCGGAAAGAGGGCCACCTTAGAAAGGATTGCCCCATTATTAAAAAGAATCAGAACCCTGCTAAAACCCCTCAACCCACTAATTTGACCAACCCTAATCTGCCGCCTTCTGATAACAAAAACTCACAAGAGGAAACTGCCTCCAAACTTCTTCCTACTCTTGATTCGGCCTCTCCTGCTCCCCTTACTACTCAAATCTCTTTCCCTTTTTTGGACATGGCTATTGATGAGGCAAACACTGATGATGGCTTCCAAACTGTCAACAAAAAAAAAAGCGAAAGGGTAATAACATTAACTGTCCCAAAACTTCAAATCCTGCTTCATCCGGAAGTCTTCTCCCCCAAAGTCCTCTTGTTATCCCTCCTGTGGTTGAAATTAGCAGTGACAACCCTCCTTGCTCCCTTGTTGTTTGTTCCAACAACTCCAACCTGAATATCTCTCTAGGAGCATCTCGGAAGCTCCTGCAAAAAGTTTTTAAAGAGCTAAGTGATGATTGTTCTTTAGAAATCATCCCTGCTATTAGCAACCCCCCTGGTATGCCCTTTATGGAAGTGGACTCCCAATCCGAAAATGAAGATGATCCTAAAACTGATTTCCTTGCTTCAAAACGCAGGGGAAGGCCTCTAGGATCTAAGAATAAAGCCTTTGGTAAGAAAATAGGGGATAGTTCTACTAAGTCTTTACCCTCAGCTGATGAAGCTGGTGTTGCATGCCCTACTCCCTATAATGTTTCCTCATGAATTGTATATCTTGGAATGTGAGGGGTCTTGAATCCCCGGATATGAAATTTGTGATTAAGCATTTTCTTAATTCTTTTAGCTCTATGGATTTTCTCATGTTGCAAGAAGTTAAAGCCATAGGTTTCATGCTTGAAACCAACCTTAACTTTATATGGAATAATGTGATCAAGTTTTGCACTAATCATAATAGAGGCAGAGGTGGAATTGCTCTCCTCATCAGCCCCAAATGGGGGAATTATATAACTGCCAATGGCACCTCACCCTGCCAGAGAGCTGTTTGGATTACTATTAATCATAATAATAACATCTTTGGCATTTGCTCTGTTTATGCCCCTATCGACTCTAAGGAGAGGGCTAATATTTGGAAATGGATGACTACCCTCCCTGATATCCCTTGGCTGATTGGAGGAGATTTTAATATGGTTGAGTCCTAGCAAGATAAGTCTGGAGGTAATCCTTTCGTTTGGAAAGATAATGAAAAGGTTCACTGGAACAAGCTAATTAATACTAAGTCCTTGTTTGACCCTTTAGCTGGCAATAAGGCCTCTAACCCCGGGATATGGCACACATGGTGCAACTTCCAACAGGGCCACTCTCAGATCTATTCTAGACTTGACCGTTTTTATGGTAACAAGAATGTCTTCTCCTTCCTCCCTGACAACCAGAATAGCATTGTCCTTGTTACGGCCACTACCCTCTCTGATCACCATCCCATTTCTACCTGTGTCAGCCTCAACCTCGCCCTTGTTCACCCTAGGACATCTAATCCCAAATTCATTCTAAATACCAGTCTCCTTCTTGACAAAGATGTCCTTGCTGCCATTCAAATTATTCGCAATATCAATAAGGTTAATTTCCCTGACTTCTCCAAGGCTGACAGATGGAAGGTCAATCTCCCAGCTTGGCAATGTCTCCTCAAGACCATTGGTCAAAAAAATGCTAAGGATTATAGGTTCATTGAAAAACATCTCTCCTATGATCTCCAAGAGGCTGAGAGCAATGTTCAGAATGATTCCTCTAATATTGACTTTGTCTCCACGGTGATCTCTGCTAAGGATGCCCTGAGGAAGCATCAACAATTTAGAATCCGTGGTGCTAAAATCAGATCTCGTGCTCATTGGATCCAGATCGGGGACCGTGGTTCCAAATTTTTCTTTAACCTTTTAAAGCAAAAGCAAACCAAGGAGTCTATTGACAGACTCCTAATTGACAACCATGATATCTCGGATCCTGTTATCATTAACCAAGCCTTTGCCGATTACTACAGGAGTCTCTTCACCTCTGAGGACTCTAAGGAACCTATTGATCTTAGGAATAAGTGTAAACTTCTTATCCCCAATAAACTGGACAATGATGATATTACTATCTTATCTAAGGATATCTCTTTGGATGAGGTAGAAAATGCTATCAAATCTCTCACTAATGACAAGGCCCCCGGCTCTGATGGGCTCCCTGTTGAATTTTATAAGGCCAATATCAGTTGGATCTGTAAGGATTTACATGACATTTATTTGAAAGCTATGACTAATGGTTCCCTTGGCCCTGAGATTAACAGTGGCATCATTAAACTTCTTCCCAAGGATGGGGACAAAGCTCTTATAAAAAATTGGAGGCCTATCACCCTCCTATAAGATTTTGGCCAAGATCCTAGCCCTTAGACTTGTTCATATCCTTCCTAAGTTTGTTTGTGCTACCCAGACTGGTTTTATCAAAGGTAGATATATTTTGAAAAACTTAATTACTAGCTGGGAAGCCATGGATTGGGCGAAGTGCTCTCATTAGAACTCTGCGATGTTACTCCTGGACTTCAAAAAAGCCTATGATAGGGTTGAGTGAAATTTTATCGTCATGATGCTTGAAGCTTTTGGTTTCTCGGCCTTCTTCTGTAACTCAGTTAGGGTTCTACTTAATGATGCCTCTGCCCAAGTGGAGGTCAATGGTTCCCTCTCCAATCCCTTTCCCCTTGGTCGATCTATCAGACAAGGATGTCCCTTAGCCTTTGCTCTTTTTGTCATAGCTTCAAAAGCCCTTTACTATATCCTCAGGGACAATACGCTTTCCCTTGTTGTTAGAGGCCTTTATCTTCCTAACAATGATGAGCTTATTAACTGTCAGTTTGTTGATGATACTGCTTTATTTTTTGAGCTTACCAACAATAACTTTGAAGCCTTGCAAACCAAGCTTAACATGTTATGTTCTATCTCTGGTGCTCGTGTCTCCCAATCCAAATCCATTTGCCTGGGGTGGGAAGAGAAACCTCCTTCTTGGTTCAGCCAGTATAACTTCCAATGGGGAGGACCTGAGAAAATTGTTAAGTATTTAGGTATCCCCTTCTTTGTTGAGCCTTCCCTCAAGGACATGTGGTCTTGGATTAAGGAAAAAATTAATAAGAAGCTGAATAAGTGGCATAACAAATCTTTATCTCTTGCTGGCAGAATTCAAGTTTGTCAAAAGATGTTGTCTTCATATAGCATATACTACTCCTCTGCTTGGATGTTTAGTAACTACCAAATTTTGAAAATTCAAAAGGCCATTAGGAGCTTCCTCTGGTCTGATGGTAAAGGCAATAGAAAAATGCATGCGGTCAAATGGGACTGGTGTCATACTAACAAACTCCTTGGGGGGGTTGGGGCTTAAAGACCTTAAAACTCAGGGTATTGCTTTATCCGCCAAATGGATCTTTCATTCTATGGATGGAAACGATCCATGGAAAGTGTTGGTCAGGTATAATATTGAAAGAGGTTTTCCTAAGAAAGCTAGAACTTGGAGAAATATCCCATTTTGTGACTTAATTGTTGGTAACTTCTCGGTCATTGTTCAAGGCTCTGCTATTTTCAGATCCATCTGGAGAGCCTAGGACCATGTCAGAAATTTTGTCACCAATAAGGGTTTCCATGATGCTAAGCATCTATAATGTGAAAGATCCATTTGGTGGAACTTGTACCTGGCTGGTAAACCCCTAGCCCTTTCCCAAGGATGTTCAGCTAGGCTGTGGGCTAAACTGGGGATCTCTCAGCTTATTGATCTTTTTGAAAATGATAGACTTATCAATTGGGACGAGCTTAAGAACAGATTTAATATTTCGGACTCCCAAAAGAAGACTTATAACATAATTATCAAGGCTACTAAGGACTTGCCTTCTGACTGTCATGTGGACTCTCATAGATACTTAAAGTGCAAATGGCCAGATGGGGTCATTATGGCTAATCTCAAAGCCAAGAACATCTATAGAATCATTGATCATAATGAAAATATTATTAACCATATCAATACTGTTTGGTATTCTTCTCTTGATGCTATGTCTTGGAAGAAGTATTTTGATATTCTTTGGAAAGGTCCTGTTGAGCCTAAAATCAGATGTTTTAAGTGGTTGACTCTGCTTGACAGACTCCCTATTAGAAAAGATGGTCACACTACTGATCTTTGCAATCTTTGCAGACTTCCTGAAACTGGTAGACATATCCTCTTTGATTGCATCTTTGCTAAAGAAATCTGGAACATGTTTGGTATTTTTTACCTTTTAAATGTGAATATTTTGGAAATTGTTACTAGGCATATTGATGGGCTTAAAAAGGATGCTAATTTATTTTGGAATATGTTGTCTTCTAACATCCTCTGGCAGATCTGGAAGTGCAGGAACGAGGAAAGGTATCAAAGCAACTCTAGAATTCTTATTGAGTTTTTTCGAAAACTCACATTTTTAAAAATCTTTCTTCAGGTCCACACAACAATGATGATGGAGAAAGACAAGCTGAGGAGATTCCTGAAAGATGGGTCTATGAGTTGAAACATGGTTACGAGTGGAGGTGGAATTTCGATGACCTTCAAATGTTTGAATGAACTTGCAAAAGGTTGAATCGAGAGATCAGGAAGAATATTAATTCCAAGAAAGATGAAATATTCATGCTTACGCAAATCCAGGAGCGTAAGAGCATAATTTGGATGGAGGGTCCTCTTGGTTGGACTACTTGGGTTGATACCCATTATGATGTCTTACACTAGTTGTTCTTTAGCTTCTGCTCTCTTTTGTTTTGAGTCTGCATATATGATACTCTGAGCTCATGGTGAGGCTGGGCCTCTTTTTTTGATACTCTCGGTGGATACTTTTTTTTATTGGACCTACCTATATTTAATATAAAAAAATGTTTTAAAGCATAATAATATATATTTAACATTGTATAAATTATATTGTCAAATATAATATTATATATTGTAATAGCTTATAATAAAATATATAATGAATATAATAATACTAATTAAAATATTAAATCTATTATATATTTAGTATTTATTGTTCAAATATATATTAAATTTACTTAAAAATATATAATAGAAAAGTGTACATATTGTACACACTAAAATGATGCACTTCTATGAACCATTACATGCAAGGTTGCTCAAGAATGAGGCCTCACAAAGAGGCTCATAGCTCTTTATGCATGGAGTTGCAAGGTTGAAAATTGCTCTCAGCTAGAGCTACAAACTTGTGACCTTGCTAGTCAACCACACAATGAGAGATTCACAATGAAGACAAGGGTAACAATGCCAATATCTTCAAGAATCACTATGAAATGCAATGCAATGCAACTAAAATGAAGATGCAAATGTGCAAGCTATGCTATGAAAATGGAAGTACAAACTAAGCTATGAAATGGAAATAGCAATGGATTACAAATCCTTCCTATTTAGACTATGTGAGTTTATTCTATTGCATAAAAGGAAATCTATACTTATGAATGCAACTAAGAAAGTAAATATGCAACTAAATGATGAGAGCAACAAGTCTTCAATGTCTTCAAAAGCTCCAAATGCACCTAAAACCTGTAGCATAACATTAGCATAAAAACATGGTATATAAAATGAAGGAGAGAGCTCTCCTTTTATAAGAAATGCAAAGAAATGGACCACTGAGATTAAGAGGCAAAAAGTCTTAATCGGTGGTGGAGGTTGAAAGAGGAGCAATCCATGTGCACAAGTATCCTCCAATGAGAGTGAAGTGTTGACTTTTGAGCCTCATGTGAGACAAAAAGTGTTTTTTTCCTTTTTGTAAAATAGGAATAATGTTTTATTTGTGCAACTTAGGATAAGAGGAAAAGTGGGGCTTTTTATTTAATCAAAAGGGGAGGAAATATTCATTTTAATTAAATAAAGACTTAGGATAAATGGTTAGCCCAAGGATAAAAATCTAATATATGATCGAAATTAAGACTTGATCAAGAAATTGATATTGTTGAAAATATTGATTATTGATCAAAATGATTGAAGATTGATAAATCGAATAAATGGAGCCCAAAGTCTAGGTGACCATTTTAGGGTGCATACATTTGCCCCTCTTTGACTAATGTGTGATCGATTTGGGAACACATGTAGTCAAAGAATGAAGTTGAAATGTGAGATCGATTTGGGATCACAAGACAACTCAGATGTGAGATTGATTTGGGATCACATCCGGACAAAGCATAAACAAAGGCCTTTGAACATGAGGTCGATTCGGGATCATATCCAAAGTGGGAGATAAGAATTTCAGATTTGAGAGAAAGCTCACAAAAGATGTCTGAATCAAGAAAATCAAGAGAATCAGGGATGAGAATCCCATAGGTACTGCTCCTTCGGAGTCGAAATCGAAATCATAGAGAGGAGAACAGCGAATTGATAAGGATTTGATCAAATCTTAATGAAATCATAATCGAATATAAAGGTGAATAGGTTAACCATTAAAACATGCCCCAATGAGGAAGTAGAAGAATAGAAATAGAAGACTAGAAATAAAGCGAATGAAAGACTAGAAAATTTGAGAGACATGGAAGGAAGAAAGTCCATCGAAAATCAAATTATGCCTCAAAAAGTCAGTCAACTGCTCAGAAGAAAGGGAAAATTTTGAAACGCGATTCAGATTTTGATTTCGAGTCTGAAAATGGATAGAAAATGATGTGATATGAAAGACCAGAAATGAAAGATATGATCAAGAAGAATAAAAAAATGAGCACATTTGACCAACTAGTCCGTAGATGATAAAAATGAGAGCTCTCTACATATGCAAGATGTAAAAACTAGACTATCATGACCCTAAAAATGCAAGCTACTATGAAAGTGGTTGACTTGCAAGATCACAACGCTTATAGACATCTAATTATCATCATCGAGTGTTATTGGTAGCATCGTAAGATCATACAATGCACACTAGCATAGCTATGTGGATATGAATATGATCTTTATCAGATAGAAATGTGGAAATCCCACCTAGGCATCAAAGACATGGAGGTCAAGATGACTAATGCAGTGAGATTACCTAAGTTTGATATCGCAAGATTATGCTTGTATCAAGACACATGAACGTCAGGATAGCTATAAGCATGCACTCACAAAATAGTCAAGGATAATACCTTGTCAATCCATAGTGTCAAGTAAGACCATCATAAATGCTCATGACAGCTAGGATCAACAAAATATACCCACAAGCAGATAAAGAAATAAAACATGTTCTCAGACCCTCAGTCTTCTAGCTATTCATCATCGAAAACTTCTCAGGGAGAGACCACTCATCAAAGAAATCCTCATAGACAGCACACAAAGAAAAATAAAGTCATCATATCTCAAGCGAGTTGATTGTTGAAGTGCGTGTGTGTTGGTCATAGAGTCAAACTCTGAGTATCGCATTTGCAAATGAGCAACGTCGCATCATACTAGACTGTTGGGTAAGACATCTGATAAGTGTTAAGAAACACTCGACGCAAGGGTAGTGTTAAAAAACACTGTTTGGGGTGGTTTTGAAAAACACCTGCTAGGAAATGCCCCAAGAGACAAATGCACCTAAAGGACCTATGCTAACAGTTATGCCCCCTAGACAAAGAGAAAGACCAATTCCAGACTAAGCCAAATATGATGGAGAAAGGTTCAGTGTCGAGGACACATGCTAACAAATAGGGGTGCAAAGACCTCAAGTAGCGCTTGTTTCCAGGTTTGCACCACTTGGAATCTTTTTTCATTTTTTCAGGACTTTTTATACTTTTTAGGATTTTTTCAGCATCATATATCAATTTTTTTGGTATTTTTTCAGGATCATAAAATATATACAAAAGAGGCCCCCAGACAGCATGGGCATCAAGGATAGAACTTCTTTAGGTGCACAATGTTGATGGGATCAGGGAGCTGTTCTCCATCAGGATCTGACAGTAAATACACACCAGTACCAAAAGCAGCTGTGATGACATATGGTCCAAGCCAGTTAGGTTCAAACTTGCCCTTTTGTTCTCTGTTCTGTTGGTTCTTAGGGTTCTCTCGCAAAACAAGATCACCTATTTGAAATTCTCTAGGGCGAACCTTCTTGTTGAATGCTTTGGACATACGTTTCTGATACACTCTCATATGATCAAAGGAAGCCTTACGCTTCTCATCTAGAAGTTCTAACTCCTGTAACCTCATGGCGCGGTAATCCTCATCTGTAATCAAACCCTTGAGTGAGACTCTAAGTGATGGTATCTCGACTTCTAAAGGCAATACTACTTCGGCGCCATAGGTGAGAGAGAAAGGAGTGGCTCCTGTAGGTGTGCGAATGCTTGTTCTGTAAGCCCATAGTGCTGGATTGATTTGTAAGTGCCAATCCCTACCATTCTTGTGTACTGTCCTATGAAGAATTTTAAGAATGGTTTTGTTAGAGGCTTCTGCCTATCCGTTTCCCTGTGGAAAATAGATGGAGGACCAATGTTGCTTGATTTTAAACTTTTTGCATAGGTGTTTTAGGTCCTTATTCTTAAATTGACCTCCATTGTCAGTAATGATCTCAGAAGGCACTCCAAATCGGCAGATGATATGATTCAAGATGAATAAAGAAATGGTCCTCCCTGAAGTGACAGAAAGTGGCACAGCTTCCACCCATTTTGTGAAGTAGTCAGTGGCAGTAATAATGAACTTGTGTCCACCTGATGAGTTGGGATGAATCTGCCCAACCAGATCAAAGGCCCAGCGCTGAAATGGCCAATGAGAAACAGAAGGGATCAGCTCCCTACCTGGAGCATGAATCAGGTTGCCATGTTTCTGACATTTTTTACATGACTTAGCAAAGGTGACTGCGTTTATCTGCATTGTGGGCCAATAATATCCTGCCCTAAGCAACCTTCGGGCCATGGCAAGTCCATTAGAATGTCCACCACAAATGCCCTCGTGGATGTCAGCTAACGCTTGGTTGGATTCCTCCTTTTCCAAGCACCTAAGGAGCGTCCCATCTAAACCCCTCCTATATAAGTCACCAGAGATGAGGGTGTGGCGAGAGGCGTTACGGATGAGGTTTCGGCGTTCAGAGTGGTTGAATGTGTCAGGGATGATGCCATCACGAAGATATGAATAGATAACACCATATCGGGAAGACTCGTGTGTGATAATGGCACAAATGACGTGGCTTTTAGACGAGTCAAAGATGGGATGGTGTAGCTCTTCCACCAGGAATTCAAATCTGGATTCATGTGTCTCCAACTGAAGAAGTGAAGCTAATGTGGCCATGGCATCTGCAGCCTTGTTCTCTGTCCTAGGGATCTGTTGAAACGTCACAAAAGTGAAGTAGCATCTCAAAGAATCAACCATCTTTTTGTAGGGTATCAATTTGTCATCCTTGGTTTGATACTCTTCATTGACTTGGTTGATGATTAACTGGGAATCCCCAAAGACATGTAATTCTATGATGTTCCATTCTATAGCCATCCTCAAGCCATTAGTTAAAGCTTCATATTCTGCAATATTATTGGTACATGGGAATAAAAGTTTGTAAGACTTTGGAATATTGTACCCATGTGGAGAAATAAATAACACTCCAACACCTGATCCATTTTGCCTGCAGGAGCCATCAAAGAACATTGTCCAAGTGCGAGTAGTCGTATACAAGATGTGTTCATCTAGGAATTCCACTTGGACTGGCATACTATCCTGAACTGGAAAATCAGCTAATTGGTCAGCGATAGCTTGTCCTTTTATTGCCTTCCTTTCAACGTACTTTATGTCAAATTCA
Source organism: Chamaecyparis obtusa (assembly GCA_027943335.1). Lineage (NCBI taxonomy): Eukaryota > Viridiplantae > Streptophyta > Pinopsida > Cupressales > Cupressaceae > Chamaecyparis > Chamaecyparis obtusa. The sequence continues at coordinate 3,259,773 of BSBK01001519.1, read as the reverse complement.
GTGAGGACCATCATCCATTTAGCAAGTCTACCCGTGAGGGTAGCCTTACTAAGAAAGTATTTAAGAGGATCAATTTTGGCAACCAAATGTATGGTATGAGCAAGCATGTAGTGGCGCAATTTTTGAGAAGCAAACACCATCGCCAGACAAGACTTCTCAATATTATTGTAATTGATCTCATAGGAGACTAGAGTACGGCTGATATAGTATATGGCCCGTTCTTTCCCAGTATCATCTGTTTGAGCCAATAATGCCCCCAGGGAAGTGTCTGTAGTTGAAATATATAGGATCAATGGTTTCCCTGGAATAGGAGGCATTAGGATCGGAGGATTAGCTAAGTATTGTTTGATCTGATCTAGGCTCTTTTGACAATCCTCATTCCAAACACAAGAAGCACCCTTATGCAATGTCTTGTTAAAGGGTTGTGCCCTATCTGCAAGTTGATAAATAAACCTCCTAATTGATTGAAGACGTCCCTGAAGACTTCTCATTTGGCTGATATTTCGAGGAGGTGGCATATCTAGAATTGCTTGGACCTTTTCGGGATCAACCTCGATACCTTTTGCTGATATTATGAATCCTAAAAGTTTGCCTGAGGTGACGCCAAATGCGCACTTCTTCGGATTCAATCGGAGTTGAAATTGTTCCATACGATCTAGAATTACTTCCAGATCATCGAGGTGTGTGTCCCGTTTTCTTGATTTTTCCAGGGTATCATCCACATAATCTTCCATATTTTTGTGTATCATATCATGAAAGATAGTGGTCATAGCTCTTTGGTAGGTTGCTCCTGCATTCTTTAATCCGAATGGCATGACGTTCCAGCAATAGGTTCCCCATGCACATGTGAATGTTGTTTTCTCTTGGTCTTTAGGAGCTATTTTGATTTGATTATACCCAGAGAAACCATCCATTAGAGAGTATATTTCATAGCCCGCTGTCATATCCACTATCATGTCAATGTTTGGAAGTGGAAAATCATCCTTTGGGCATGCTTTGTTTAAGTCTCTAAAATCTGTACATACACGAATGGACCCATCATGTTTGGAAACGAGTACTATGTTTGAGATCCATTCTGCATAATCGATGGCTCTAATGAATCCAGCTCTCAAAAAATTTTCTAATTCCCCTTTGACAAGGAGAGCTACATGTGGATGCATTTTTCTGAGTCTCTGTTTTACTAGCTTGACTCCTGGAGCTATGGATAAGTGATGCATGATAAGATTCGTGTCAAGCCCTGGCATGTTTGAATAGGTCCATGCAAAATTAATTTTCTTTTTCTGTAAAAACTGTACATATGCCTGAGTCTCTTCTTCTGATAAAGACTGAGCAAGATGGACGATTTGAGGATTTTCTTCTGTGCTCAAATTGATTGGCTTTGTTGGCTCAATCAATACTGATGATCTGTCCTGGAAATAACTCGGCAAGTTATTAAGTACCCCATCCTTAGGTGCCTCAAAGAGGTTTTCACCCTCGGATGCGTCATTTCTTTTTACTATTTTTGGTTCTGATACCGCCACAAAGTGGTTTTCGCCATCAGACCTATTTTTCTTTTTTTCTTTTATTTTGAGACTGAGGTACTTAATATCAGGCTCTGTCATGCTGGTTGTTGGTTCACTGGTGGAAGAAGCTATGGGTTCAAGAGCATTCAGATAGCAGGCAATTTCATAATCATTCTGAAAGGTGAGGAATGTAGGCTCTTGATGGCGCTGAGACCAGTCAATTAGGTCAAAGTGAACAAGGGGTAGGTCAATGACTGGTTCAATGTTGTTTATGCGAAAGGTGTCATCTCTGGTGACCATATAATCGGAGTTCATCAAGTCTTCTCCTAAGATACCCGAATTAGGACTCATCCTATCAAATGAAGCATCGTCCACTAAGGCAATTTGAGGAGTACAACCCTCTAGTCCTACACTAGGATCGTTAGTCGCATCGGGTTGGGTACTATAGGCATGAACAATATCTACATCCAGATCAACTGTTGCATCTGAAAGTGAGTCCCACTCATATTCATGGGAGTCTGTGTCTGAGTCATCATTTGGGCCTCGTGATGTAGAAGCCTCAAGGTTAGGAAGGGTTTCCCCCTCTCGAGTGCTAGTACTGGTACTATCCGTCGCAGCTAGGACAGTAACACTTTCTTTTGTTGATTTAGCAGTCATACAGTCACTATCCGTCGCAGCTGGGATAGTAGGACTGTCAAGTATCAAATCTGTGGAATCTCCCCAAAGGAGATTCGTTGAGGGCACCCAATCATCAGACACATCTCTTTGATTGGAAAGATCAGGGGTATAATCTGAGTCACTGTCACTGTCCGTCGCAACTGGGACAGGGACACCTTTCTTCTTTTTATTCTCAAAACCTAAGCCAATTGTGGACTTGTTCTTTCGTCCGAAGAGAGCATGATCAAGAGGCTCAGCTTTAGCATCCAGCCTATGACTAAGGGGACCATATCCTGGATAACCCATATTCTTAACCATTGTGTACCCTTTCCCATAAGCTTCAGGTGGAGGAGCAAAATTCTCGTTGTGTTTGTATTTCTCCTCGTGATAGATCCAGTCCCTTATGGCAACTTCCTCTTTCTCTTCTTGAATGGGGACTGAAGACTTTAACAAATTTCCCAAATAATGTCATTGCTGATGATGAAGGCTTCACACTTGGTGATGGTCTCCCATAAGACCTAGGAGAGATTGGCATGTTTGTAAAAGAATCAATTTTATAATCTCCCATCCCAAGATCTATGTTCTTGAACTTCTACTTGCATTGTTCAAGTGAACTACTAGGACTGTCAGCTTCACTATTCAAAGGTACATGTGATCCCGCAGAAATTTTATTAACTGATAAAGCACTATCTCTAGGGATGCAAATTTCTACACCGTTATGGGGAAACTTAACACACTGGTGATATGTTGATGGGACAGCTTGCATTTTGTGAATCCATGGCCTACCTAGCAAAATGTTGTAGGCTAAGGGTCCAACATCAACAATTTGAAATAAGATATCTTTCTCTAGTGGACCAATGTGAATAGGTAAAACGGCCAATCCCTTAGAACTTCTTTCTGCTTCGTCATATGCTTTGATTGTGATCCTTTTCCTTGTGTCAATGACGTTCTCGGAATATCCTAGAGCCAGTAACAAACTCAGGGTACAAATATTGAGCCCCGCACACCCATCTATCAGTACACGCCTAACACGGGTTTTATGAATCATGACTTCAATGTGTAAGGCCAAGTTATGTGGGTGACTGATGGATTTGTCGTCTTCTTCGGAGAAGGTGAGGTAATGAGGGCTAGCCAAATGGTTGACCATGTTCTGGAATTGATCAATATCTAAGTTGTTAGGGATGTTGGCTGCTCGCAAAGCATCCTCAAGGACGCGCTTGTGCTTAGGAGACAATTCTAAAAGCTCAAAAATGGAAATTTGCGCGGGTGTTCATTGTAGTTGGTCAATGAGATTATAACTGGAATCAGGACCAACGACAGATTTGGGAGGAGCACCTTTGGACATGGGTTGCTTGGACTTGCTAGTGCTAGGACCTTTAATGATAATGGGCGCTTGGGCCTGACCCCTAGTGACAACATTGAGGGACTGGGGCATCCTTTGGGAGTAAGGACCTCTTATCACCACAGCGGGTCTTTCATCAGTCATAGGAGTTGAGTCCACATTATGTCCATAAGGATCTTTCTTTCTCACCATGTTGATGTTTTCGTCAGCTACTTCAAGCATGTTAATCACATTGTCAGCATGTGTGTATGTATAGTTAATAGCCGCTTTGCCATTCTTATTGTTAGAATTCTCTCCTTTTTCATATTTAGGCAAGGGCTCTTTAAAGGCTTTATGATCCGCATTAGTGGTTAACCCATCCACTTGTAATTGTCCTTTCTCAATAAGGTCTTGGACAAGATGCTTGAGTTTAAAACAATTTTCTATGTCATGTCCAATCTCATTATGAAAAACGCAGAAGGCCTTCGCATCCCACCAATGAGATAAAGGATCCGGTATACGATGTTTTGTAGGATCCTGTGGGTGCGCCAAATTATGAGCAACTAATATCTTGAAAACATCTACATAAGATTCTCCCAATTTAGTAAATTGTCTTTTCTCCGTTTTAGACCTCCTTTGATACTTAGGTTTATCTTGTTGTGTTGAAGACGTTTGCAGCTTCATAGCTTGAACTGCATGAGAGAGGTTAAGAACTCCTTCATTTTTGACTTGAGATGAGTCAACAACTCCATCGTTGACCACTTGCTTGTTTTTGTTCCAATAGGAGTTCTTTTTGTCCTTGTTACCATTAGTATTGTTATTTTGGCTATTGTTGTTATTTGTTGGTTTAGCCAAAATTCCTTGTTCTTTCAGGACATCCTCAATGCGACATGCCACCTCTACCATAGTATCAAAGGAATTAAATGGGATTTTCTTGACTTCATATCTTAGTTCTGGTATTAGATTGCTCACAATGATATCAATTCTCTCCTCTTCGGGAATTGTCCTTGGGTATTTTGAACACAATCGCCTCCATCGTTGTAGAAATGTGACAAAAGATTCCCCTTGATTTTGCTTGAGTTTGCACAAATCAAGCATTGTGACCGACCTTGATAGGTTGTAAGCAAAATGCTGAACAGACCTTTGGACAAGTTCTTTAAATGTCTTTACTGGAGGGGAAAGATTAGTGAACCACTCCATGGCTTGACCTTTTAAACTCCTTGGGAATAATCTCATCAAGTAGGAGTCTTCATGGTGAAAGGAAAAGCTCATTATGTAGAACTGTCGAACATGGTCATGAGGGTCACCAGTGCCATCATATTTGTCATATGTTGGGAACTCAACTTTCTTAGGGAATTCTACCATCACCACACTTTTGTCAATGGGGTTAGGACATATGGAGTCCAAATGAAATGTGCTCTTGGGAGCCTTCATCCTGTCTATATCCTTTTGCATTTGTAAGATCACCTCATCAGTTGAAGGGCTCTGTTTCTTGATCTTTTGGTGAACATCAAAATTATATGGAACTTTAGCGCCTTTGTTAATAAGACTTTCCAAGAATTGGTCTTTGTTTTGTTCCACATATTGCTCCACATATGCTTGAAAGGATGGTTCTTGTTGCATAGTCATGAAGTCCATATGATCAAATTTAGCATAATTGCCTCCATGTTGTGAGCCATGATGTGCTCGTTGGGAGGGTTGCTTTGAATGTCTACGAGACGACTGTCTCCTATGATGGTCATATCTTGAAGCCCTTCTTCCTTTAGGACTCAGGGATCGTGAGGGTGTCCTTGATCTTCTTCTAGGGCTAGGGGAAGGGGTAGATGGGGGTGAGTTGGTCCCACTATTGGCTCCCCTCCCGTTAAATCGGCTTTGGAGTTGTTGTGCATAGAGTCTATCTTCTTCTTCTTGGGAGACTCTTTTCTGTATATCCAACAATGCACGTTCTTCTTCCTCTAGTTGTCTAAATTTTTCTTTTTTAGCAGCCTGTTCATCTAAGTAGGCTTGCTTCTCTCTCTCAATGCTTCTCAATCTTGTATTTGCATATCGAGAGGTGTCTTTAAGTGGGGAGGTTTGTCTCGAATGCCTTATTGCATTAGCTGCGTTTATGTGGTGATCACTAAATTCGTTATTCTGGTCTTCGTGTTGTGACCCTGAATCTGAGTGAGCTTGCTTATGATATCTTTTGGCTCGTTGGTGAGCATCAAAATACTTCGCGTTGTTGGGAGGTGACCCGGGTGGACTAGCATGAGAAGAACCACCATACTCCCTTCTATGTCGTTGGAAGATATCCTCGAGAGTTTGATTCATGGCTTCCCTTTGTTGTCGGGTAAAAGTGTAACTCATGTCCATGCTTGATGAAAGTGGTATGAAAGAGGTGCTCACTTCACTAGGATTAGCTCCCGGATTAAAACAGACCTCAGATTCACTCTTAGGAGATTGATAAAAAAGGGGTCCTTTTCCCTTAGGTTGTCGACGAGTCTTGACAGGTGGTAACTGGCTAAAGGCAACAGGGGGTCGCTTCCCTTGATTGACTTGATACCTTGTCGTAACTGACATGAAAGAAAGATACTCTCAATGAGAAGGTGACCTCTCAAAGTGTCAACGCCAAACTAGGATAATTAAAGTCCTCTATTGTCCAAGGAGAAATGAAAAGAAAAAAAAAGGCTTTACCAACACTGTCAAAGAGGTGCTTCAAATCAAAGGGTGACTACCCTTGCACTTTTGAATCAGGAGGTTGGACTAGGCCAAAAGATAATTGAGATTTAAATGAAAGCGATTTGGACAATAAGAGTACTAAAATTTTCCAAGAATGTAGCTAACAATCTTAAAGATGAACCTTGGCACCAAGAATGGCCTTCTAACTTGATGATTATTTCAAAGTGATTTCGTAAATCGAAGGATGCTATCCTGGAGGACTAAAAATCAGAAATTTGGAGTCAAGACAGGTCTCAAACATTAGGGTGAGAAGCCTACTCTAAGACCTAGCCTGATTGACAGCAACTGAAACTGACCAAAATTTAAGCACGGCAGAAATAAACCAGGTGATATACTCCAAGCTACTGGGGTGATAAACCTTATACCGCGTGATACTTCGCCCGAAGCCAGGCAATACTTCTTAGTACTGGCGGGCGATATACTCCAGGCAGGTCGGGTGATAGTCCGTCAGGGGCGAACTATCGCGAGATATTTCTCTTCAAAGCAGGCGATATTTCTAGCAAGCGCGAAGTATCACGTGATACTTCACTTTACAGTGTGCGATACTGTTGCAAATTTGTTTAACTCTTGACCAGAATTGTGTAAAATTTGCATTTTTGGGTCTGTTCGGTCAAAATTTCCAGTCTGAGGATTGATGTTTTTGATTTCAGTCACAATGTCAGCAGAATTTCGGCAAGTTTGCAAACAGTAAGGGATCAAAACATGGTCTCAAATACTTGAAACAAGGGCAAAAGCAACCTTGCCAAGACAAACACTTGTGATATCAAAAATAAAATTGCACCTTATGAATGCTACCGATTGTTTGTATGTTGAGAACGTTTACACTGGTTTAGCACATTCGAGAACACTTCAAGCAATATCTATCCTAAAAGGTCAAGGCCCAATACTTACCAACTTAGCCCACAACTTGATGCCCCCTCGCCTCACACCAAGTGGTTACCCACAAGAGATGTTGACTTTGTCGTGGAAATGTCAAATGACACAACCAAAGGGACACATATGGTGAGTATCTTAAGGTGATCCAGGTAAACCACTTGGATCAATCCTTGAACTAAGAAGATAAGCGGCTAAAATAAGGTGGCTTCTATCTAATGGTTCTTAATAAGGATTTCTGTTCACAACACCCCTCTTGCTTCTCATAAAGGACTAGGACCTTGCGGCCTCAAGAGTACCTTAAGCATTCTTGTTCAATATTTTCCCCATGGTCGCAATCCCATGAGCTACTCACATCAAACGAAGATAAGTGTTATGTCTACCAAGGTTTTTGGTGTCCTTGATAGCCTTGGGATTATAGTGAGTTGGCATCACTTGCCACCAAGAAAAATGATGACAAGGTTGTCCCCACTTGAGTCATTCCTCTTGATTGCTCAAGAGCAGGCCCGCTAAAGGATCCTAAACTAAACAAAGAATAGATCAACTCTTGAGGTTCAAGGTTTTTGGTTCACCACAAGGGTGAAGAGCATACTCCCCTATCTCAAGAATCTCTCCCAAACACACCAAGCAAAGAGGTTCAATTACTTCCTTGCTTCCAAAACCTTAAGATGGGTCAAGATTTTTTGGTTCACCTAAAGGTGAAGAGCATACTTCTCCTACCACCTCAAGATCCCTTTCACAAGGTATTAAGATTCCTACTACAATTAGTGAATGCCACACTTGAAAAGAAAGCAAACAAACAAGCAAAATTTTTTGTTTTTGTTTTTATGCTTGGGCAGCCCTGCAAAAACTATTAGTAGCCCTCTTTGACATGCGTTTTTAGCAATTTTCAAGCAAAGGAGAGCACCTACAAACACAACTTGTTAGACCCACAAGGTTAGCAAAATCAAAATCCAAATGTAAACATGCAATAAACTGATAGATTTAAGCTAAAAGATGCAAGTTAGACCTATCTAAACACAGCAAAATAAAACAGCAAGCTAAAATAATCAAATTCGGATGAGAAAATTGGAAATGCAAGTCTCTGTCAGACCAAGCGATATTTCTCAGACTTCACCAGTATCGCGCAACACAGTTTCCTACAGTTGCGCGATATTTCTCAGTCTAGGCGATACTTCTCACTATGGGCGGGTGATACTTCGCCCGATAATAGGTGATATTTCTCAGTACTGGCGGGCGATTCTTCTTTTACGCGAAGTGTCGCACCGCTATACAAAGGTATATCGTGCGATATTTCTAACAAGTATTGCGCGATACTCTGAGAAAAAAACTCAGAGACTGAAAACCAAGCCGAAAATTGACAAAAATTTTGACGAAAAATGCAGAATTAAAGGGACAAAGCTAATCTACTCAGCCCCACGGTGGGCGCCAGAAATGTACACACTAAAATGGTGCACTTCTATGAACCATTACATGTAAGGTTGCTCAAGAATGAGGCCTCACAAAGCGGCTCATAGCTCTTTATGCATGGAGTTGCAAGATTGAAAATTGCTCTCAGCTAGAGCTACAAACTTGTGACCTTGCTAGTCAACCACACAATGAGAGATTCACAATGAAGACAAGGGTAACAATGCCAATATCTTCAAGAATCACTATGAAATGCAATGCAATGCAACTAAAATGAAGATGCAAATGTGCAAGCTATGCTATGAAAATGGAAGTACAAACTAAGCTATGAAATAGAAATAGCAATGGATTACAAATCCTTCCTATTTAGACTATGTGAGTTTATTCTATTGCATAAAAGGAAATCTATACTTATGAATGCAACTAAGAAAGCAAATATGCAACTAAATGATGAGCAACAAGTCTTCAATGTCTTCAAAAGCTCCAAATGCACCTAAAACCTGCAGCATAACATTAGCATAAAAACATGGTATATAAAATGAAGGAGAGAGCTCTCCTTTTATAAGAAATGCAAAGAAATGGACCATTGAGATTAAGAGGCAAAAAGTCTTAATCGGCGGTGGAGGTTGAAAGAGGAGCAATCCATGTGCACAAGTATCCTCCAATGAGAGTGAAGTGTTGACTTTTGAGCCTCATGTGAGACAAAAAGTGCTTTTTTCCTTTTTGTAAAATAGGAATAATATTTTATTTGTGCAACTTAGGATAAGAGGAAAAGTGGGGCTTTTTATTTAATCAAAAGGGAAGGAAATATTCATTTTAATTAAATAAAGACTTAGGATAAATGGTTAGCCCAAGGATAAAAATCTAATATATGATCGAAATTAAGACTTGATCAAGAAATTGATATTGTTGAAAATATTGATTATTGATCAAAATGATTCAAGATTGATAAATCGAATAAATGGAGCCCAAAGTCTAGGTGACCATTTTAGGGTGCATACACATATAAAATATTATTTTTATATAGTAAATTTTTGAAAGTAAATAGTATATGTATATTGTAAATTTTTTTTAGTATATACAATTGGCGCTATAAAGTTAAAGATAAATGTAGTAGTTGACTTACAAAAATGATATCATCTATTTAGCACATTCAATTTATTTTTTTATAAGTTTTATATCATTTACCTACAAGATACCCATCTTATCTAATCTAATAAGAGGGGTAGTTTATATATATATATATATATATATATATATATATATATATATATATATATATATATATATATATATATATATATATATATATATCTTATTGTTATAAATTCTGATGCAGCAGCATCCTGGGTGTAAGAGCAATCTTGCATCACCCAAAAATATTTCTATTTTTGTATTCAATAAGGGCTATCTTGTGCAGAGTTGCTATTTATGGAAACTTGCTATTTTTAGTAAGTTGGTCTTACGATCTCGGAATGTCTGATTTTACATATGGAGGTTCATCTCAGTCATATCAGCCTGCCAGCAAAATTTCATGGCTAGATCAGGTGTAGTTTTGAAGATATTGAAAATTTTCGGTATTGGCAGCAGGGTACAGAAACTTCGAACTCAGTTTTGAAGGCTTTAGAGCCCCGAATGAGGTCAAAAAATTGGGTGATGGGCACATTGCATTGGTTAAGCCTATAGAGTGCTTCGTGGCGTTTCCAGAATGAGGTTATAATAGCCAATCGGGTCAACGGGTGATGACTTATGGTCTTCGGAAGTTGGGTCACCTGAAATGGCGGAAAATAATTTTTCTTCAAAATTTCTGTTTGGGTTTCAAAACTCATTTTGAGCCGACTTTGATGTAACAAATTGTAAAATAAAATAATTCTAAGTTTGGTTGGCCCTAAAGGCTAAATTTCTAGAACCTTCTCGGGCGGTGGAAATTGCCTATATAAAGAAGGCCCGTAGTGTTGTCTAGGGCAGTTCTGGGTAGTAGATCTGGGTATTGATTCGAGAATTTTTCCTACAGAATATTGTAAGGGAATGCCCGTGTGGCTTTGCATATTGTAATTCTGAAAGTTTGTAATTCCACATTTGTGGAGATAATAAGAAGCCAATTTTTTGTTCTTGCATATTATTGTTGTTGTTTCTCTATTTCTGTTATGTGTTTGTGGTACTAAGGGGAGCACCCCTTCATCAAGTGGTATCAGAGCAGGAGTTCTTGAGTGTGTAAACAGACCGCCGACTGTGAGGCAGTTTGCACCAGGACCGTGGTTAGGGTTTCAGCACGCATCGCGAAAATGCCTCCACGAAAAGAACGTGGCGGAAGAGCTGGTGCTATGACACCTGAGGTTAGAGAGCTGCAGAGACAAGTATGAACATTGCAAGAAGAGATTTACAGAAGAATGAATCTTAATGTCAGAGACGAAAGCAAGGATGAAGCCGAAGAAGAATATCAAGAAGGAGAAGCTGAAGTTGTGAATCAAGAGGAAGAAAGACTTTTTCGGGCGATTTTCAAGATTGGGAAAAGACCTAAGATTGAGGTTCCTACATTTTCTAAAAATCTTAACCCAGAGGAATTGATCGACTGGATCAATGAATGTGAGGAATATTTTGAGTATGAAGATGTTGAGGATCCTGATAGGGTCAAATTTGCAAAGGCCAGATTGAAAGGTCATGCGAAGATCTGGTGGCAAGAAATTCAATTGGAGCGAAATAGAAGAGGGAAAGATAAAATCATAAGATGGGATTGGATGGTGGATAAATTGAAGTGACAGTTCATTCCTATTGATTATGAGCTTGACCTACTAAAGAAAATGCAAAGTTTGAAGCAAGCAGGAAGATCTGTTCAGGAGTATACAGAGGAGTTCTATCGACTCTTCATCAGAACAGGCCATGCATAAGCTGATAAGGAGAAAGTTGCCTGATACCTTAATGGGTTAAGGCCAAGCATTCAGGAGGAGTTGAATCTGGTTCGAATGACCAGTATTGAGGAGGCATACCAGTTTTCCCTAAAAGTAGAGGAAAAGCTGAACAAGAAGTTTGAGAGAAAACAAAATGGAAAAGGTCGTGGTGGAATATCTGGTGGACGATCATATGGTGGCCGAAATGAAGATCCGAAAAAGAAGGATGAGGCCAGTAGCAGCCAGAATCAGAGAGGAAACAATTTCAATCGTTTCCAAGATTAGAATAATAGAGATCAGAGAGGAAGAGGAAGAGGACAAGGTTCAGGAAGAGGAGACTTCCGTGGAACATGTTTTCATTGTAGAGAAGAAGGTCATAGGGCATTTGAATGTCCTCAATGCCAAGGCAGAATAGACAGGAGAAATGAAGGCCAGGCCAGAGTTGCACATGTAGATGAAGATGCCAGATCATCAAATTCTAAAGATGCTGAAAGAGGAGAAACACTAATTAATAGAAGAGTCCTGCTGAGTGGTGAGAATGAACCTGAACAAAGGATGAGCTTGTTTCGCACTAGATGCGAGTGTGAAGGTAAATGTTGTGATGTGATTATCGATAGTAGAAACACTGACAATTTGGTGTCAGAAGAGATGGTGACAAAGTTGAAGCTCAAGAGATAGAAACACCCACATCCATATCAGATTGCCTGGGTGCAGGATGACCACAAGGTCATGGTCAGTGAACAGTGCCTGGTAAAGTTCAAGATCGGCGGGTACCAAGATGAGGTACTATGTGATATAATATCTATGGATGCATGTCATATGTTGTTGGGTAGACCGTGGCAGTTTGACAGATGTGCTGTACACGATGGTCATGCAAATACCTATTCCCTGACAAAGGATGGAGTGCGACATAAGCTAAAGCCATGGAAGGAGACTGAAGAAAAGGTATGTGGCAATGCCAGAATAACTTTTGTTGATGGAAGAAAATTCGTAGATGGTATGAGGCATGAGCATGTGTGTTTTTCTTTAATTCCAAAAGCTGGTAAAGAGGAAGTAGAGGATGTACCTGTAGAGGTTGCAGATTTGTTGAATGAGTTTCAGGATATTGTATCTGATAATGTACCTGATGGATTACCATCGGTAAGGAAGATCAGTCATCAGATGGATTTGATTCCAGGAGCCAGTTTGCCAAACAAGGCAGCACCTAGAATGACACCAGCAGAAAGTGAAGAGTTGAACAGACAAGTATATGAGTTGTTACAGAAGGGATTGATTCAAGAGAGCCTAAGTCCATGTGCTGTACCAGTAGTATTAGCACCAAAGAAGAATGGAGAATGGAGGATGTGTATAGATTCCAGAGCAATAAATAAAATCACAAGTAAGTATAAGTTTCCATTGCCACGAATGGATGATATTATGGACTGTTTGAGTGGGGCTGTGTATTTCTCAAAGATAGATCTGAAGAGTGGATATCACCAGATTCGGATCAGAGAAGGAGATGAATGAAAGACTACCTTCAAAACAAAGGAAGGACTATATGAGTGGTTAGTCATGCCTTTTGGGCTAACCAATGCACCGAACACTTTCATGCGGCTCATGAACGAGGTTCTGAAAGAATTTCTGGGTAAGTTTGTCATTGTTTACCTAGATGATATTTTGATTTTTAGCAAGACATTAGAGGAACATATGATGCATATTTGTATGATGTTTGAGAAGTTGAGAGATGAATTGTTGATTAATTTGAAGAAGTGCAATTTTGTGAAGAAAGAGTTAGTGTATTTAAGATTTGTAGTTTCAGCAGAAGGTCTAAAAATGGACCCAAAGAAGGTGCAGGCTATCTTTGAATGGCCTACTCCAAGGAGTGCTATTGAGGTAAGATCTTTTCATGGTTTGGCTAGCTTTTACAGAAAGTTTATCAAAAATTTTAGCAGTATTTGTGGACCCTTGACTAAAACAATGAGAGGGGATAGAAAATAGTTTAAGTGGACTAATGGGGCAGAAAAAAGTTTTCAATTGTTGAAATAAAAAGTTACAGAACAACTTGTTTTAGCACTTCTAGATTTTAATAAGGTGTTTCAAGTAGATTGTGATGCTAGTGGCACTGCAATAGGAGCTGTTATGAGAAGGTAAACCTGTTGCTTATTTCAGTGAGAAGTTAAATGATGCCAAGAGAAAATATTCTGTCTATGATCAAGAGTTTTATGCTATAGTTCAGGCATTAAAGAAGTGGAGACATTATCTGCTTCCTAAAGAGTTTGTTTTGTATACTGATCATCAAGCTTTGCAATATTTGAATAGTCAAGGAAAGTTGAATCAAAGGCATTTGAAATGGGTTGAGTTTTTGCAGAGTTATACATTTGTTTTGAAACACAGAAGTGGAAAGTCTAATAGGGTTGCAGATGCTCTTAGCAAAAGGCAACTATTGCTGACAGAGATGCAGATTGAGGTGGTTGGGTTCAAGGAACTCAAGAATTTGTATCCAGAGGATCCTGATTTTGGTGAAGCTTGGAAAGCTTGTACAGAACCTGTTACTCTAGATAGGACGAAATGGCTGGATTTTATCATCCAAGATGATATGCTATTCAGAGGGAGTCAGTTGTGCATTCCATGAAGTTCTATGAGGGAGAATATCATCAAGGAGAAGCATAGCGGAGGATTGGCTGGACATTTTGGTCATGATAAAACTCTTGCTTTGGTTGGTGAGAATTATTATTGGCCACAATTGCAGCAAGATGTGAAGAAGTTTATACAGAGTTGCAGAGTATGTCAGATGGCGAAAGGAGTGAAGCAAAATACAGGGTTGTATCAGCCATTACCTGTGCTAGAGAAGCTTTGGGAGGATATCAGTATGGACTTTGTTCTTGGTTTACCGAGGACACAGCGGGGACATGATTCAATTTTTGTAGTAGTTGACAGATTTTTGAAGATGACACATTTCATTCCCTGCAAGAAGACTAATGATGTTGTTCATGTAACAGAATTGTTTTTCAGAGAAGTGGTGAGACTACATGGTTTGCCAAAGACCATAGTTTCAGATCGAGATACTAAGTTTGTTGGATATTTTTGGCGGACATTGTGGAAGAAGTTGAAGACAGATTTGAAGTTCAGTTCATCACATCATCCACAGACTGATGGACAGACAGAGGTGGTGTATAGAAGTTTGAAAAATTTGTTGAGATGTTTGGTTGGAGATAAGCCAACAGGATGGGATTTGATTTTACCACAGGCAGAATTTGCATACAATAATTCTGTCAACAAGAGCACCGATAAATCACCATTCCAGATTGTATATGGAAGTAGTCCAAGAAATGCATCTGAGTTGAGAAAAATAGATAAAGGAGAAATCAGTAGTGCTGAAGCTGAGGATTTTGCAGAACATTTGAAGAACATCCATGAGGAGGTGAGGAAACATATTACTAAGATGAATGTGCAGTATAAGACTAAGGCAAATGAGAAAAGGAGGCATAAGGAATTTCAGGTTGGGGATGAAGTCATGGTTCATTTGCGGAAGGAACGGTTTCCAGTTGGTACATATAGCAAGTTGAAAATGAAAAAGTTTGGACCATGTAAGATACTGAAGAAGCATGATTTAGGAAATGCATATGAGGTAGGATTGCCTACTGAGCTGAATATTTCAACAGTGTTTAACATTTCAGATTTGAAATAGTATCACGAAGGAGGTGTTGAAGATGAGGTTGCAGCAGCACAGTGGAGTATTCCAGCAACTAGTTTAGATATCAAGGAGATTGAAGACATACTGGACAGTCCTGTTGGTAGAAGCACAAGGAACAGGACATATGAAGAGTATTTGGTCAAATGAAAAGGACGACCTGTTGAAGATTCATCATGGCTAACAAAGGAGGAGGTTAACCATCTTGGTTTTCCTCTGCACACCTGAGTCGTGATAGGGTCACTTCTCAAATTACCTCGGGTGTCTGATGCAAGAGCATCCTGGGTGTAAGAGCAATCTTGCATCACCCAAAAATATTTCTATTTTTGTATTCAATAAGGGCTATCTTGTGCAGAGTTGCTATTTATGGAAACTTGCTATTTTTAGTAAGTTGGTCTTACGATCTCAGAATGTCTGATTTTACATATGGAGGTTCATCTACGTCATATCAGCCTGCTAGCAAAGTTTCATGGCTAGATCAGGTGTAGTTTTGAAGATATTGAAGATTTTCGGTATTGGCAGCAGGGTACAGAAACTTTGAACTCAGTTTTGAAAGCTTTAGAGGCCCCGAATGAGGTCAAAAAATTGGGTGACGGGTGCTTTGCATTGATCAAGCCTGTAGAGTGCTTCGTGGCGTTTCCAGAATGGGGTTATAATAGCCAATCGGGTCAACGGGTAATGACTTATGGTCTTCGGAAGTTGGATCACCTGAAATGGCGGAAAATAATTTTTCTTCAAAATTTCTGTTTGGGTTTCAAAACTCATTTTGAGCCGACTTTGATGTAACAAATTGTAAAATAAAATAATTCTAAATTTGGTCAGCCCTAAAGGCTAAATTTCTAAAACCTTCTCGGGCGGTGGAAATTGCCTATATAAAGAAGGCTCGTAGTGTTGTCTAGGGCAGTTCTGGGTAGTAGATCTGGGTATTGATTCGAGAATTTTTCCTACAGAATATTGTAAGGGAATGCTCGTGTGGCTTTGCATATTGTAATTCTGAAAGTTTGTAATTCCACATTTGTGGAGATAATAAGAAGCCAATTTTTTGTTCTTGCATATTATTGTTGTTGTTTCTCTATTTCTGTTATGTGTTTGTGGTACTAAGGGGAGCACCCCTTCATCAAATTCATTTGGTTTTATATCATCTACAATTTGATTTCTAAAATTAAATAATTCTGGAATTGTCAAATTTTAGTAGTTGACAATTTTGGAAGTTTTAAATCTGAAAAATTGTTTTTGGAATATGGCTGGAACCGTTTGGTTCACCTAGAATTCATAATGACAAGATGGAAAATGTTGTTTGCATATGGATCTCAAAATAGTATAAATTTTGCATTACCCCCAATTCCCATTAAAGTGGAATTGGAATTGATTTTCCAATTCCACTTATTTAGATGGAAGATTCAAGTGTTGGTTTTGGGGGTAAATGGGAATTAACAAATCCCTATTCCAGTTTCATGTTGACAATCCCAATTGCAATCTTATTCTAGCAAACAAACAACCCTGAGATATTATTTTTATGTGATAAGAAAGGTCATTGTATTTAGGACTATCATTGAAATGTATATTGTGATAAGAATGGTCATTGTACTATTATTTTTTTATTTGTGTACTAATCTTTCTTAATTAATAGTTATGCATATTTCATTAAAAAAAATGTATTTTTCAATAAACCAAACCAAGGAATGATTGAATTGAAAAAATATCATTAATATACTAAGTTTAAATAATTTCTTCTTACTCACTTTCTTTTGAGCTTTTTTTTCCCTTTACAAATGGTTAGCAATAACTGCTTAATCATTTTTTCTAAATTTTTTTTATAAAAAAAATTCCCCATTTTATAGAGTTTTATTTTAATTAGAAGATGATTTTTTATAGGTAAAGGCTTTTATTAATATTAAACCTATTTACAATATGACTCACTAGGGGCGCTGGTAGGAAAGAGTCGGGCTGAGAAAACCTCTAGCCCTGCTCCAAAATAAAATCTTGAATACATATTTTACAATCCTCTTGTATATACATTACGGAGTATTAATGGGGAATTTAGACATCCTCATTTACAAATTAGTGCAAAAGCATTACAAGGGTATTTTTGAAACATAATTACTATTGTAGCTTCACACACCCCTTTACTGGAGGGGTTATAATAAGCTTTACAATACTTTGTCACATATGATAACTTATGTATCAGATATAGAACATGTCTAGCTATCATTTTCCTTCTATGGATAAAAGCATGTGAAGTGACCTTATACTTGTTTGCTTCCTTAGCTATGTATTCCTAGTACCTTCATCTGTGTAGGTTTTTTTGCAATTTGATAGTGAACATCTAAAATGGCATAACAACTTCAAAAGCACTTGTAATTTATGTTAGTGTAAATTATGCAAATTCCATATTAATATTTATGAGCCATCCTTATAAACTAATAATCTTCTTATTGTTATATATTAACTTCTTTTGCGTGTACAAATTTAGGCCCATTTTCCCTTTTATCAAAATCATAAACATTGACTGATCAAATCAATGACTAATCAAATCAAACCATGTTGGTGCTTTCTAATACCAAACCCCAAGAATCAATTTCTAGAGTATAACACATTTTGAATCTAATAAACTATGAGCCATCTGATCAACATAAAGAGTGGCAAGGAAATCATGATCCATTTTTATCAATAAACTCGATAAGAAAATATTTCACTTATAAACTTATGCTTTATGCCCTTCCATAAGCAATAAACCATAATCTACTTCATGGAAAATAAATCATGTGGCAGAGTGTTAAGTATTTCATAATCAATAATGATGTATTAAAATATTTATGCAAGTTCACTTCCATCTTCCAGAACATTAATTCTACCATTGACTTCACTATCCAATTTTAGGATAATCATCTACTAATGCCACCAATGTGCCAGAGTTTCAATTTACGGGATAGACTTACTTAGCCATTTGAAAACTTGATTAATTCATTAGAAATCAATTACTAACGATGAATAAATTCAAGTCATCTCCATTTATTATGGAAAAATAATAGTATTTTCTATCTTCTTATATATGGAGTCCAGTGTGATATCTAAGCATAATCTAGCAAGTAAGTCTATATATATATATATATATATATATATATATATATATATATATATATATATATATATATATATATATATATATATAAATATATATATATATTCTGTTCCAAAAAAATTTAGAGTCCATTCTTTAACAAGAAACTAGAGAATAATCATTCTACCATAACAAATCTTCATTTCTTATCCATATCCAAATTTACTACAATTCAGTAGGACCATAAAAGTAATCGACGGAGTAAAAGTAAGAGATACTAAACACGGATATCAACCTACTTGTTCCAAAATGTGTCCCATGAATTAAAATTATGGGCCATACTATATTAATGTTTTTCCTATTAAGGGAATTACAAACTAATTAGTAGATATATACAACAAAGTGCTCGCATAGCAAAATGCTAAACATTAAAACCAAATTTAAGTTTTTAAATGCTTTCCCATCTTGTTAGTCCCAACCAGGTTACTTGTTTTTCCACCATTTGATTGTCCCGAGCCCTCCACACATTTCCTCTGAAGAACTATACAAGACATAGGGCCTCACTTTCCTCCATCTCTATGTCTGTATCGTCAACCTCGTCAGTGATCAGGTATTCGTTGAACCAATTATCAATCACTAGCCTTCGAATTTGGAAAAGGAACATAAGGAAGTCTATGTTCTTGCTGATGATTGACCTATTTTCCCAAAACCCATCTAAATCTTCAGAGTACAAGATGGGGTATGATGCAGGAGTACCCTAGGGTTATTGGAAATATTGCATCACCCAAAAATATTTCCTTTTCAATTCGTTCATAGTGTCCAATTTTAGTGTTTTTTGTTGGTGATCCTTCTAGTTGGCTATTTATCTCATGCGATCCTAATGGCGTGTTCTGGACATCATGATGAATCTTTGGCTAGGTTCGCATCCCAATCCATTCTTTCTTGGTGGAGATTTATTAAGTTTGGTTTGGACCTATATTTGTTCTTCACGGCTTGCGGCTTAATCCGAGTTATTGGATCTTGGGAAGCTTTCCTATGGCTCGTGGATCTAATTGGCACATTGCTCGATGATATTACGTTCGTGGCTGACCTTCTTGTGTAATCACAGTTCATTTCATATCCATTTGGAGGTGTTCCTTATGATTTGGGTCCAAACCTATTTGTTGTAGAATGTTTTCTTCATTCTTGGAGAATGTGATCTTCTTGGCTGACATATGTGTTGTGAAGTTCTATATATTGAGGCTTATGATCTTTTTTAGGGGAGATTTTTGGAGGAATTAGCCTTGGACGCTAGCACTAAGGTTTGAGTCTAGATTTCTATTATAATAAGGCATGTATGATGATAGTTTGTAAACTGTATGTTGGAGGCCAATATGATCTAAATTCTTGATTTGAGATAATGAGAAGGTCTGAATAGGCATGTTTGTTGTTCATTGCTGAGTTTTTCATTATCTTGTGTTGGTTGTTTCCATTTTCTTGACTCTAGATACATGGTTAGACTATCTTCATTGGTGAAACTCTAGCCATGGCTACATCAGGGTATGTCATTACTGGCCTATTCCTTATCATAAGCACATCATAATTTCTTAGCTTGGAGATTGTGAGGTCTCCAAGGATATTAACTAAGACTATCCAATCCTACCAAAATCTCTTTTATAAAGAAGTTGTGACATAACCTACCTATATCAACCCTATTATTATAAATATGCATTGCAATGGTGATCAACATTGCTGGAATGTCATGGTTTTCTTGAAACCTATCACAACTATTCACAAACTCACCCCTTAGAATCTTAAGAACTGCCCTCATGATCAGTTTATTCTTAACAATTAACTACTATCTTCATCAACCTATCTATCTTAAGCTCCTTATGAAAGGCCATTTACCTATTCACACTACCAAGTTTGATTGGTGTCTCCATCACCTAGCAGAATTAATTCTAAAGAAAAGACAAAAGGAAAATTTTACCCACAAAGCATGTGGGATTTAAAGCCAACTTTCTTTATAGAGGTTTCAAATGGGACACTTGAGTACAACCTGTCAATTTCATATTTACCATCCATAAATGATGAGTGATTTACTCTGTAGCCTCGATCAAGTTGGGAGTGATGAGCCATCAGAGTTTAATCATGCCTATATTAGGGGAAGGGTCATATATCATCTCTAATCTATCACATACACTTCCATAATTAATCATATTATAGTGTATACTCCTTAATCATTTCCTAAAGTTTATAAAGACCTTAATCAACTAACCTCATGAGTATATCAAGGTGAATAAGCTTACAATTCTTATCGATACTCGAAATCCTTTTCTATGGATTGATATATTTTGAGGACACGATATGATCCTCAGTTTAACGTAGAAGAATATCTAATGTTTTTATATATCTAATATGAGGATTAAAATTTAAAGAATTGGTCAAGCTACAATTCTAAGGGACTCATGAACTCTCTTCATACTTCCCTCATCATCTTATTTTGATTTATTTGTCAGTCCACTATGAGGCCTTTACATCCGCACCTAAATTTTTGCCAATTCATCTTCTCTAGAGTTCCCTTCCCTATAAATGTGATTGAAGATACATTTCCTAAAGTTTTTAGTTATGTTTAGAGATCTTGATATGATTTTAATTAGCTTCCAACTTGGCATTTGGTCTTTTCTAAGATCATTTATCACTATAGAAGAATCACCCTCTATTTCTAGTTTTTCAATCTTCATTTCTTTACACATAAGTTGCACTTCAGCCAGGGCCATGAGCTCTGATACATTGTTGGACTCCCACCCTAATGGTTTATATTTCCATGCAATATCTATACTCTCTGAATTATGAACACACCACCCAACATCAACTTTCCCTGGGTTTCCTCTCGAGGCACCATCAAAGTTTAATTTAAACCATCCTTTTGTGGCCGGAGACCATCTACATTCTTCTCTCATCTCCTTATTACCTTCACCCCTAGCTCCTATATATGGAGGTATCTTTAAACCTATCCATCTACCCCTCATCCTTTCATCCGAATAGGTCATCTTAACATCATTCTTGGGTATGTTCATTATTATTCTATATTCAAGGTTTCAATAATTACTGCCTCAATTTTGTTGGTCAATTGTTCTATACTTATCTTATTTTCCTTAAATATCCTTCTATTTTTCTCCTTCCATAGTGTTGTAATTGTTCCTAACATGTGTTCTAGAAGATTGAATTAACTGTATTTGATGTTGCAGTAATATTGGTTAAGACAGGAACATGCAAAAACATCATGGTTGTACATGGGTTGTGTAAGGCATGTATGACTCTACGAGCTTGGATTTATGTTTCAGATAGAATGTAGATCTTATATCTAAAATCACATGCAATAATTTAATCAAAGGAATAAGTTACAACAGTTTTGGTATAAAGTGGTTGCAGGAATATAAACAGAGGTCTGTGGCAAAGTTAGTCTCTAATTTTTTGTGTTTTCTTGGATGTGAGATGGATTCAGGATATGTGAGTTCAGGATATGATAGAAGAATAATTAAGGAATAATTTCCCTTGTTCCTTGATCTTTGCACTCTTAGTGACATCAGTTGTAGTGTGACCTTGTGAAGTCTTATTTTGTGCTGACCTATGGGATGTGGCATGTTCTACCTTGTGCAAAGATAAGTTATGGATTATGGAGTATGTTCGTCAAATGATGTTTGTTATTTGCTTGTCCAAGATCCCGTGAGTATCTTGATAATATTTTATGTAAATCATTTTTATTAGGAAATTCCTAATTGGTGTCAACCTAATAAATCATTTGTATCTTGTATAAAGGAGTAAAACAAGTGATGCGAAGTGTGTGAGTGTGGATGTGACGGCTGCTGATGTAGAGAAGACAGTGTGATTATTGTACTTCATTGGAACTATTTTAGCAAAGGAGTTGTTGTTAGTCAGTTCATTATCCGTGATCAGTATATTTATATACTTTCATTTGGATAGTGGTTCCAAAAGGTGGGTTTAACCTTCAGAAGGTGGATTTAACCTTCACATTGGACAAGTTTCTCCGAGCAAAGAAAGGCTCAACCTATCAACTCCTAACAGGGTTGCTAACTTGAAGAAAGGAGTTTGTCCTTTAACAACGACTTTGTAT
Organism: Chamaecyparis obtusa; assembly: GCA_027943335.1. Classification (NCBI taxonomy): domain Eukaryota; kingdom Viridiplantae; phylum Streptophyta; class Pinopsida; order Cupressales; family Cupressaceae; genus Chamaecyparis; species Chamaecyparis obtusa. The sequence continues at coordinate 3,237,559 of BSBK01001519.1, read as the reverse complement.
TGGTTGTATTTATCTGCTACTAACACGACAAGATCTTGTAACTGAGATATTTTATTACTAGTGCATTATTTTTGGGTTTCATCCCCGCTGGGGTTTTCCCTTAATGAGGTTTCCTCGTGAACAATTCTTGGTGTTCTAATTTGTGTTACTTTTGAAGTTTTAGATTTTTATTTACTATTTTGGTATGAAAAGATAAGGATTTATATTAATGACATAATTTATTCACCCCCCCCCTTTCATTTGTATCCAACAATTGGTATCTGGTCTATTGGTCCTTAGAGAGAAAGCTTGACCACTTGAGGTGATCTGAAGATGGCTTTTTACAAGAAGGATAGTCCTAAATTTGATGTTGAAAACTTTGACAGCTGGAAGAACAAGACAATGACACATTTGTTTTGCCTAGGAATTGATTATTGGATGATTACAAAGAATAAGAAAAATATTGTTGTAGAAAGTGATTTGCCTAATGCTATTGATGATGAAATAAATATTTTTTCTTGCAATATGGTTGCAAGGGGGGCTTTGTTAAGCACACTATCTGAAGAAAAATTTATAGAAGTTAAGGACCTTGATTCATCTCATGAAATTTGGGGAAGATTGGATGCACTTTATGAAGAAGACAAGTACACCAAGCAAGCAAAGTTACAAAAATGGAAGACAAAGATAGAAAATCTAAAAACACAAGAAGATGAAAATGTTAGAGCTTATGTCCAGAGGGTTTCAAAAGCTTTTATAGAGATCATAAATTTAGGAGGCACTTATACTAAAGAAGAGGTCATCGCAAAGATTATGAGATCTTTGACACCTATTTAAAATACCAAAGTGTAGGTGATTGAGGAGATCATTCCATTGACTCAAGGGTTTAATAGAGAGATTTTGATAGCTAAGTTAATTACATGATTCAGTACCTAAGATAGAAACTGCATTCAAGGCAATTGTTCATAATGACAAAAATACCACATCAAGCCTTGAGAGCACTAGTAGGGTTAAAAAATATCCTAAGCTTGGAGACTATGGATATGATCTAATGGAAATTGATGAGGAGAACAAGAAGATGGATGAACTTGGTGCTCTAATCACAAGAAAGGAGAAAAGAGGTAAGGGTAAATTTGAAGGAAAATTACCTTTAAAACATTTTTCTTGCAATAAAGATGGTCACTTTGCATCTAGATGTCCTACAAGGGTCTCTAAATAAAAACCTAAGCTCACTAGGCCATATTTCTATGATGAGGAATGTTATTATTCTAGCGAAGGTATTTTTGATGATGATTCAATAATAGATGAGATTGGGTTTGTAGCTATAAAGGATAATGAACTTATTCATGAAGAAAAAGCCTTAGTATCACATGTTGAAAAGAAACCTAAATGGATCATTGATAGTAGATTCTCACATCACATGACTGGTGATAAAGATAGGTTTGTTCAGTTAAATATGCATGATGGTGGAGTTGTCAGATTTGGTGATAATACTCCCAAACTGATTGTTGGAGTAGGATCTATTTCTCTGGATGGAAAAAAAAAACATTGATAATGTGTTTCTTGTTGATGGACTTAAGCATAACCTTTTGAGTCTTGGAAAACTTATGGATAAAGATTATCAGGTACAGTTTAGTAATGGATCATGCACTATTAGAGGACAAAAGGGAATCCTAATTGTATCAGGAAAAAATACAACAGGTAATGTATTTTAGTTGAATATCGCTGATGCAAAATGTTTTTTTTCTCAGATTGATGAAAGTTGGCTATGGCATAGAAGATTTTGTCATGTGAATTGATAACATTGTGAAGGAAAGAAACATCAATGCAATTAGGGATTTACCAAAAATTGTGAAGCCCTCTAACACCATGTGCAGAGAATGTGTAATGGGAAAGAAAACAAAGGGGGGTTTCTAAAGTAAGGCATACATTGCCAAAGGGAAGCTAGATCTGGTCCATATAGATCTCTGTGGTCCTACAAGGACTGGATCCTCTTATGGTGAAAGATATTTCATACTATTTGTTGATGATCATTCTAGAATGATGTGGGTTACTTTTCTTAAAGAAAAATCAGAGGCATTTGACAAGCTCAAGATCTTTAAGGAAAAAGTAGAAATTGAATCAGATATGAAGATAAGATGTTTGACATCAGAAAAAGAGGAGAGTTTACATCTCCTACATCTAATTCATACTGCAAAGAACATAGGATATGAAGGAAGACTTCTTCTCCTAGGACTCCACAACAGAATGGGATTCCAGAAAGATGAAACATAACTATATTGGATGTTGCTAGAATAATGATGATTTAAGGAAATGTATCATATGTCCATTGGAGGAAAGCAGTCAGTACTACAGTTTATACTTTGAATAGAGTTCAAATCAGGGAAGGTAATACTAAAACACCTTATGAACTTTGGTTGGGCTATGCTCCTACTATGAGATATTTCAGAATATTTGGTAGAAAATGTTTTATCAAAAGAGATGATGAGGTAGGTAAGTTTGATTCAAGAAGTGATGAAGGCATATTTCTTGGTTATTCTACCAAAATGAAATCTTATAGATGTTTCAACTTGAGATTGAGAAAGATGGTTGAGAGTATTAATATAAGAATTGATGAGAAGTTTCAAGGTCAAGAAATAATATGTGATCAAAACTCAAAAAAGACTATTGAAGTAGAAGAGTTGGTTGAATTTGACAATAATAGGAAAATATGTGTAAGTTAACAATCTGAAGCTCCTAAAACTCTAAGGTATGTACCAAGAAATCATCTTTAAGATCATATTATTGATGATAGGAATAGAGATATGTTAAGTAAGTCTAAGGATAGAGAGGGATTATGTCTAATTTCACAAGTGGAACCTAGAACTACTGATGAGGCTTGCAAAGATGAATCATGGGTTAATGCAATGAAAGAAGAACTAGATCAGATAATAAAGAACAAAACTTGGGAACTGGTTTCTAGACTTGAAGGAAAGAATTTTATTAGAACTAAATGGATATTTAGAAATAAAATGAATGAAAAGGGAACAAAGAAAGATTGGTCTGTAAAGGCAACTCGCAACAAGAAGGAAGAGACTTTGAAGAAACCTTTTCACCTTGTGGCTAGGTCAAGGAGGCAGTAAGATTATTTGGAGGCAATAAGATGGTTTGTAAGTTGAAGAAGGCTCTATATGGACTGAAGCAAGCTCCTAGATCTTGATATGCACGACTTGACATGTATTTATTACATCTTAGTTTCATAAAAGGTAGTGTAAATAGTAATTTATATTTGAAAATTAGAAAGGATGGAATCTTTTTTTTTTTTTTTGATGGGTAATAGGCTGAAGCCAAGATCAACATGGGGCTCAAGAAGACTTGCACACAAGACCTCCCAAATGAGAGGCTTGCAACTTACCATTACGTTGTGGGGTGTTCCCCTAGAAAGGATGGAATCTTGATCATAGAAGTATTTGTGGATGATATTATCTTTGGGGGAAATGATGAAATGAGCAATAAATTTGCTGAAGAAATGAAAGATGAATTTGAAATGTCTATGATTGGTGAAATGAAGTTCTTTCTTGGTTTCCAAATTACAAAAAGTAAACATGGAATTTTCATTTCTCAAACCAAGTATCTCAAGGATTTACTAAAAAGGTTTGGCATGGACGATTGAAAACCTGTTGGAACACCTATGATTACTGGATGCAAGTTTATTGCAAATGATAAAACTCAAAGTGTCTATAAAAAACTACAGATCCATGATTGGAGGATTACAGTATTTAACACATACCAAACTATGTATTACAAATGCAGTTGGAATTATTGTGAGGTTTCAAGTAGATCCAAAAGAGACTCACTATATTGAAGTAAAAAGGATATTTAGGTATTTGAAAGGTACATTGGAATTTGGGCTATCGTATGGAAAGTAAGATGACTTTACCCTCCATGCATAGACTAATGCAGTTTGGGAAGGATGTATTGATGATAGTAAGAGCACCAGTGGTGGTTCATTCTTCCTTGGGAAGAGGTTAGTCTCTTGGTTAAGAAAGAAGCAATATTTTTTTGCTCAATCTACTGTTGAATCAGAATATGTGGAAGCTTCTTTAAGTTGTTCATAGGTTATTTGGATGAAACATATGCTGAAGGATATTGGAATAAGCTTTGAAGAACTAGTTGTAATTCATTGTGACTGATCACTTCCTATAAAGGCTCAGAAACTAGGTATATTTCTGGACTCAGGGATTGGACATCCAAACGAGCAGCTTATCCTCTTTATGGAAATTCATTTAGTAAGTCAGACCAGGGACGTATCACTTGAAATGGACCAACAAAGTATATGCACCAAGTATCATTTTAGCCATGAATTATCATTGCTACAAGAAGTAAATGCTGAAGTAAAACTATACTATAATTGCATGAAATGAATACTAAAGTAATGCTTAAGCTGAAGTTTGCAGAAAAGTAAGTACTAGAATACAAGCTACAAGAGTATAAATATTAATAAGACATGTGAATTATTAAAAAATATGTCATGATACTTCTGTTGTTCTACAAATTTGGCTGTAGGAGGCATTAGCCAGTCTGTAGCTTTGGCTGCAGGAGCAGTTCAATGTTGGGCACTTAATCAACAAAAATGTAGTAAATGCTTCTAGCTAATATGAATCTATTTTACTGTGGATTTCTCACCAAGTGGGCCCCCTTCGATGATTATCCTAAATCACAATTACACTTAACTAAATATCAATACTTCATTTTATTGATTGAATATCAAAGTACAGAGTTGTCATAACACAGTGAAACTGACTGAAAACTATTTCTATATATTCGACAATGCTCTCCGTTGTTGTGCTCATGCAAGAGAAGGGCTTTATTTAAAGGGGAACACTTCTAACTAACTTCTAACCGCACCATAGAAACAAGTGGATCTTTATTACAATATTAATGACTAGAAAGAGGGAAAGCTTTAAAGACTAAACAGATTGATCCCGAAGCGAAGGAGAGAATTGCCGTGACAACAAATCAAACTTCCATTCATGCCTAGATCCTCTCAGAAAAATTAGCACGCCACCTAACTCATCGTAGAGACTACCACCTTGCTCCTTCAATAGGTGCTACATTGAATGTTCTTCCATTGAAAGTTGCAGGAAGATCGGGTGGAATACTTCATGGATGAATGCTCCAGACCTGGTCAAAAACAACATTTGCTATTCCAATGCACTATGCCTTCAAAGGTTAGGATAAGATATTTATGACACTAATTACCAGAACATGCATAATCAATCACATTCAAACATCTACTCTTACTTATTCAAAACACAACATTAGCTTTCAGATCAAGAAATATAGCATTTTATCCAAGCATAGTATATTAAGTATGTTTAAACCATATTAAATGTATGTTGGCAACATGCCATATAGTAGCAGAAAATCATAAGATTCTTTATGGTAAATGTATCAAAATGTAGCAAAAAGGTATAGCAAATATTATCCTAAGGCATTCTAAAGTATGGCATTAATATGCCTCATCATTTCTACCCGCTATGAAGACTAGTGCCTATCCTCAGGTACTGAAGAGTTTTTAATCTTCGCAAGAACTCTGAAGTCACCTTTCTATGTTTGCCCAGTCATTTGGCTACGCAGACTCTAGTAGAATCCATTCATCATGTCTACTCTGACTTGTCGGCTTAGTTATGAATCCTCATCCATCTCTTCCTCTATACAATTATAAAGTGGCCACACGAGCACAGGCGGTTGGAATGTGAGAGGCATCCAGCGCTCTGGTCTTGGTTGCCATTCTAATTCTATGTACCAATGGACTCTCTACATGGCAGCCCTGAAATTCATGATGTTGTGGGGCTCTGCCTTTTTCAAAGACCTAGGCAATCTGGCCCATCTCTGTTGTAACCCATATGCTACCTTGTTTCCATCATCTAGAGATAGTCTCTCAACTTCTGCATGTACATGTTCCCATTTTGCCAGAATTCACCTTTTGTGAGTGGAATCATGAAAATTGTAGACTATGTGTAGCCAATCGCACTAAAGGCGTCTAGGTTTTTTACTTTCAGGGAATAATAGAAGTGAGATATTATGCTCAAATGCCCTATATCTGGTTAATTGTTCTCCATAGTAAATTTCATTGTTGACCCAGGAGAGTAGTGCAGACAAATGTATATCACCCAGAAACAACAGGGGATTCCATTCTGTGTTTGAGGGAACGACATAGTGATGCAGGTATAACTACAGAGAATATTTTTGATGAAGTCAAGTGACTCCTTGTATGCAGCCATAAAGGACTTAGGGGTGTCTATGTCAGGATTCAAATCTTTAACAATTCTCATAAACTGAAACAGTAAAAATTTCTCTCTTAAGCACAAAGCATACACCCGCAGGGGTGGTCGACACTCTATGACCTTTGGAACCAATTTGACAACTAAATCTAGCTTTTCCTATAGGAGTGTAATTTCTTGTTTATGTTGACCTATTTCCCTTTTCAATTTGTCCCTCTCTATGGCCCACATTGCCCTTTCATATTGAATTTGCTAAAAATAATCCAAGGACAAGGAATGCATGGTTACCTGATTTTTACCTCTTTATGGACCTACTTGCCCTGGTTCTATTTCTTGTCTCCTTTTGTGAACTGATGCAGAAGCTATAGGTATGTCATCTATTTTTGTTTTTCCTGGATGAGAGGAGGAAACTTCAAAATCATTTTTTTTCGCCTTTTCTTTTGGTACTGCGGTTGCAAGGTCCTTCATCATAACATCTTCTTCCATGGTTGGATTATCTTGTTGTGGGTTTGAATTCATGGGTTCTGCATTTAGAACTTCCTGATTTGAACCAACCATTTTAGGTGAGTTATTTTTCTTTTTTTTTGAATTTAAATGGACATTACGTCGTACTGGGTGTTCTTCTAATGTTGTGGAATGCTTATGCGGGGTAGATTTTACCAAGGTGGATGTAGCTGTAAGATGAACAGGGCTACCACCTGCCTCATAACCAAACATTTTCTCTTTCCCTTTTTCATTTTTTTTGGCTCCCTGTGTACTATAATTTCCTTCAGAACCCTCAATGTTTTATTCCCTGAGATCAGGGTTTGGAGCATCCTCTGTTATGTCCTCTTGATGTGAAGGAGGGTTTTCTTGAACTCTTTCTGGACTATCCTTGGTAGTAAGGTTTTATGGTGCTCTATGAGGCTTGGGATGTGGTCCTACAGGTTTTGGACGTGCCCTATTAAGTTGAACATGAGGGACAGTGAGAAATTCATCCCAATTCATGGGAGAATTATCGCGGAGGGCCTTTTCTACCAATAATTTGATCAACCCATGATGGGTAACAACATTTTGCCTGCCCTTCCTTACTTCCTCAGAGCTCAAGTTTAGCAGGGAATATAACACATTGGGTACATTAACTAAATGCCCATGCCACAAATGACTCAACAATTTAAAATGTATGACATGCAAAAATGAAAACCTTCCTTTGCAAGTGATATATCTAATAATATGAACAGAAAATTGCAGGAAATCTCCTGGAAGAGAAAGCCTTTTGGTACCTTGTTTACTACTTTCAAGTGCATTGTTTGTTGGTAGGGAGGACTTAGCTCTAGCCGTGCGAGCGTCATAACCATGAGGGAAATGCTCTTTGATAGTAGGAAGTCCAGAGACTTCTGCTATTTATGCTTTAGAAGCTTCAATTCGCAACCCCTTCACATATGCAACGCCATTGCTGAATGTCCGCAGGAATTCAACTGCCACAACCTCATCATAACCATTTAACCTAATGAAGTAACTGAGCCAACCCACATGATTACACTCAAAAACACTAGCTTGATCCTACAATAATGATGTGTGACTTGCTAGCTCTGACCAGATAGGTTGTCCACCCATAGCTGCTAAAAATCTCTACAACCCTCTATTCTTGACTTCAATCTGTTCACAATTCCCAGCTCCCAAAATCCTTACTCCAGGCTTAATTTAGAAAGGTTTACTATTTGCGGTAAGGGTGAAAAATGAAGGACAAAAATTATGACCATTGAAGTGAGCTTTAGTTTCCAGGGTTTTATAAAAGAGACCAAAATTTAAGGTTGGTGGATTAATGATCAGGTTTACGACTTATGGGATATTAATTCAAAATCATGGGCAAAAATTTTTAATCACATGCCAATGTACTGCCCCCTATGAAAATGATGCAAGTGTCCTCACTAACGTGGTTTAAAAGTACAACCACGCTAGGATATAACTACTATATTAAATGAAACATAAAAGATAATGATGTGTAAATAAGTACAAAGAATTTGAAAGAATAGATAATTCTGCATACCTGATGTGAAAGTGTCATAAATACCAAAATCCAAAAATATTGGCTGACGTGTATCATACAATAAGAAGTACGAGGTGGAAAAGACATGATATGATAGATGAATGTGAAGTAGTGAAAAAGGTGATGAGATGGATCTTGTATTATGGAAAAGAATATTTTCGCAAAAAATGAAAACTTTATTATGACTGCATGTATGTAGAATTAAAGTGATGATTTGATGGCTCGTGCAGTAGCAGAGAATTGCTCTTAGGAGGAGGGCCATCTGCCTTGCAAATGTCTTCGGCTAGAGGAGATTCAAATTGTGTGGTGGGTTCAACGGTCGAAGGAATGTGCTTTGCTGTAGGAGGTTCAACATCGGCAGGAGAAATCTCAAACTGTCGCAGGAACTCAGCTTTTGTTTGTGGTTTATGATACAGATGGAGTCTTTTCCCATTGACCAACAATTTGAAATGTACTCGGTCGATTGTTGATAGCTAAACTACACCATTAGCATAAACATTTTCTATTTCATAAGGACCTAGCCATCAAGTAGTGAGCTTACCTTGGTTTTCTTGATAGCGAGAATCATATAAGAGAGCCCAATCACCAGGAGAGAATTATTTATTCAGAATGTGGGAGTCATGCCATTGTTTCTGTTGTATCTAGATCATCTTGGTGTGCTGTAAAGTGGCTTTCCTCATTTCATCGAGCTGGTTGAGCTGTAGGATCCTACCGCGTTGTGCGGTTGGAAGATCGATGTTCAACTGTAAGGTTGTTCACAATGTTTTATGCTCAAATTCTATGGGCATTACAACATGTTTTCCATAAACCAACTCAAATGGTGTAAAACTAGTTGTGGTTTTCCAAGTTGTTCTATAGGCCCACATAGCTTACTGCAATCATGTGCTCCAATCTTTCTTATGTAGCTACACCGTTTTGGTCAAGATAGCCTCAATTTCCCTGTTGGTAACTTCAACTTTCCCATTTGCATGTGGATGATATGGACTGGATGTCCTATGGTGAATTTTATATTCATTCACAAGTGCAATGATCAATGTGGAAGTGAATTGAGAACCCTAATCTATAAGCAGCTCTCGGGGAACACCATAGCATGTGAAGATCTCTTCATACAAAAACTTAGCAACTTTGTTATCTCGAGCATGTTTCATAGCTCGGACTTCTACCCATTTAGTCACATAGTCAGTGCATACAAGGATGTAGGAATTTTCATTGGAAGATGGAGTAATAGGCCCTACAAAATCTAATCCCCATTTGTCAAATGGAGTTTCTACCACCTGTGGAAAGAGGGGCATTTCATTAGATTTTGTTGGTCATCCCATCCTTTGGCATCGGTTGCATTTCCTTGTATAGTTGACTGCATCTCTACAGAGTGTTGGCCAATAATATCTTGTATTCAATATCTTGATTGTTGTTTGCTTAGCTTTAAAATGTCCTCCATAAGGCTGATTATGACATGCATGAAGGATGTCATAAGTTTCATCCTCCCTTACACACCGCCTCAATATTTGGTTAGGCCCATTATAGAAGAGACAATCAACAATCCATGAAAAATTGAAAGTCTTTTCTATGAGAAGCCTCTTTTCCTTTGGTGAGAAATAGGGAGGTACCTTTTGAGAGACCAAGTAATTGGCAATATTTGCATACCAAGGTGTTTTAGCTAAAATCAAGAATAAATGATCATCAGGGAAGCTGTCATCAATAGGTTGAGGCTCATCCATGTTCTGTAGTCACGAGAGGAAATTTGCAACTACATTGGATTTGCCTGGCTTGTCCATTATAGTGATATCAAACTCCTGCAATAAGAGAAACAATCTAGCTAAGCAACCTATGATAGCAGGCTTATTAGAAAGATATTTAATGGCTGCATGATCCGTATGCACAAAAATTTGATACCCTGTTATGTAGTGGCAAAATTTATTGAGTGCGAAGATGACTGCCAGGAGCTCTTTTTCGATGACTGTATAATTCAATTCAGCTCCTTGAAGATTCTTTCTGATGAAGTAAATAGCATGTTCAATGGTATCCTCCTTTTGGCCCAGCACAGCTCCTATGGCATGATCTGAAGCATCAGTGTGTATATGGAACGAAAGTTCCCATTAGGGCCAGCACAAGACTGGGGCTATTGTAAGGATTGTCTTAAGATGTAGGAAGGCTACTTCACAGTCTGGGGTCAAGTTGAATACAAAATATTTAGTGAGCAGAGTGTGAAGAGGAATAGCCATTTTATTGAAATCCTTTATAAACCTTCTGTAATAGCCTGCATGTCCAAGAAAACTTTGGACATCTTTTTTCTTGGTTGGTGTGGGAAAGTTTTGAATGATCTCAATCTTGGCCGAATCCATTTGTATTCCGACTGCAGATATATAGTGGCCCAGTACTATCCCTTCTTGCATCATCATGAAGCATTTCTCACTATTAAGAGATAGATTATGTTCTTCACATCTTTTCAGGAACTTGTCAAGGTTGCTTAAGGCTTCTTCATAGGTTTCACCATAGGTTGTGAAATCATCCATATAGATCTCCATATAGTCATGAGAGATATCAGCAAAGATATTGATGACTTCTCGAAAGGTTGTTAGAGCATTACAAAGACCAAATGGAAGAATAGAATAGGAAAAAGTTCCCCAAGGGCAAGTGAAATTTGTCTTCTCCTGATCTTCTAGAAACACGCAGATTTGATTGTACCCACTATACCCATCTAGGAAAGAAAAGTACTTTTTGCCTGCTAGAGAATCCAAGACTTGGTCAATGAATGGAAGGGAAAAATGGCCCTTTTTTATTTCACTATTGAGTTTCCTATAGTCTACACACACCTACCATTTGCCTCCTTTTTTGGGCACAATTACTAATGGAGAAACCCATTGATTGTCGGATATTGGGTAAATGAATCCAGCATTGAGAAGTTTTTGCAATTCTATTTTAACGATTTCTCTTAAGGCTGGATTCACTTGCCTCTACAACTACCTTACTGGAGGTTTATCTTCTTTTAGATAGATTTGATGAGTGCATATTTTTGGATCCAAACCTTTCATGTTAGAATAATCCCAAGCATGGGCCTTTAGTGTCTTAGTCAAAGATGTTTGTTGTTGTATAGTTAATTTTCCATTGATGTTCAGGTAACGTTCAGGGGAAACCTCTATTTTCTTAGTCAGCTCTATCATAGATACATCTGTAAATGAGGGTACTTGTATCTCATGGGGAAGAAATTGGTGATAGAGCTCTTTGACTACAAGAGATGGCCATTGGCAATCTGGGTTTAAAACTTGTAGAGAGCAGTCTTTGGAAGAATAGCCCAGAGAATCCAGACTTGATCCATACTGATTTTGCAGGATATTGGTGATTACCTTTTCTTCATCTTGAAGCTACAGGAAGGGGTCCCTTTGTATCATCATTAATTTTGACACTGAATTGATAACCTCGGCCTCTTCTCCTATGTCAAGCGAGATTGGTGAGGCTAATTCCATTTGGGGTTGGGTAGGAGGATATAGGAAAAGAGTCTGAGTATGGTGGCCATCAGAAATGGTCATATCCCCTGAGTGACAACCAATATGAGCATCAGCAGTTACTAGCCATGGCCTACCTAGTATAATCAGATATCCTCCTAATGTAGCCTTTGGTGACAAGATCATGAATTTTGCTGGGTATGACCAGGTTGTAAGGTCAACAATTATATCCTCAATCATTCCATCAGGTTTTATAGTTGAACTGTCTGCGAGCTACAGGGTAGTTGGGGTGGTTCGAAGGTTATATATGCCAAGTTGTTGCATTATATCTCTGGTCACAACATTTATAGTTGCTCCAAGATCTACCAATACATTGTTAATGGTGGTCCCATTAATAATGACTTTGACAATAGGACTGCCTGGGTCAGAATATTTTGGGATGGTAAACTTTTCTAACATGATGTTAGCGAGCTTTCCTAACACATGCACCATTTGAGGATCTTTTCTTTTGCGACCAGGCTTTTTAAAGTAGGCTTCTTTTATGGCTTTGCTATAGGTGGGAACATCCTTAATGGCTTGGAATAAAGGTATTTGGACATTGACATTCTTTAATTGATCGAGGATGTTAAATTCAGCTTTTGAAGTAGGCTTAGGATTGGTTGGTTGCAACCTTTGTGGAAAAGGTGGTCTATTAGTGGGGCTCTAATTAGCAATAGGCTGCATTACTGGAAGAGGAATTATATTTTTTGTTAGGACAGGCTCCTCTTGGGGCACTTCAGTTATGACTGGATGTTCAAGAGCAGGAAGAGTAGTCCTAGACCATAGGTGTATATTGTTAAGGGTGATTGCATGGGTAGGATATTGCATAGGATACTGCAGTTGATCAGTATTATACACATTTGGCTGAGATGCGGGAGGCCTATTGTTCGGGTTTGACTACGGTTGCATAGGAAATTGGGTTGGTTCTGGAGGTTGGTTATTAGCAACTGGTGGTGGTAAAAGTGCTTGCTATTGTGGTGCCTAAAGAGGCAAATTCATGTATCTGTGGGATTGAGGTGGCCATTGTTGGTTTCCTCACCACTGAGGATTCTACTGCCAAGTACCATGTGGTGGTTGCCAAGCCCCTTGGGGTTGTTGCAAACTCCCTTAAGGATTCTACCATTGCAGACTAGGGTAATTTTTCCACTGATTCTGATAGTTGTTCCAGGGTGGATTTTGATAATTCATAGAAGGTTGCCATTGATTGTTATAAAATGGACTACTAAATGTAAGTGGGTCCTAAGGCATACCTTGTCATTGTGCCCATGGTTGTCTTTGAGAAAAAAAGAATATATGTTCATCCACTGGTTCAACTAGCTTATAGTCAGTCGGCATCTGGGTGGCCTACATATTTGCAATCATTTTACACCTGCACTCTCTCTTCTTTTGTTGACAGTGTGGGAAGAATTCTGCCAACATAGCCTCTACTTCCTCATACTTCTTCTTGGCCTGTAGAGTATCTAGCTGCGTGGCCATATTGTTGATAATATCTTGCTTAAAGTCAGATAGGAGATGAGTTATCTCTGATCTGGAAGCGCCTGAACCATTTTTCCTTCCTATTGCTGGTTTGTAACCTCTTCCTCTTTTCACAACAACATGTGAATATTTGAGGCATATTTTCTTTATGCCATGCCAACTGGATTGAGTTACATCTCCAATCTAAAGCTTCAGTACATCCATCTTGTATTCCTCTAAGAAATAGCAGCTTCTGAGATTCCTCATTAAGCTCATGCTCTGTGTTCGTTTGTAGACTACACAGGAATCATGAGATATAGTCTTCAAGTGACTCATCCTCTTTTTGAGTCATTTTAAAAAGGTCTTCTCCTCTTATATCAGTTCCCCAACAATATTCCTTATACTTAGTCAGGAATGTGTCTAGCATTCCTGCCCAATCTTGGACAAAATCCCATCCTATGCCCATAAACCAACGCAAAGTAGACTCCTTAAGAGTCACAAGAAATAGTTTGAGCTTGTGAGCATAAGAGGTGTAGTCATAACTTCTACATAGGATATCAAACTCAAAGAGAAAGGTATCTAGGTCTTCTATTACTAAACCATAGAATTTTGGCAAGACAAAAGATGGTATGTTCTTAAGGTTATTGGTGTCCCATTGGTCAATAATAGGGAATGGAAAAGTAGGGGGATTAGCCATCCTGGCAGGATTTATGGGTCGTGGAGGTGGCTGATAAGGAGGTTGGTATACAACTAGACGTAATGAGTTTTCTTGACTGACTTAGTTTTCAGAAAAATGATCTCTCAGGTGAGCAAAGACGTCTGCAAATTTGTTAATTTCAAGTTGCTCTTCAAAAGAATCAACCTATTCTTTTTTAGAGGTTGAGGAGGATGACGTAGTTTTAGGGAGGTCAATGGTGGCATTAACAAATGAACTCTCTTCCTCCAATGGGTGATTGAATTGATTTGGCAAGTACCGTCCTCTGGCGTCTCTTCTTCGGTTATGCATGCAGATAGTAGGGAGTGAGGTGATTTATGAAATTCTCCTAAAATTAATGTATTCTAACAAATTGGAAATGAAACAAAGTCTAAGTATGGCTTATTGAAGACTTGGTTCAACACCATCCCTAGCAATGACACCAAAAATGATCACTTCCTATAAAGGCTCAAAAAATAGGTATAATTTCGGACTCAGGGATTGGACATCCAACCGAGCAGCTTCTCCTCTTTATGGAAATTCATTTGGTAAGTCAGACCAGGGATGTATCACTTGAAATGGGCCAACAAAGTATATGCACCAAGTATCATTTTAGCCATGCATTATTGTATCTATAGGAAGTAAATGCTGAAGGAAAACTATACTATAATTATAGGAAATGAATACTAAAGTAATGCTTAAGCTGAAGTTTGCGGAAAAGTAAGTGTTGGAATAGAAGCTCCAAGAGTATAACTATTAATAAGACATGCAAATTCTTACAAACTATGTCGTGATACTTATGTTGTTCTATGACTTTGGCTACAAGAGGCATTAGCCAGTCTGTAGCTTTGGCTGCAGGAGCAGTTCAGTGTTGGGCACTTAATCAACATAAATGCAGTAAATGCTTCTAGCTAATATGAATCTATTTTACCGTGGATTTCTCACCAAGTGGGACCCCTTCGATGAGTATCCTAAATCACAATTACACTCAACTGAATATCAACACTTCATTTTATTGATTGAATATCAAAGTACAGAGTTCTCATAACATAGTGAAACTAACTGAAAACTATTTCTATATATTCGACAATGCCCTCAATTTTTGTGCTCATGTAGGAGCAGGGCTTTATTTAAAGGGAAAAAATTCTAACTAACTTCTAACCACACCGTAGAAACAGGCGGATCTTTATTAAAATATTAATGACTAGAAAGAGGGAAATCTTTAAAGACTAAACAGATTGATCCCAAAGCGGAGGAGAGAATTGTCGTGATAGCAAATTCAACTTCCATTCACACCTAGATCCTCTCAGAAAAATTAGCACACCGCCTAACTCATCGCAGAGACTGCCACCTTGCTCCTTCAACAGGTGCTACATTGAATGTTCTTCTGTTGAAAGCTGCAGGAAGATCGGGTAGAACACTTCATGGATGAATGCTCTAGACCTGGTAAAAAACAACATTCTCTATTCCAATGCACTATGCCTTTAAATGTTAGGATAAGATACTTATGACACTAATTACCAGAACACACATAATCAAGCACATTCAAACATCTACTCTTACTTATTCAAAACACAACATTAGCTTTCAGATCAAGAAATATAGCATTTTATCCAAGCATAGTATATTAAGTATGTTTAAACCATGTTAAATGTTTATTGGTAGCATGCCATATAGTAGCAGAAAATCATAAGAGTCTTTGCGGTAAATGTATCAAAATGCAACAAAAAGGTATAGCAAATATTATCCTAAGGCATTCTAAAGTATGGCATTAATATGCCTCATCAGTGACAATACAAGAACAATAAATATGTCAAATAATCATGTCATGCACTTAAAAAATAAACAAATCTCAATCAAATATCATTATTTGAGAGAGAAATCAACAGAAAAGGAAGACAAAGTTAAGTATGTCATTACAAAGGAGAAATTAGTAGATGTATTCACTAAAACTTTTCTAAAAGATATCTTTGAGTATCTCATAGATATGCTTGGGGTGAAAACCCCTTCTTGAGAGAACTAGATGATAGAAGAATGTATCAGTCTAGTGGCTATCAAAGCTATATTCTTCTCTAGACTTGATTCTTGGATGCACTCCTCAGGGGAGTGATCGTATGACATAACAACACTTATCTAGGTGATTTGGCACTTGTTTTTAGGCATGAAGATTTGAAAAATTACACCTTGCTGTGGTGGAATTTTTAGAAGGAAAATTAGTCCCTTTTCATTAATGTCAAAGGAGGAGAAATACGAGAAAAACCCTCACTGGTTCAGAGGGAGCTATGTAGAGGGTATTGAGATGATTGTTGGGTTGATGGTTTGTCTTATATGTTTTTATCAATGCCAAAGGGGGACATTGTTGGAATTGTTTCTGACATGTATTGTCATTGATGTCAACACATGTTTCAGAAGATTGACTTAACTATATCTGATGTTGCAGTAATATTGGCTAAGATAGGAACATGCAGAATCATCATGGTTGTACAGGATATGTACGACATGTTTGACTCTGTGAGCTTGTATTTATCTTTTAGATGGAATTTAGATCTTGTACACAATATCACATGCAATAATCTAATCAATTGAATAAGTTACAACAATTTTGGTACGTACTGGTCGCAGGAACAAAAACAAAGGTCTGTGGCAGAGTTAGTCTCTAAATTTTTATGTTTTCTTGGATGTGAGATGGATTCAGGATATGTGAGTTCAGGATATGATATAAGACTCATTAAGTAATAATTTCTCTTATTCCTTGATCCTTGCACTCCTAGTGATGTCAGTTGTAGCGTGTGACCTTGCGAAGTCTTATTTGGTGTTGACCTATGAGATGTGGTGTGTTCTACCTTGTGCATAGATAAGTTATGGATTATGGAGTATGATGGTTGACTAATGTTTTTTATTTTCTTGTCCAAGACCCCATGTGTATCTTGACAAGAGTTTATGTAAATCATTTTTATTAGGAAAGTCCTAATTGGTTTCGACCTAATAAGTCATTTATTGTTGGATTAGGTGTAGAAAGGTAATTACTGAGAGGGGAGGGGTGAATCGATACTTTACAACACTTTTAAACTTATTTGAACTTTCTTCACAATCATTTACTGATTCCTTAACATTTTCATGTATCACATGAAATATATAAAATATGTAATAAGTAATGCATAACATAAATATTTGGTATCGTAGAAATCCTTGTTAGAGGAAAAAAATTGCAATGGGGATGACACCCACAAGACTTCACTAGTGAAAAATAAAGTTTTCTAGGTTAGAGCTGCAATGCTTAGCTATTTCTAATAGCTTACCCTATTAAGATTATTAACCTAGTTAAGAGTCTAAAGACTATTAAGTCTACCTTGTTAAAGGATTTTACAATTCTAATCTAAGAACTACACCTAGTTAAAGAATTTAAAAATAAGATCTGCTAGGATCTCTTGGTTAAGAGACTTTACAAAATCTAATTACTCTTTAATTAGTAACAATAAAATGTTTGTCAAACTTGCATCAACATATGCTATTCACACTCTATGTGCTCATTAACTGATTACCTCATACTATGTATCCTTCACACTAACAATTCAGTACTCAGTAGATCTCAATCTTTATCTGTTCTTCAGTACTATGTTACTCGGTGGCTTCACTTCTTATTCCCTTCTTAGTAATCTGCTTCAAACATGCAATCTCCTCTTGCATTCATACAAACCACAACCATTATACTAATTTTAATACTCTAATCCGCTTATATATAATTCTATAAGTGGTGTTAGATGTTCTAGAATCATCTCTTCAAGCGGTGCTAGCATTGGGTACACTTCCAATGCATATTCCATCCTTAATTCTTATTTGTGGATCTCACCTCGTAACATGTGTAATCATTATATTTCAATCTGCAATGTTTTTTTATATGATCTCCTTGAGATTAGTAAATTATTTTCTATTTAGTGTCCAGGTTCAATGTGTTGGCACCTCAATTTTCAAGCATAAATTTTGCACCTTTTACAAATTGAGATATTCGCCAATTGTCTTAAAATTGAGAAAATTTGCTGCAAAATACCCTAAAAGGCCTTACAAAATTACCAGAGCCTTCATTAAAATCTAGGAAGCCCTAATTCAAAAACATGCTTGGAAAAAACCCTAAGTGTCTTTTCTTTTAAAGGAAAACCCTAGGTTGTTGGTTTATAATTCTATTTAAGCGTTACCTTTTTAGAAAACCACTTAAGTTCCTAAAAAAAGCATGTGTTTTGAATTTTATCATCGAGTGGGGTCATGTTCCTAATACTTCTTTTTACCTAGGCCCCTTTTAATTTTCCTAAGTCTAAAACCCTGGTGATATTATTATTTTTCCTAAGTCCTTAATACTTTATTTCCCTAAGGTTTCGGTGTTGAACATAGGCTTTGAATCTTCTTTTGATCCAATGGTTGTCGCAAGACCGCAATGAATCTTTTCAGCCCTTGCAATCATGCAATAGCTGTTGATCTTGTTGACAAGTCAGCGCAGCTGTCGGATGGGTCCTTTCTTTTCATTTTGAAATCACAACCATCCAATACTGAAGATCTGACAGTATATAAATACCTGGGCCCAGTCTTTAAGGGTTCTGCAGGACTGACAATTTGTAGAGAATCAGACGGTTGTCATATGTTTGCAAGGAATCTTTTCAGCCCTTGCGATCATGCGACAGTTGTTGATCTTACTTATTACATGGCATTTGAAAAGGGTGGGTCTGCTGCCAAGTGTACACAAGTGTTTTTTCTTTATTGGCTGCGGTAATTGATGATGTGGATCTTGTCAGGTGGGTCTAGTTACTTAAAGGATTAACAACATATGTAGGATCTAACGGTTGTCATGTGTTTGCAAGGAATCTTTTCAACCCTTGTGATCATGTGACAACCATTAATTTGGTAGCAAAGCCATGATGCCTTACTTTATGTCTAGTCAAGAAAAGGGAAATAATACTGACCATTAGATGCAGGATCTAATGGTAGGGATAAATCTAGACTGTCAAGTGGGTCCTGGATGATGCAGGTATAGTTTACCATCGATTCATATTGATTGAATGGTTGTCGTGTGTTCAAAAGGAATCGTTTCATCATTTACGATCATGTGACAACCATTAGATTATGCTTTAAAGAAGATCGACGGTCCAAATTCAAATTTGAAGCAAAATTGGTGTGAAAGTAAGTTTTCCTATTGAATGGTGATAGTTCAAGTTCTCAGAGAAATAATGGCTAGATCGTGTGGAGTAAATTGTTGAAAGATTGTGTCTAATTGCTAATATATTATAGATTTTCACATTCTCAAAAACATAAAGAGATAGAATTTGCATAAGCCTGGGTGAGGAAATTTGCAGAGTTGGTTATCGTCTCCTGAGGATTTTCTAAAAAAGGTTGGTGAATATCTCTTGAATTCTAGTTCCTGTTAGTATCTTCATAATTTTGGTGTAATTCTCTTGCATAAACTGTAAAGAAATACAAACCCTAGAATGGCACCAAGAAAGGAGTTGACTGGTAAAGTTGAGTACAGTGAGAGAGGTTTAAATGAGGACCTGTTAGAACTACTAGATCACTCAATGACTGATACAGTAAAAGCCAAAGGTTTAACACCAAAGAACCCTAGGGTAAAAATAGCATATGGCTTATATGATACGGGTAACTATATAAGGGATGCCAAAATTGGCACAATTAATGCAAATGGCACCTCTGATATCACTGGTCTAGGATTATTCAGAGTAGGGTTTAGTTAGAGAAATGTCCTCCCTCCTACTAGCAATGTATGGTAGTTTGACCTGGGAAAACTCATTGTACCCAGCATTTTCATAGATGCAGCTTTAATTATTCAAATTGCAAAAATCTATGACCCGATTACTAGGGTAATTAGGGATGTAAAAGGATACCTACTGATAAACATTTCAACTGAAGAAATCAGAAAGGTTTTTAGGCTAAGTGAACCTTCAAATGACCTAGAGAGAATTGATTTTGAAGAATTGAAGCAAGTATACAATGCTCAGAGAGATTATCTCAGAAGTGGTCCTTTAAAGGAGTTTTGCAACAAGATTGGGGGAATGATCACCATGGGACCAAGTACATAGGAGCCCTTTAAGGTAGAATATTTTAACTTAAGAGCAAGGGGTGTGTATTGGTCATTGTGTCAGATTTTTGGAGAAGGTGTTGAAGAGAGAATGCTAGTGCATCTAATGTACATGATGATCCAAATCTTACACCCTTTCCTATCAGTTACATTTGACTTTGCCCCTTATATTGCTGACCTAATTCATAATGGATTGGTAGGAATCCAGAAGAGCAAAGTGGACATACCTTTCTGCTAGTATTCTTTCATGATGTATATGTTCCTATTCAAAGGTGCAAGCTATTTTGAAAAGGAGATGGATTTGATGAAACAAGAGGATGGTGAGGATATGTCAGTCTAATTGTGGAACCTCAGCATGACATGGGATAGGGATGAGAATAGTTTCATCAATTTTGATAGATGTTTTGCAGCCAGGCTTAGTCTTTTATTTGTCCTTGAGAACCCAAGAATCCCAACGGCCTTGGCTGAACTTGTCAAGCCAAAAAAATTTGCTAAGGGCCTTAAGATTGTGCACAATTGGGGGGATTTCATTTTTTATCATGTTTCTACTGTGATTAGACTATATGGTTTTAGAGGGACCCCTTTCATATTGCCATATCAAGTGCCCATCAAAATTGGTGTTGCAGAATTCATAAGACAATTGGGGGAAATTCAGGAGAATACCCTCATACGTAAAGCCAGAGGCACTCTTTTCCCAAATGTTACAATAGCCCACCAATTTATAATTACAAAAGGTGGATGGACTCATATGGATAAAGTCCTATCACCATATCATATGACTACCTCAATTGTTAGGACAACAAACCTACAAGGTTTTTACAATGAAATGTTTAAGAAGAATGTCAGATGCTCCTTCATAGATCACATATTTAATTTTGCTAATGATATCATAAAAAATATCCCTAACATACAAGAGCAAGAGATCAGAAAGGAGAAATGGCTGGAATACAAGAAGACACTGGACTTTGTCCAACATTTTGACAAGGGATATGATCCCCTAAAAGATAGCACTCCTTTTGGGAAGAAAATAGAGACTCTTATGAATCACTTTGAGGGTATTATCCAAACCCTAAATGAGAAAAAGTAGAAAGTTATGAAAGTTGAGCCAGAGAAGGCTAGGTTGATGTTGAGAAAACCTACATTTGCTAAAGTATTGCCCCCGGGTAAATACATGGTACAAAAGAAAACTGGTTACAATGTGGTGGTACCAGGACCAAACAAGAAGGAGAAAATAAAAAGAAAAGAGGATATCCCTTCCACATCACAACAAGTGGAAAAACATGATGAAGTTGTAGAGATTCCAGACTCACCTCAGGATCAACTAGTTGAAGATATTCCTATTTCTCCACCTCCCTCAAAGAAATAGAAATTAGAAGAGAGGCATGTACATGTTGAAGAGGATTAATCTCCATCCCAATCACCTCTAAACATCATGGATTATCAAGAGGTCACAGAACAAGTACAACAATTGGGAGCTCTAGGTCAATTTTTATGACCTATGAAGAGATAAATGAGGGGGTGCTAGAGCCACCAAAGGAACCTAAATTAGATTTAATAGTGGGAGAAATGGCAAGCACAGAGATGGATCCAATAATCAAATAGGCATGTGATAATTTCTTAGTAGATGATGCCTTTGTAAAGGCTAGGGCCTTCATGTAATTTTTATGGAAGTTACACATGAGTCAATTCCAAGAAACATGTGAGAAGAGGCAAGAGATAGATCCAGGTAAGGATTTGAAGATCATAGAAAGTGAGGTGAGGAAGGAAATAAATGAGAGATTTGAGAATATCACTCCAAAATAGGGGAGAGAATTTTTAAGGAATTCAGGAGTGCTTATCCTCCTAGAATGGGACATTGCTAATGCAGTGGTCTTGGATGCTGTTAAAAAATAGACAACACCAATTCATAAGACCAAGGAGGAGGTAGAACAGGCTATCAAAGGAGTCACTTTTAGTGATGATCATCACGCCTTGGTCATGTGGTCCTTGAAGAAAAATGAGAATAGCAAAGGAAAAAATATTACCAAGGGAGATCTTATAGGTAGCCTTATAGTAAAAAGGGTCACTGACACTTCTTTGGTTGAGGCAACAGGTATGGTAATGGCAACAACTCATCTTACAACAAAGATGGCTGAAAAGGAAACCAAGGAGAAAGAGGAACTTACATTCAGCCTGGAAATAGTGTTGAAAGCCTATGGGGAACTGAGACAAGGGGTATATGAAAAAGATAAAATAATTGCAGACTTGAAGAAAAGGTTAGGTGAATAGGGCCTAGTCCAAACAATAGAGCAGTTGCAAATTTCTTCTTCCCCTACTAAGCCTTCTTCTTCAAGCCCTATAATTGAATAATCACTTTCCCCTCTACCCTCTCTTATAGATGATGAAAATATAACACAAAAGGAGAGGCTGAAGTATGATAAAAGAATAAAGGATACAATTTTACAATTTTTTGCAAACGTGAAGCCAAAAGAGGTCTATAAAACTGCTAAGCAATTATCTGACATTTTGATATCTTTTAGAGAAGAAGTGGCCACTGTGAATGTGATTTTGGATAGATGGGTTGCCAAGAAGGATAAATTAAAGTCTTTCTTTTCTTTAATTAAAGATCATCAAATTATGGAGATCCAGCTAGAAAATACATATATGTTTGCTAAAGACCTATTTGAATTTGAAATCAAGAGGGAAAATTTGAAGAGAAAGGCAAAGATCCTAAGGGTAAGATACTTCCAAGATAATATTTAAATGTTTCCCAGTCTCATTAAAGAAAATGGAACCATAAAGGACAAGGAGCAGTGGTTAGGGAAAATAGACGATGACATATCAGTTAGAATAAACACCATTTTGAATATAGAGAGCACTATTCCTTTCATACAAATAGTTAAAATATTACAAGATTCCAGAATATATTTTACTAATGTAAGAAGTGAGATACACCAGGTGGTTATTGATTGGAACAAACTAATACCACAGAGAGACGAAGTGATGGCTTTCCATTGGCCAAGTGAAGATATTTACACATCTTGGGAAGCAACATATTTTTCAAAAATTACTAAAGAAGAAGAAACATCCATTGAAGCAGCAACAAGTGGCACTTCTACAACTCCTTAAAACAAAGCATACAGTACAAAAGATGTCATACGGTTAAAGTCAACACGGATGCTACACATGGCATGAATTGAACTAACCTTGGGAGTTGTTAAAATTTTTGGCACTCATATGAGTGAGCAACTTTGTAAAAATATAACAAGAATGTGTTATATTTATCCTTTTTGTCTTATCTGGTTTGACATTTTTGTCTTTTCTAAGAAAGATCCAAAGCTTTTATGCAATCCTTAATTTCTATAAAAGGATTACCAGGATCATTTTGTAAGGACCTAAACTTAGACATTCTTACTGACAAGTTTTGAGTCTAGGATACTGCAGACTGTATTAGGCCAATTTTTGTAAAGAGTAATATTGTTGGTTCTAGTTGAATATCCAGATAGTCAAAATTTTAAAGATTTTGTGTATACATGATATTGATATAGCATTTTGAATAAAATCCAAAGTTTATATCTATCCTTTGTGTATTTCTCTTTGAGTTATAAATTGTTAAAATTCATTACATGGATAATTTCTATGTATGTGTTGATGATCTTCAGCTCTGATCCAAGATCAAATTAAATAAGATTTAGATATGGCACAAATTCTTTAAAGTTTTACATAAGGATATAAGTAAGTAGTGTAAATTCATGATTCCTTTGATAAAATCCACCACAGGGTGATAGCATTTTCAAAGAACAAGGTCATCAAAGTTCAATATATTTGTTTATGTATCACATTTTTGTAGTGAAGGTGTTACCCAATGGATAAGGCACTGGCCAATAGTGGAGCTATTTTATAGAGATCAGTGCTTGAAAAGGTTCTATTTGTATTCCTAACATTTTGATATAAATTTGTTGAAATTCTTTAAAGTACAGTGACTTGCAAAGTTGTATTCCACCTAATGATAATGGAGAATCAATGAATGAATGGTCATCATTTAGTATTTTCTTATCATTTATCTTTTTTTATTTAAATCCAGTCTATTATTGTTGAAGTAAGGCTTGTTGTTACTGGATTAGGAGTACCCTACTTGGTTTTGCAGAGCCAAAAGTGCAGAGAGAAGTCTTGTCCCTATAGTTGGTCCTATCATCATAGAACTCAATATTCGGATCTAACCCATCCTAAAACCCTATAGATGTATTGGTTTCTTATGAAAGCATAAAGTCTGGTTTGAGGAACCAACAAAATGGTGACTCTGTTGGGGAATAGAGATGAAATAACCATGATAAATCTGAATTTTAGATCTCTGGTGTTATAAATTTGATATCAAATAATGCATGTACAAGTTGAGCTAGACTCCTGGCCTTCTTATTTGTCAGAACCAGTAAGTACCATTGAAGAACTAAGAATTATTTGCAAGCTTTGGATTTTTGCATAATCTTGAAAATCTTAGTAGGCTTTGCATTTATTTGTTGTAAACTCTTTCATTGATTTCTTTCCAAGTATTGAATGCTCTAATTTACTAAGTTTGAGAAAATAATTCCCAACTTGTGTTGGTGGCGACTCTGAGAATCTTTGTAGCAGTGCTAAGTAAAAGATAATAAAAATAAAGATTACTTCACACACTTTCAAGTATGAGTCAGAGAAATACTAGGGCTTGGAGGAAGGATCATCCAGAAAATAGGTTAGAGGGTGAACTTCCAAGCACTTCTAGGGCCCATCAGCCTAGAAGAAATCAAAATAATAGAGATGTGTCTCGGGAATGGAGATAGAAGAAAAATGCAAATGAGAATGACCTACTCAATCATGACCAAGAAGGAAATGCCTCTGAGTATGAGGAGGCAATAGATCTAGGTCTAGGAGAATATGATGATTATTATTCTCATCATTCTAAAGAAAATGATGAAGTACACCATAGGAAGAAAATGTTCCCAGACATAGAGCCTCAAGGAGAAAATAGAAGGTCAAGAAGTAAGAGTAGGGGTTTAGAAGGAAGGAATGATCCCCCAACCCGGGGGACTTCTCCTTCTAAAAGCCCTCATAATCCAAGAGGTGAGCAACGAGAGTTTCTATTTGAAAATTTAGAATCTGAAACAACTCTCCCAGATTCTGAAGATATTTTTGAAGAAGTCTATAATCTAGAAAAAAGGATGCAGGAACAAATTTCTATTAGAAAGGAGATGGAAAAGAAAAAGGAAGTTGAGGTAAGACATGCTCAAATTAGGGCAGACCAGTTAAGAAGGCATTTGTTAACCTTGGAAACTATAAATATTGTTAAAGCCCCCAAGAAAATTGTTGAACAACCTGTTATCCAATCCACTACAGAAGTTAAGAGACCCAAGGATAAGGGAAAGAAGGTTTCAACAGGGATTCAAATAAATGAGCCTGTCAGTGAAAACACCCCTTTAGATCAATTATCCAAATTGGATAATGATGTAGAGAGGGCTAAAAGAGAAAACAACATTATAGCTAAAGAGCTAGAAAAGGCAGAAATCGATGCCACTACTTTGGAAATGAAAAAGAAAGTTGATTTTCTTAGACAATCTTCTGGCCCTTCAATTAATATTAACCTCGTAATAACACCTAATGCTAACATTGGAAATTCTACTAACCAGGTTTCCATTGTCACACGAGTGATTGCTGCAAATATTGCTAATACAACAAATAATAAAGCTTCTACTTCTCAAAATGGTGGATCACTGCACAAGAGACCAATTCAGGTGGAAAGGTACATACAACTTCTCTTCAATGATATTCCTAGTTTTTCAAATTTGATTCCTAAAGAAATTAGAGAAAAGTTGCCTAAATTCGCTGGTAATAATGTTGTCACTTGTGAAGAGAATTTAAAAAAATTAATTGATATGATAGATGACTATGAAATAGAGCATGAAGATATAATCATGAAATTATTGTTCAGTCTTTGACTGAGGATGCAAGGGATTAGTTTAGAGGGCTTCATTATGATTGTATTGGTTCTTGGGATGATTTTATTAATTGTTTTAAAGACTAGTATGGTGATAAGACAAATGAGGGCTTCATGTTGAATGAGTTCAACAATATAAAGAAAAACCAAAATGAAGAAGTCATTGAATTTAATGTTAGATTTCAAAAAGCAATGCACAAGCTCTTCCAAGTCATGAGATTAGATGAGAAGGTATGTTTGGCAACATATCTAAATTCTTTTGATGCCAAGATGGGATACCTCCTCAGAGATAAAAACCCTAGAACTATTAGGGAAGCTCAAAGGTTTTCTGTAAATATTGAAAGGAAAAGAAGGGTATCTGACAAGTTTTGAGTCTAGGATACTGCAGACTGTATTAGGCCAATTTTTGTAAAGAGAAATATTGATGGTTCTAGTTGAATATCCAAATAGTCAGCATTTTAAAGCATTTTGTGTATGCATGATATTGATATAGCATTTTGAATAAAATCCAAAGTTTATATCTCTCCTTTGTGTATTTCTCTTTGAGTTATGAATTGTTAAAATTCATTGCATGGATAATTTCTATGTATGTGTTGATGTTCTTCAGCTCTGATCCAGGATCACATTTTTATAGTGAAGGTGTTATCCAATGGATAAGGCACTAGCCAACAGTGGAGCTATTTTATAGAGATCAGTGCTTGAAAAGGTTCTATTTGTATTCCTAACATTTTGATATAAATATGTCAAAATTCTTTAAAGTACAGTGACTTGCAAAGTTGTATTCCATCTAATGATAATAGAGAATCAATGAACGAATGGTCATCATTTAGTATTTTCTTATCATCTATCTGTTGTTATTTAAATCCAATCTGTTATTGTTGAAGTAAGGCTTGTTGTTACTGGATTAGGAGTACCCTCCTTGGTTTTGCAGAGCCAAAAGTGCAGAGGGTAGTCTTGTCCCTATAGTTGGTCCAATCATCATAGAACTCAATATTTGGATCTAACCCATCCTAAAACCCTATAGATGTATTGGTTGCTTATGAAAGCATAAAGTTCGGTTTGAGGAACCAACACAATGTACTTAGAAATTCTTCTGGTGTTGGCTTATTTTTCTCGGCAAAATATCTTCCTTAACTCAGTAACTTGTCTTCTCTTCTCGGTTCAGAGTTCGGTACTTGGTTCTCGGTGCTCGATTCTTCCTTGCTTGGTGCCTATACTTGCTTTTTCTTTGTCAAAATTCCATGTCTACTTATTTCCTTTACTAAATGACTTTCTCTTCTTTACCGACTTGTCTTTTCTTTATTACCGAATGACTTTGACAAATAATATAACTTCTTCATAACTAATGACAACAAAATAACTCATAGGAGTAACAATCTCCCCCTTTAGAATTAGTTTGGTATGTTTGTTAAAAATTTCAAAAACTTCAAAGTCATTAAAAATTTGTCCTTGATTATTCTTCTTCCTCGATAATTATATTACTCCCCCTGAAGTAATAACTTCAGTACATCTCCATACTATATACATAGTCTCCCTTTTTTTCATACTTATTCCTTCCTATATATTCCCCCTTTTCACTTACCAAAACTTATATATATATATATATATATATATATATATATATATATATATATATATATATATATATATATATATATATATATATATATATATATATATATATATATATATATATATATATTCCCTTTTTTTTAACAAAAATGCCAAAATATTTACTTAATACTTATGCGGTGTGAGGATCTTATCAAAAATACTTTTGTACTTTTCATGTGCATCCTTGATTGAGGCACTGGATCCATTAAGACAATCTCATACTCCTCCTGCCATATTTGACAAAATGCACGTACTCCTGCCATATCTGATAAAGTAAAATAAATATTTTATGAAGGGAGACACTTAGGTTTTTTTTTCAAACTTTTATTTATAAATTTTAATGTTTTCTTTTCTTTGCAAATTTTATTTATAAATTTTAAGTTGTAAAAATTGTTTTCTTAAATTTTATAATTTCGATAGTCTGTTATAATTAATAATTAATAATTTATAATTTATAATTTATAATTTTATAATTTTGATAGTCCATTATAATTTATAAAATTTTAAAATAATTAATAATGTATTAATGTGAGCGACTATACATTATTAATATATTATTTATTATTATAAAATTTTATTAATATATTTATTTTAATATTATTGATTTATATTTTTCTTTTTAAAAAAATTAAAAGACTTTTAATTTTATATATTTTTAACATTAATCTAAAATTTAATATTTATTAGTTTGTTTTAGTATTATTGATTTATAGTTTTCATATTAGAATTAACTCATAAATTTAATATTCAATTAATTATATTATTAGAGATTAAAAAATTAAAAAATTAGAAGCCTTTTAAATGAGTTATTCGTTTAAAAGGCTTATTTTAATTAAGAAAAATGAATAACTCATTTAACAGGCTTCTAATTTTCGAATGTCAAATTTTACAATCTTGTTTAAAAGACTTTTAATTATAGAAAGTCTAATTTTTAATGTTGTTTATGTCCAATAATATAATTAATTGAATATTAAATTTATGAGTTAATTCTAATATGAAAACTATAAATCAATATATCAATAATATTAAAACAAGCTAATAAATATTAAATTCTAGATTAATGTTAAAAATATATAAAATTAAAAGTCTTTTAATTTTTTAAAAAAGAAAAATATAAATCAATAATATTAAAATAAATATATTAATAAAATTTTAAAATAATAAATAATATATTAATGATGTATAGATGCTCACATTAATATAATGTTTAATCGCTCATATTAATACATTATTAATATATTATTTATTATTTTAAAATTTTATAACTTATAATAGACTCAAAAATATAAAATTATAAATTATAAATTATAAATTATAATGGACTATCAAAATTATAAAATTTAAGAAAACAATTTTTACAACTTAAAATTTATAAATAAAATTTGCAAAGAAAAGAAAACATTAAAATTTATAAATAAAAGTTTGAAAAAAAAAACTAAGTGCCTCCCTTCATAAAATATTTATTTTAGTTTATGTTACACTTCCTGCATTTTATCAGATATGGAGGGATACATGCATTTTGTCAGATATGGCAGGAGGAGTACGGAACTATCTTAACGGATGGCTTAATGGATGGGGCAATAGACGGCACTGGCTAGTGCAAATATTCGGCTATTTAGCCAGTGCCCTTGATTGAGCCTTCCAGGTGTCCTTTAGTGTTTGCAACACTATTATCTGCTTGCTTATATCTTTTATTAGACTAACCATATTGTCCATAGCACTTACATCCGGTGTGCTAACCAAATGTTTAGCCTTTTGAATTTGTTTCTGTAGTGATTCTATGTTTGGGATCAAAATTGTTTGGAGTTCAAGTAGATCCATCCTGATCTGATTTTCCTCATTTCTCAACTCAAAATTCACTCCTATCAAGTGTTTTAGCCTCTCATAATATTCTGTTATTGATTTAGGCTCAGTAGAAATCTTATATAACTACTCGGTGAGCTCTTTTTCCAAATTGTCATCTTTTTCTTTAATCTCCTTTGTAAAATTTGAAAATAAACAAATCTTTTGAAATAATGAAAGAATGGATTGCTGATGAAGGGTGCTCCCCTTAATACCACAAACACATAACAGAAATAGAGAAACAACAACAATATGCAAGAACAGAAAATGGGCTTCTTATTATCTCCACAAATGTGGAATTACAAACTTTCATAATTACAATATGCAAAGCCACATGGGCATTCCCTTACAATATTTTGTAGGACAAGCCTCGAATCAATACCCAGAACTGCCCTAGACAACACTACGGGCCTTCTTTATATAGGCAATTTCCACCACCTGAGAAAATTCCAAAAATTTAGCCCTTAAGGCCGACTATACATAGAATTATTTTATTTTCACAATTTTTACAATAGGGTTGGCTCAAAAGAAATACAAAATATGTTTTTAGGCAGCCCAACTTCAAGAGGCCATAACTTTTTAACCGTAGCTCCATTTTTCTATTGTAACCACTTTTTGGAAATGCCATGACGAGATCTACAGCACCTAACACACATTCACACCAATCAGCTGGGGGTCGATCGTGATCCGGAACCTCTAAGACCTTCAAAATTGACCTAAAAGATTTCGTACCCAAAAACCTCAATAACTTCACCAATACAGATGATGTGGCAATGAAACTCAATTGATAGGCTGAAATGACTAAGATAAACCTCCAACTGTGAAATCAGAACATTCTGAGATCATATGACCAACTTACTAAAAATAGTAAATTTCCATAAATAGCAACTCTGCACAAGATAGCCCTTATTGAAAACAAAACCAAAAATATTTTTGGGTGATGCAAGATTGCTCTTACACCCAGGATGCTCATGCATCAGACACTTCGAGTAATTTGAGAAGTGACCCTGTCACGACTTAGGTGTGCAGAGAAAAACCAAGATGGTTAACCTCCTCCTTTGTTAGCCATGATGAATCTTCAACAAGTCATCATTTCCATTTGACCAAATACTCTTCATATGTCTAGTTCTTTGTGCTTCTGCCAACACAACTATCCAGTATGTCTTCAATCTCCTTGATATCTGAACTAGTTGCTGGAATACTCCATTGTGCTGTTGTAACCTCATCTTCAACACCTCCTTCATGATACTCTGTCAGATCTGAAACATTAAATACTGGTGAAATATTCAACTCAATAGGCAACTCGATGTCATATGCATTTCCTGAATCATGCTTCTTCAACATCTTACATGGCCCAAACTTCTTCATTTTCAGCTTGTTATATGTACCAACTAGAAATCGCTCCTTCCGCAAATGAACCATGACTTCATCTCCAACCTGAAATTTCTTATGCCTCATTTTCTCATCTGCCTTAGCCTTATACTACACATTCATCTTGGTAATATGCTTTCTCACCTCCTCATGGATGTTCTTCAAGTGTTCTGCAAAATCTTCAGCTTCAGCACTACTTATTTCTCCTTTATCTATCTTTCTCAACTCAGATGCATTTCTTGGACTACTTCCATATACAATCTGGAATGGTGATTTACCACTGCTCTTGTTGATAGAATTATTGTATGCAAATTATGCTTGTGGTAAAATCAAATCCCATCCTGTTCGCTTATCTCCAACCAAACATCTCAACAAATTCTCCAAACTCCTATTCACCACCTCTGTCTGTCCATTAGTCTATGGATGATGTGATGAACTGAACTTCAAATATGTCTTCAACTTCTTCCACAATATACACCAAAAATATCCAACGAACTTAGTGTCCCTATCCGAAACTATACTATTTGGAAAACCATGTAGTCTCACCACTTCTCTGAAAAATAATTCTACTACATGAACAACACCATTAGTCTTCTTGTAGGGAATAAAATGTGCCATCTTTAAAAATCTTTCAACCACCACAAAAATTGAATCATGTCCCCACTATGTCCTTGGTAAACCAAGAACAAAGTCCATACTGATATCCTCCCAAGGCTTCTCTGGTACAGGTAATAGCTAATACAACCTTGTATTCTGCTTCACTCCTTTCTCCATCTGACATACTTTGCAACTCTGTACAAACTTCTTGACATCTTGCTGCAACTGCGGCCAATAATAATTCTCACTAACCAAAGCAAGGGTTTTATCTCAACCAAAATGTCTAGCCAATCCTCCGCTATGCTTCTCCTTGATGAGATTCTCCCTCATAAAACTTCTTGGAATGCACAACTGACTCCCTCTAAATAGCATATCAACCTGAATAATGAAATCCAACCACTTCGTTCTATCTAGAGTAATAGGTTCTTTACAAGCTTTCCAAGCTTCACCATAATCAAGATCCTTTGGATACAAATTCTTGAGTTCCTTGAACCCAACCACCTCAATCTGCATCTCTATCAACAATAGTTTCCTTCTGCTAAGTGCATCTGCAACCCTATTGGACTTTCCACTTCTGTGTTTCAAAACAAATGTATAACTCTGCAAAAATTCAACCCATTTCAAATGCCTTTGATTCAACTTTCTTTGACTATTCAAATATTGCAAAGCTTGATTATCAGTATACAAAAAAACCTCCTTAAGAAGCAAATAGTGCCTCCACTTCTTCAATATCTGAACTATAGCATAAAATTCTTGATCATAAACAAAGTATTTTCTCTTGGCATCATTCAACTTCTCACTGAAATAAGCAATAGGTTTACCTTCTTCGCTCATAACAGCTCCTATTGCATTACCACTAGCATCACAATCTACTTGAAACACCTTATTAAAATCTAAAAGTGCTAAAATAGGTTGTTCTGTAACTTTCTGTTTCAACAGTTTAAAACTCTTATCTGCCCCATTAGTCCACTTGAACTCTTTTCTATCCCCTCTCATTGTTTCAGTCAAGGGTCCACAAATACTACTAAAATTTCTGATAAACTTTCTGTAAAAGCTAGCCAAACCATGAAAATATCTTACCTTAGTAGCACTCCTTGGAGTAGGCCATTCAAGGATAGCCTATACTTTCTCTGGGTCCATTTTTAGACCTTCTGCTAAAACTACAAATCTCAAATACACTAACTCTTTTTTCACAAAACTGCAGTTCTTCAAATTTATCAACAATTTCTCTTATCTCAGCTTCTCAAATACCATATGAATATGCATCATATGCTCTTCCAATGTCTTACTAAAGATCAAAATATCATCTACATACACAATGAAAAACTTACCCAAAAATTCTTTTAGAACCTCGTTCATGAGCCGCATGATAGTGCTCGATGCATTGGTTAGCCCAAAAGGCATGACTAACCACTCATACATTCCTTCCTTTGTCTTGAAGGTAGTCTTCCATTCATCTCCTTCTTTGATCTGAATTTGACGATATCCACTCTTCAGATCTATCTTTGAGAAATACACAGCCCCACTCAAATAGTCCATAATATCATCCATTCATGGCAATGGAAACTTGTACTTGATTGTGATCTTGTTTATTGCCCTCGAGTCTATACACATCCTCCATTCTCCATTCTTTTTTGGTGCTAATATTGTAGGTACAACACATGGACTTAGGCTCTCCCGAATCAATCCCTTCTGTAACAACTCATGTACTTATCTGTTCGACTCTTCACTTTCTGCCAGTGTCATTCTATGTGCTGCCTTGTTTGGAAAATTGGCTCCTGGAATCAAATCCATCTGATGACTAATCTTCCTTACCAGTGGTAATCCATTAGGTACATTATCAGATATAATATCCTAAAACTCATTCAACAAATCTGCAACCTCTATAGGTACATCCTCTACTTCCTCTTTACCAACTTTTGGAATTAAAGAAAAATACACATACTCATGCCTCATACCATCTAGGAATTTTCTTCCATCAACAAAAGTTATTCTTGCATTACCACATACCTTTTCTTCGGTCTCCTTCAATGGCTTTAGCTTATGTCACACTCCATCCATTGTCAAGGAATAGGTATTCGCACGACCATCATGTACAACACATCTGTCAAACTGCCATGGCCTACCCAACAACATGTGACATGCATCCATGGGTATGATATCACATAGTACCTCATCATGGTACCCGCCAATCTTGAACTTTACTAGGCACTGTTCACTGACCATGACCTTGTGGTCATCCTGCACCCAGGCAATCCGATATGGATGTGGGTGTTTCTATCTCTTGAGCTTCAACTTTGTCACCATCTCTTCTAACACCAAATTTTCAGTGCTTCCACTATCAATAATCACATCATAACATTTAACCTCACACTTGCATCTAGTGTGAAACAGGCTCCTTCTTTGCTCAGGTTCATTCTCACCACTCAACAGGACTCTTATGTTAATCAACATTTCTCCTCTTTCAGCATCTTCAGAATTTGAGGATCTAGCATCTTCATCTATATGTGCCACTCTGGCCTGGCATTCATTCCTCCTATCTGTCCTTCCTTGGCATTGAGGACATTCAAATGCCCTATGACCTTCTTCTCCATAGTGAAAACATGTTCCACGGAAGCCTCCTCTTACAGAACCTTGTCCTCTTCCTCTTCCTCTCTGATCTCTATTGTTCTGATCTTGGAAATGATTAGAATTGTTTCCTCTTTGATTTTGACTGCTACGAGCCTCATCCTTCTTTTTCAGATCTTCATTTCGGCCTCCATATGACCATCCACCAAATCATCCACTGCAACCTCTTCCGTTTTGTTTTCTCTCGAACTTCTTATTTAGCTTTTCCTCTACTTTTAGGGTAAACTGCTATGCCTCTTCAATACTGTTCATTCGAACCAGATTCAGCTCCTCCTGAATGCTTGGCCTCAACCCATTAAGGTAACGAGCAACTTTGTCCTTATCAACTTCTGCATGGCCTATTCTGATGAGGATTTGATAGAACTCATTTGTATACTCCTGAACAGATCATCCTACTTGCTTCAAACTTTGCATTTCTTCAGTAGGTCAAGCTCATAATTAATTGGGATGAACTGTTGCTTCAATTTATCCACCATCTGCTCCCATCTCATGATTTTATCCTTTCCTCTTTGATTTCATTCCTATTGAATCTCTTGCTACCAGATCTTCGCATTACCTTTCAGTCTGGCCTTCACGAATTTGACCCTATTAGGATCCTCAATATCTTCATACTCAAATATTCTTCACATTCATTGATCCAGTCGATCAACTCCTCTAGGTTAAGATTTCCTAAAAATGCAGGAACCTCAATCTTAGGTCTTTTTCCAATCTTGGAAATGTCCTGACAAAGTCTTTCTTCCTCCTAGTTCACAATTTTGACTTCTCCTTCTTGATCTTCTTTTTCGGCTTCATCCTTTCTTTCGCCTCTGACATTAAGTTTCATTCCTCTGCAAATCTCTTCTTGCAATGCTCGCACTTGTCTTTGGAGCACTCTAACCTCAGGTGTTACAACACCAGCTCTTCCACCACGTTCCCTTCGTGGAGGCATTTTCACGATGCACATTGAAACCCTAACCACGGTCCTGGTGCAAATTGCCTCACAGTCGGCGATCTGTTTACACACTCAAGAACTCCTGCTCTAATACCACTTGATGAAGGGTGCTCCCCTTAATACCACAAACACATAATAGAAACAGAGAAACAACAACAATATGCAAGAACAGAAAATGGGCTTCTTATTATCTCCACAAATGTGGAATTATAAACTTTCAAAATTACAATATGCAAAGCCACATGGGCATTCCCTTAAAATATTCTGTAGGACAAGCCTCGAATCAATACCCAGATCTACTACCCAGAACTGCCCTAGACAACACTACGGGCCTTCTTTATATAGGTAATTTCTACTGCCCGAGAAGGTTCCAAAAATTTATCCCTTAAGGCCGACTATACATAGAATTATTTTATTTTCACAATTTTTACAATAGGTTTAGCTCAAAAGAAATACAAAATATGCTTTTAGGCAGCCCAACTTTCGAAGGCCATAATTTTTTAACTGTAGCTCTATTTTTCTATTGTAACCACTTTTTGAAAATGACATGACAAGATCTACAGTGCCTAACATGTGCTAGCACTAGTTAGTCAGGGGTCGATCACAATCCGGAGCCTCTAAGACCTTCAAAATTGACCTGAAAGATTTCATACCCAAAAACCTTAATAACTTCACCAATACAGATGATGTGGCAATGAAACTCAACTAATAGGCTGAAATGACTAAGATGAACCTCCGACTATGAAATCAAAACATTCCGAGATCATATGACCAACTTACAAAAAATAGTAAGTTTCCATAAATAGTAGCTCTGCACAAGATAGCCCTTATTGAAAACAAAACCAAAAATACTTTTGGGTGATGCAAAATTGCTCTTACACCCAAGATGATCCTGCATCAATTGCAGTTCTTGTTCCAATTCATTGATTAACTCTGAAAGAGTTACCTTTTTTAAAGAAAATGATTGAATAACTTCTTCAATCACCTTTGTCTCCATGTCTTTCTTATGAACTTTCAACATAAATTTTGTATTGTCAATTCATGGCTAGTTAATTTGATTGACAAGTTCTCTTAACTGACTGCATATATTTTATTTTTCATTTATTGTTTCCTAAGGTACAATCTCATTCAAAATACTATTAATCTTCTCTAAAATATTTGTTTTCTACTTCTTAGCTAAGAGTTTATCTTGAACAACTTTCCTCTTTAATAAATCATCAAACTCAGAGAGTTCCTTAGGGATCATTGTCAAGAATAAACCTTTGGTATTACAATGACTTCATTGATATCAACCTCTTTTTATGATTTTATCTACTTTGACTTTCCCTTTGAACTAGATGCCTTCTTTGCATCTGATTGAGTAGAAGTCTCTTTGATTTTATCTTCTTTTTCCTTCTTTTGTTCTTCTTCTTTCTTCTCTTCCTTCTTCTCTTATGTTTCTTATTTCTTCTTTTCTACCTTTTCCTTCTATTTTTATTGTTCCTGTTATTGTCCATTAGTATTGGTAGGGGTCACCAACTCTTCATTATGACCTTGAGTAGATTCATTTTCTATAGTTGTCTTCTCGGTCTCCTTATTATCAGTATCTTTCGTTGGCTCGGTAGGAGTCAAATTTGGTAGGTGCATCTCTTGTCACCTCTATCTCTGGAAAATTTAAAACTTGAACAATAATAGGATCTCCTGCCAACAATATGGCCTTTGTAGAATCATCTACATCCATATCTTTTGTCTCTATGGTCTCGATTGTCATGACATCTTCATCAGCTTTCACTGTGTCATCTGGATCTTGTTAAGTGATATCTTCTATTATGACTTCTTCCTGATTTGTTATTAATCCAACTAGTTTAGATGTATCCTCTTGTATTTTAACTCCTTTAATTGTCAGTTGATCTATGTAAAAGATCCGTCTCCACATATCATTGGTGTCTTTTTGAACTTCTTCCATTTTACCAACCATAATACTCAAAGATCTGCCCTTTACTAGGAATCTTGTTGATTATTCTTTTAAGGTATATTTTATTCCTCTCTTTGTAAGGTTCGGGAATGTGATTGCAAGTGACCTTTCTCTCATTTCTTTCTCGGTAGCAAGAGAAAATTACCATCTGGCATCTATTTCCTGATATAGCTCTCCTTCAAGACATTGTGTCACTTCAACTGGTATCATTCTAAACTTGTGTAGTGTGGTAATGACTTTTTCTTCAATTTTATTCTTCTCCTAATCATACCTCATGTTATACTTCAATTTTTGCATGACTTTAAGTGTACCATATCTTTCTACTGTCTTGAGAAAATCATCATTAATTTTCAATTTTTACTTGGTGCAACCTTAAACTGTGACAAGTCATCCAACTTTGTATCACTCTCTTTTAGAAGCTTCAATTTTCTTCTTGGTCTTCCAGTAACCTTGTTTTCTCTGACATAGGTCATTGTCTTTACTCTTGGAGATTTTCCAGCAGGCCACTACTAACTATATGTTTGTCATTGATGACAACATATGGAAAGTAGCATGTGTGCAAGTATTATGCAGTAAGCTATATGTATATGTAGCTTGGACATGATATCAGCATGATATCATGGGTGCAGAGGTTAACTATTAGTGCAGATAGTTATATAGCAGCCCGTGTCAGCAGTGTTCCTGACAGAGTTATAGGTAGTGTTCTATGTATGGCTGTTCATACAGTTATCATGGAGCCTTGCGCACTTGGATATATGTTGAAGACATGTTAGTGATGTTTCAATTATGGACACATAGTCTGTTGATGAGTAGAAGTGAAGTTATGCAGTTGCTATTCACCAGCAGTAGTTTCCTATGTTTATTCAAAAGAGTCAACAAAGATTTTATTGGTTATGTAGTTGCGCTTATCCTATGGGTATGCGCCCTTGGATTTAAGCTTAGAGGAGAGTTATTGATGTTCAATTAAGAGCACATGAGTTAATTTAGCTTGAGGAGAAAGATCCAATTGTTTTGGTAGAGCCGACAGTGTGTAGCATGCGTCTACAATTATCTTATTAGACAGGTCCCAGATTATGTTGCGTGCATAGTAGAGCTGAAAGAATGTTTGTTGGAGTTTGTTATGGTTTCTCTAATATGATTTCAAGGTGGTTCTAACAGGCCGACTTGATTATATCATTTGGAGGAAAGATATTTATAGGCAATCATTTGTGATTGCTAAAGTATGGTTCATAGTTGATAAAGCAGAGTAGAGCAGAGTGTGTGAAGTGTCGAGCCATTAGAAGTAGGTCTATGTGACCAAGTAAAGTACTTTTTCTATTCATTGGAACTGATCCAGGTAGAAGGTCAAAGTGCAATTCACCAAGATCCAAATATAATGTGTATATGTTATTCAAAAGGTTGTAGCCTTCGCCCATTTGAGCAGTGAGCTCTCGGATAGTGCGTCCTCTCCCCTAACAGGGAAAATTGTAAAAGACTCCTAACAAGGTCTAACCCTTGACCAGGTCTACTATACTAAATATATTATAAAGAAACTCCTAACATGGTTAAGGATCTTCTAACAAGGATCATAATACTCTAGTGCAAAATATTAGTGTGTGTCAATTCCCACCAAGGTTTTTACCTATTTGGGTTTCCTCATAACCAAAAGATTGGTGTTGTGTTCTTTTGTTCTTTCAATGTGTTTATTATTTATGTTTAAGTGTACTTAATTGGATAAAGAATTAAATCTTGTAGATAACTGATTCACCCCCCCCTCTCAGTTATCTCTTGGGACTATTCCTAACAATTGGTATCAGAGCCAAGTGCCTCGGAGAGAAATTTTAATAGCTTGAAGTTGATCAAATGGTGTACTTCAGGAAAGAAAGTCCTAAGTTTGATGGAGAGAATTATCTTGATTGGAAGAACAAGATGGTGACCCACTTGCAGTGCATTGGTTTTGAAGTTTTTGATGTAACTATCAAAGCAGCCAAGATACCTACCCTAGAAGACCTTGCACAAGAAGATGCTACTGATAGGAAAAATGAATTGTTTCATCAGAATGCTATTGCTAAATAAGCCCTTATCAGTGCCCTTTCTGATGGTGAATTTTTAGAAATAAAAAAGATGGATACAACTCACAAAATATGGAAGCACCTAGAATCCATATTTGAAGGAGACAAACTAGCAAAGGATGTGCACAGAAAGACATGGAAGAAAATATACAATTCATTAGAGATGCTACCTGAAGAGAACATCAGAGCTTACAATCAAAGGATAAATGAAGGAGTTGCTGGAATTAGAAACAGTGGTGGAGAGATTTCAGAGGAGGACATCATGGACAAGTTAATGACTACTCTTACTCCTGAATATGAAAGAAAGATTAACATCCTTGATGAGACCATGCAGCTTAAATCTAATTTCAAGAGAGAGACTTTGATTAGAAAACTCTCAGCTTTTGAGATTTCAAGATCGAAGACGGAACCAAAGAGTGAAACAGCCTTCAAAGCAACAGTTCATGGTAAGAAATCTGCAAACACTTCTGGTAATTTTGATGATGACAATGAAGAGAAAACTCTAGAAGAATTCATTTCTATGATTGCTAAAATAGAAAATAAAGAAAAAGGAAAATATGAAGGTCAATTACCATTCAAGTGCTTTTCATGTAATAAGATTGGTCACTTTGCATCTAAGTGTCCTACTAGAGCTAGAAAGTTCAAAAAGGATTACAAGCCTAAGTATTCTAAGGAATGCTACTATGCTGGAGATGGAGTTTCAAATGAAGAATCTGGTGAAGAATAAATTGGATTCATTGCTATTGTAGATAAAATGAATAATAAGACAACTCATGAAGATAAGAAAGGAAATCAAGAACTTGCATTGATTTCACAAGTTGACATAAGGACAGACCGGATTATAGACAGTGGTTGTTCACATCACATGACAGGTGATAAAGCTAGGTTTGTTCATTTGGACAAATACAATGGAGGTATGGTCATATTTGGAGACAACACTCCTAAACCAATAGTTGGTAGAGGAGCCATCATTTTGGATGGAAATAATAGTACTGATGATGTTCTTTATGTTGATGGTTTGAAACATAACCTTCTCAATGTTGGACAGTTACTTGGAAAAGGCTATCAGTTGGAGTTCAAAGATGGCAAATGCATCATTAACAAAGATGGTGTTATGATTACATCAGGCTCAAAGGCAAGAGGTAATGTTTTCCAACTCAATTTAGAAGCAAGTTGTTTTGTTGCTAAAGTTGATGACAGTTGGTTGTGGCATAAAAGACTATGTCATATCAATTTTGATAACATAGTAAAGATAAGCAATGTAAAAGCAATAAGAGATCTACCTAGCATAGCAAAGCCAGTTGATACTATATGCAGGGAATATGTAATGGGAAAACATGTGAGAAATTCATTCAGGAGCAAGCAAAATTCAGCAGAGAACAAGTTGGATCTTATTCATACAGACCTATGTGGTCCAACTCAAACAAGATCATACTATGGTGAAAGGTATTTTATTTTTTTTATTGATGATTATACTAGAATGATATGGGTTGCATTCTTGAGAGATAAGTCAGAAGGCTTTGAGAAGTTCAAAATATTCAAAGCTAAGGTTGAGAATGAATCTAGACTAAAGATAAAATGTTTAAAATCAGATAGAGGAGGAGAATTCACCTCTCACAGATTCTATGAGTACTGTGAAGAACATGGCATAAAGAGATAGTTAAGTGTACCTAGAACCCCTTAGAAGAATGGAATTACAGATAGAAGGAATAGGATCATCCTTGATACAACACATACCATTATGATAGAAGGAAAAGTTGCACACACCTATTGGAGAGTTGCAGTCAATACAACAGTCTATACCATCAATAGAATTCAATTGAGGTTAGGCACTAACAAAACACCTTATGAGCTATGGTTTGGTAATGTTCCCATAGTAAAATACTTTAGAATCTTTGGAAGCAAGTGCTACATCAAGAGGGATGAAGCAGTAGGCAAGTTTGATGCAAGAAGTGATGAAGGTATTTTTCTTGGTTACTCTACTAAAAGTAAAGTTTATAGATGTTTCAATTTAAGATTGAAAAAGATCATTGAAAGTGCTCATGTAAAGATTGATGAAAATTTTATGATTCAAGAAAGATATCATGATTACTTACCCATGATTGAAGAAGAACCCAGACCCTCCACTAGTGAGACAATTATTGAAGAAATGTTTGATAGTATTGATGTGTTATTCAATGACCTTGATACAAGTGAAGAAGAAACTCCTCAGGTTGATAAGTCAACATCACCTAAAGTTCGAAAGTTTACATGAAGAAATCATTCCAAAATAGACATCATTGGAGATCAGAGTGCCAAAGTCCTAACAAGGTCCCAAGCAAAGAACTCAGCTACCAGTGAAGCAGTATGTTTACTATCTCAAATTGAACCTTTAAGTGTTGAAGATGCATGTAATGCTTCAGATTGGCATGATGCTATGAAAGAAGAACTTGATCAGATTGTTAAGAATGACACTTGGGAACTGGTCCCAAGACCTAGTGATAAGAATGTGATTGGAACAAAGTGGATATTTAGAAACAAGATGAATGAAGATGGTACTGTAGTAAGAAACAAAGAAAGGTTAGTATGTAAAGGATATGCGCAAAGAGAAGGCATTGATTATTCAGACAGATTTTCACATGTGAGTAGATTAGAAGCTATTAAGTTGTTTGTAGCTTATGCTACAGTCAAAAACTTCAAATTTTATCAAATGGATGTCAAGTTAGCATTCCTAAATGGAGATTTGAAAGAAGTATACATTGAGCAGCCAGAAGGATTCACCTTATCAGATAGACCTGATATGTTATGCAGATTGAAGAAGACCCTCTATGGACTTAAGCAAGCCCCTAGAGCATGGTATGAGAGACTAGATGGATACTTAACAAATATTGGATTCAAGAAATGAGCAACAGATTGTAATCTAT
Source organism: Chamaecyparis obtusa (assembly GCA_027943335.1). Classification (NCBI taxonomy): domain Eukaryota; kingdom Viridiplantae; phylum Streptophyta; class Pinopsida; order Cupressales; family Cupressaceae; genus Chamaecyparis; species Chamaecyparis obtusa. Next base: position 3,195,740 of record BSBK01001519.1, on the reverse strand, counting down.
TTATTAGAAAGATATCTAAAGGTTTGCTACTTGTAGCTATATTTGTTGATGACATTATCTTTGGAGGTAATGACAAGCTCAGTGCTGAATTTTCCAAAGAAATGTAGAATAAATTAGAGATGAGTATAATAGGTCCTATCAAATACTTTTTGGGACTAAATGTGCAGTAGACAAAAAAAGGAATTTTTATTAATCAGTCAAAATATGTGAAAGAGATACTGAAGAAATTCAAGATGGATGATTGCAAGCTAGTAGGAACCTCTATGATCACTGGATGCAAGCTTACAAAAGAAGATGACTCACCAGCAGTAGATATAACATTGTATAAGTCTATGATTGGTAAACTCATATATCTTACTCAGACTAGACCTGATATTTCCAATGCAGTTGGTATAGTTGGAAGATTTATAGCAGAACCTAAACAAAGTCACCTCATGGGAATAAAAAGAATATTCAGATACTTGTAGGGCACTATAGATTATGGTCTATGGTATCCTAATTCAATAAATGTTGAGCTTCATGTGTAAACTGATGCAAATTGGGCAAGATGTGTTGATGACAGAAAGAGTACTTTAGGTGGAGCAGTGTTTCTTGGTGATAGACTTGTCACTTGGACAAGCAAGAAACAAAATTATATTTCTCAGTCAATAGCAGAAGTAGAGTATGTTGCGGTAACCTTGAATTGTTCTACAATTGTTTGGATCAAGTAGATGATAAAGGATTTTGGAATTAAGATTGATTATCCTATTGTTATTCACTATGATAACACTAGCACTATCAATATGTGAAAGAACCATGTGATGCATGCAAAGACAAAGCACATTGAGATCAAGTATCACTTCCTAAGAAATAAAGTGGTAGAGAAAGAAGTCAAGTTGGACTATGTAGTTGGAAAATATATTCACAAAGCCCTCACCTAAGGATACTTTTGAGTATCTCAGGGAGAAGTTGGGAGTCATTCCCTTCCTTGATTCTGCTTAGAAGAAAGAAGGAAAGGCATCAGTCCTCTGGGACTGGTGGAAGGTTGACTACTCTACCTCAAGAGTAGTACCAGTGCTTAAAATTAATGGCTCCCTTTGCCATTGATGTCAAAAGGGGCGTATATACAGAGTCATGAAAAATAGAAGTCTATGCACCTTAAAATGGTCACCTAGACTTTGGGCCCCATTTACTCAATTTGTCAAATATCAATTTTTTGAATCAATGCTTTACAATATATTCAAATCAATTTCCTTGATCAAATCATAACTATTTCAATCATTTCAATAATCTCCTAAGGTTTAATCATGTCATCAATAATTTTATTTAATTAAAAGAAATATTCTCTCTTAAATAAATAAAATAACCTTATTTAATTGAAAGAAATATCTTTTAAATGAAATAAAATCTTTTTTTAATTAAATAATTTTATCTTATTTAGAATAATATCTCTCTTTTAATTAAATAATGTTATCTTATTTAATTAATAGAGAATCATTCTTTTAAATAAATAAAAAGTCCTCTTAAAGCTCTTTGTGATGAAAAAAGGGAAACAAATAATTAAAAATAAATAAAATCCCTTTTCTCTCCACACTCTCTAAAAAATGAGCTTTATTTCCTCTTTTTAGATTTATCCCACATTTCTCTTGAGGATGCATTCTCTTCCACATTTTCCTATATAAGGAGCCCTCTCCTTCTCATTTTGAGGATCCGAGAATTTTCATGTTATTGTTATACTGCAGGTTTGGAGAGCAATCTTGGAAGAAGCTTGTTGAGCACATTTGGAGCTTGGATATTTGAGACTTCTTTCTTCTTGTCTTCTTCTCTCATGCCTTATGACAATCCATAGTTTAGATTAATATTGCATTCACATAATAGTTTAAATTCATATTTCCTTTCATAGATTAACATTGTATAAGCATTCATTTCAATAGAATAGTTTATTTCTTACATTGTTATCATCTAGACTAGTTTCATTTGCATGCAATAACTTGATGATCATGGAGATTAGCATTCTTTCTATTCATCTTTGAATCTTTCATTTCTTGGTGTACTTGCATGGGCATAACTAGGTCAATCTGAGGGCCTCATATACAAACCCCTGCACTCCACGAATATAGAGCTATGAATCACTGTTTGAGACCTCATTCTTAAGTGTTCTTGAATGTAATGATTCATAGAAGTGTGACTACTTTCTAGCACACATTTTTGGCACCCACCATGGGGCAGAAAAGATTAATTTCTAGCCTCATTCTTGATTGGTTTTTCAGTTTTAGTGTTGGTTCCAGGCCTTGTACGGCCATGTACAGACTGGAAACCCTATAATATAGTAATGGATGGATATAATGATGAATCATATTTCTCATGCTTTTGGTTTGGTTTATTTTTATAAATAAATGAATAAGTTATGATCATTTTGGTGAAAGTGGGTATTTGCATATTTGAGATTCTTTGAATACAGTCAGATTGAAACATCTAGTACAGACAAAGTATGAAGAATCAGGACCTATAATAATATTTATTGGAAAGATACATAAATTATATTTCATTTCCTTTTGGTTTGAGTCATTTTTATTCATATTTGTGAAAGTTACGGGTATTTGAGTGAAAACTAGTTTTTAACAATCTGCATTGGAGTTGCAAGCAATAATTTTATCTTAGAAAATAATTTATGAATGGAAAAAATAAATGGCTTACATATTTGGAAACTAGATTCAATAATAGTTGTTTTGAAATTGGTTTGGTTTCATTTGGATTCTTTTTGAGAAATATATGTGATTCTCTAGACAGGGTTTGGTGTTTTAAATCTGATTTATGATAGAAAAATTACAGTCTGAAAAAGTTATTGGTTGAGGAACCAAATTGAATCATAAGACCTTGTAATTTTGGGAAATGATAGTTCTTGATATTGGCTAAAAACTTTACTCTTTCCAAAAATTTTAATATTGTGATTTTATGGGTCAAATAAATCAATCTTTAAAGACTATCTTGAAGACAACAATGTTACATATCTTACGGTTTGCCATTGATTTGTCTTGATTCTGTACTTTCAGATGTGTGCTAAATACTAGAGTGTAGATCTTTAGACCTAAGGTGAGTTCTTAAAATCTCTATAACACTTGGTTTGGGCATAAAATTAATCTCTCATGTGTTTGGCTTGAGTGTTACACGCTTTCATAGAACACATTTTTTATACTCTTAATGGGAAATAAATGAACATATATTTGCTTTCATAGAAGTTTGTGTTTAAGTGCATGCTTGTCTTTTAAACATTAAGTAATTCTTGGTTCCAATATCAAAAAAATCTCATTGAGTAATCTAGGGCATGGATTCATTCCTTTTTTACATGAAGAGTTAAATGTGCCACTTTGTGGACTCACTTCATGTTTACTTGGAAAGTTAAATATTCCATGATTCAAACCCTCTTGCACTTATGAGTAGTATTGATTAGCAGTCTTAGATTACTTGTGATTGATCTAGATTTCTATCTTGGGTTATTGGACTTGCTAATCTTCCTGCCCCTCATTTCCGCCTTGTGGTTGCAATCTCAGCCCCACATTAAAAGGGAGGGATCTATAGGAAAAAGCGTTAATTGTTCCACTAGGCAACCTTTTTGTGCTTTTTGGAACTCACTTGTTGTTTAGGTTGTGGACTCATTTGTAGCTTATGTGGGGTGTTAAGTGTTCCACCTTGTGGACTCACCTCATATTTTCTTTAAGCGTTAAGTGTTCCACCTTTAGTGCTTTTCAATACTTTTTGATAGAGAATTACTTACTTTTCATTTTTTTAGAAGGCCTGCTTGGGGATTTCATCACCTCAAGGGATGACCTTAACTCTCGTGTTCTGGCAGAGTATAAATATCTGGAGGTGAATCCAAAGACACCTCTCTTGGGAATGAGTTATATTTCACTCTTGGCTAAGCCTCAAAGAACTTTATACCTTTGAGAAGTGGAGGAGATTTGGGTTACCGTCTCCCCCCGGCTATGTGATTTCTAATTCTTCTCATCTACAGATTTGTGCCTCACGTACCTTGCGTATATTGATGATGCCCTTTAGAAAAGCCATGTATATCCTTGTAGACAACTTTCTAGGATGTTGTTATGTTCTACATGCCTGCTAAAACATTTTCAAGAACATACACAAGTAGAATCTTTAAGGAGTAGCATAATAAGTCACTTTATTGTTCGTGTGCAAGGTTGCTTTGCCCCTTGTTCATTGTTTGAAGACAATTGCTTGCTTGAACTCCTTGATTGTTGTCTTATGTGCTTGATCAATGATAAAAATCTGTTGATATACTTGATCTTTTAAAATGAACATAAAAATTGAGTTCCTGAGTTGAAGCACCAACCTTTTTTACAGCTTGCTCGATCTTCTACCTTGTTGTCACCTTGGGAATAATTGTCAAGTTAAAAGACTATTCTTGGTGAGAGTTTATCTCTAGAATTGCTAGCCACATTCTTGGAGAATTTTAGTACTCTTTTTGTCCAAACCATTTCCATCAAATTCAATTTCAATTATATTTTGGCCTAGTCCAACCTCCTGATTCAAAAGTGCAAGGGTAGTCACCCTTTGATTTGAGGCACCTCTTTGACAGTGTTGGTAATGCCTTTTGCAATTTCTATCTTACCATCTCCCTTTGGACATTAGAGAACTTTGATTATCCTAGTTTGGTGTTGACATTTTGTGAGGCCATCTTATCACCAAGCGTCTTCAATTCTCAGTCTTCCTTGGTTAGTCCAAGTCAGATCCTAGGTGTTGTCTTGTTGCTCAACATCTCAATGAACGTTAATGGTATCAATTACACAAGATGACTCTTGGTCTTCTTCTTTCTTCTTCCCTTCCCATGTTTTTCTTCTAAAGTCTTCTCTTCACATGGGATATTCTTCTCATCTTCCTAATTCTTTTCCTCTTAATATCTACTCTATTTTATTCTATTCATCTCTTCTATTCATTTCTTCCATGCTTGATTCTTCTTCTTCTAGAACCATGAATTTTAACTATCTTGCTATGGAACCTATCTTGAAAATAGATGATCTTGAACTCATTGCTCAATTTGAAGAGTATCATTCTTCCAAAACTCTCATGGATGGTAAATTTATGAAAAAAGTACAAGAGCAATCAAGTAAATCATAGGCCTTTTCTAGAATCATACTCATGATCATGTCACGACCCCCATCTTTCAAACATTCTTCATCTTCGAAGTCTTATCATGAATCTTCTAAACATTATTCATCTTCCTCACTTTTCAAGTCTTGCCATGACTCTTCTAGAAACTATTCGCATTCATCATCTTCCAAGTCTTCTTCCTCCACTAGGTCTTCACTTTCCTCTTCTTTACGATCTCGTTCCTCTTCTACTTCTCCCAAGAGTCTTACTCCTTGTATCAAGACATACTATGATGAGCAATATGATAGCCCTTGTGATACCTCTCCCATGAAGAGTGACACACCCATCTTTGATGACTATGATGACTATGATGATGGACAATGTAATGATACCTCTGAAACCCCTATTCCTAAGAGTCCTCCTCATCGTGTGCTTGTGCTTACTGGAAAAGGGTCATCACATTGGATAGATTATGACGGTGATCCATATGACTCTAATTTTGAAAGAGACTTTGATGATTTCTGTGAACAATACCTAGATGATACATCTACTTCACTTGAGGAAGAGAAAGTTCAATGCGCTAATTATAAATTTAAATACTATAAGAATGTATCCTCTAAGAACTCTCATGCTAAAAATAAAGATTATACTTTCAAGAAAGATCATGTTAATGCTAGACCTTTATCTTGTGATGGTTCCATTCTATCCCCTACTTCTTCCAATACTCCTACATCTCCTAAAGTCACCAAGTCTTCCAAATCTTTCACAAATCCTGCATCTGACATAAATTCTAATGCTTTCCATGCAGTTCCCTATAGTTATCCTCAAGGGCCACCTCTTAAAGATACTCAAGCTAACCCTCACTTGGCTGCAAATACTTCTGATAATTCTAAATCTAAAGATCCTAAGCCTTTATGCACTATAATGCCTACTTCAGCTAATCCTTCACCATCTTTTCCAAAGTCTTCCATACAACTCCAACCTGCTTCCTTGTCCTTAGAAGTGGCTTCATGTCAAGAGGACTCTAAAACTGATACAGAAAATAATATAAAGAAAGATCAAGATCAAGAACCCTCCATGTCATCCACTCCTTTTCATGATGTTCTCTATCCGTGTCATGGTTCTTTTGATCCTTTACGCCCTTCCTCATTTATTCCACCATGTCTTAAGTCTTCTCCAAAGCAAGATCAAGCTACTACCCACACCATTGAGCTTATTGATAATGAAAATGACCTTACCACGCTTGCACTTTCCAAAGATGATACTTCCATTAAGGTTATTAAAAATGGTGTTATTACTTCCGATGTTAAGCCTATTCAAGAGACAAATTCTGCACTTGTGCTATCCAAAGATCCTTGTCAAGATCAAAGTCTTCCATCTTCTTGTTCTAACATTCCATGTTCACTTCCACTTTCTACTCTTCCTAAGTCTTCACAAGCTTTGAATGATCCTATCAAAGAAAATGCTCTTATTCAAGATGTCCAAGATCCTATTGAAAATTCTAATGCTCACTCTGAAGATGCTGATATCCTTGGTTGTCATATAGATGTTGATGAACTTATTGATTATCCTTTTGCATCTTCCACTTCCATCCTTGGACCTCTTCCACCACTACTAAGGACTTCATGTCTTCCTTCCATCTTGGGTCCTTATGTCCCTCCATCTCCTATCTTTCCTCAAGATCAACATAGATACATACCTTTGAATCCTTTTCATCCATCCACCCATCTACACCAGTCATATTATCCTTCTTCTTCCACACATCCCAAGTCTTTTGGAAGTAACTTGAATGTTCAATATAAGAAAAAGAAATAATACAAGAATCCATCAAAGAAAGAAGATCACCATGTCTCCTCTAATCGACATGGGGGCATAAAGTCAAAAGAGATATCTAAGAAGAAAACTACAAGACAAGTATGGGTTCCAAAATCCATCATTCAAGATATTCTCTCTAAGTCATCAAAAGCAAATAAAAAGCTTAAGGCTATATGGATTCCAAAGTCTCTCATAAGAGAGTCTCATGTTGAACAAAAAGTGAAGTTGACATTCGAGCTTTCAAAGACTTCCACCTCATATTCTTTCAAAAACATTCTTCCATTCCATGCACCTGAACCACAACCTCTACTAAACATTCACCATATTCCTTCATGTATCCCTTCATTAAAGTTTTCTCCATCCTCTCACCACCCTCCAAGGTGTGCATCAATGTTGATCTTGCCTTCCTTTCCATCTACTTTTTCACAATCCTTCCATTCATTATTCTTCTACCTTCTATCCTTTTTCCTCATTTGCATATTCTTCCTATCTTCCAACTCCACTCGCTTTACATAAAACCGTATCCTCCTTTTTTCTCTTCCATCTTCCTTTCCCTATCAACATCTTTCAGCATATAATTTTGAATCCTTGGAATATCATGGTTTATCCTTTTGAGGAGCATTATCTAAAAGCTTGCCTTCTTCCAAAAATTATAAAATTCAAAAAAAATGAAAAAAGAGAAAAAAATAAAAAAATTGAAAATGTGCCTTGGTGAAAACCTAGAAACAGGTGCCTTGGTAGAAAAAGTAAAGAGAAATAAATTCGTCATATGGTGAAAACCACTCCCTTGTGGCACCTTGGATAAGTACCATGATGAAAACCTGACAATCAGGCATCATGCGTAGTTCTTCTACACATCTCATCCATTCCATCTTCTCTCTTTGATCTTGACAAGGTTGATCTATACACAAATATTTGGCTATTTTGTGAGCTATCTTACGATGATCTTGCTTTCATTCCCTTCTTGTTTAGCCTTGATTTTTATTTTTCTCCATTCATTCTAACCTTTTTCTATGCTTTTCCCCTTTAGTCTTGATCTAATAAAAAAGAGTAAAACACGATGCTATGAAGCCTCTTGACCTGTCTACTCCTTTGGACTGCATCCTTTCCTTCTTTTGCATTCTGCATTTGTGACTTATCCTATGCTGACCTTTCATTGCTTGTTCAGATGTACTTTACATGATAATTTTTCCCTAGCTTGGGTACTCTTGAGGAGTTTACCTTTGAGGATTTCTTCCATTCATTCTCCTTCATTCTGTTGTCTTCCATCTCTCCCACCAGCTTTCTAATCCCTCTTGTTCTCCACCTCGCTAGACATTGGGACTACACGATGTGATCTTGCTTGGGAGTTTGATGCTCATTCTGTCTGGGAGCATCTTTTGTACATACTTATTGATCCTGAAAAAATTCCAAAAAAATTCATATATGATGCTGAAAAAATTTTAAAAACCAGAAAATGTCCTGAAAAAATTATCATCTTAGTGAAAACCTCGCAATAGGCGCTTTGATGTATCTCAAAAAAATTATATATTCCAAACATACCCAAAAAATAAAAAATTCAAAAAATTCAAAAAAAATAGAAAAAGTGCCTTGGTGAAAACCTAGAAACAGGCGCCTTGGTAGCAAAAATACAAAAAAATTATAAAAAGTCCTGAAAAAATTCTTCCAAGTGGTGAAAACCTGGAAACAGGCACTACTTGAGGCCTTCGCCCCCCTATTTCTTAAGTATGCATCCTCGACACTTAGCCTTTCTCCATCATGCCTTGTCCTTGTTGCCTTGGTTTGGAATTGGTCTTTGTCTTTGTCTAGGGGGCATCACTGTGTTAGCTTTGGTCTCTTGGATATGCTTTTCTTTAGGACACCTCTCAAACAGTGTTTTTCAACACCAACCCAACTGTGTTTTTCAACACAACCTTCGACATTGAGTGTCTTTCAACACTTATCAGTTTGGTCTTATCCAGTTTGGTCATGCGATCTTACCTGCTAGCAAGCATTCGATCCTTATCCTCGGAACTCAGTATCAGTTTACACACTTAAATTTTTAAATGCAACACTTAATGCTTGAGATATGTCATGATCTTTTCTTTGTGTGCTGACTGTTATTGATTTTCGTTGAGTGTCCTTGTCTAATAAGTCTCTCCGTGATGCATAGCTAGAAGACTTGGGGCATGGGGCATGTTTTTATTTGCTTTCTGCTTGTGGGTGTTGTCTTGAACCTCTTCAATGTCTCTTGTTGTCTCCTTGACACACTCAGGCGATTTAAGGCATCATCCTTGACTATTTTTTTTTTTGCACAACTGTTCTCATGGTCATCCTGGCGTTTATGCCTTGATGCGAGCATGGTTTTGCTACATTAAATTGGGTAAGCTAACATTGTAGTCATCTTGACCTTTATGTCTTTTATGCTCATGTTAGAATCTTTCCACATTCCAATCCGATATAAATCACATTTATATCTTCATAGTTACGTTTGTGACTAGTGTTGATTGTGTGATTGTCTGATGTCCGGTAATAACGGCCCTATGATGAAAATAAGTTCTTTTACATTCTCTAATGAATGATGAACATAAAAATCCTATGTTACCCTATTGCAAGTACACCTTTGCATTTTCATGTAGCTTGCATTATTTAGACTTCATGTTCAATTTGCACTTTTAGGCTGCATTATGAGTTTGAGAGGGTTTCCTTCATCTTTCTTGTGGACTTTCAATCAACTGTGGTCACGATTTGATCTTCATTTCCTTATCTTCTTTCGTGATCTCAATCAAAATTCCCTATCTTAAATAGTTGATTGATTTTGATGCATCCTCTTTCTTGAGGCAAATTCTCTTTCTTCTCTCCATTTCTTTCCATTTCTTCCAAACTTTTATCTTCCATTCACTTTCACCCCACTTCTTTTCTTCTAATTCAACCTTGGGGCATAATCTTTCTTGCTGATCTACCTTGGTTCTATGATTTTTTTTATCTTTCATCTTATTTCAAGAACCTTATGTTTAGTTCAATTTGATCAAATTTATCAATTTATTGTTTCTCCTCTATCTCATTTCGATTTCGATCACGAGGGGGTAGTACCTACCAAACTTCATTGCTTGATTCAACTTTATCAAATTTATCAATTGCTTCTCTTGGGGCAACCTTGCTTGAGATTCTTATCTCTTATTTGAGACTTGACAATTACCTATTCACAGGTGTTGGCCTTGTCTTTTTCAGTCTGCTTATCTATGTCCTGATGTGTTCCCATCCGTCAAACACACATCTGGGTTGTTTTGTGATCCCAAATCAATCTCACGCTTCAATTCCATTCTTTGACTGCATGTGATCCCAAGTTGACCTCACATTAGTCAAAGAGGGGCAAATGTATGCACCTTAAAATGGTCGCCTAGACTTTGGGCCCCATTTACTCAATTTGTCAAATATCAATTTTCTAAATCAATGCTTTACAATATATTCAAATCAATTTCCTTGATCAAATCATAACTGTTTCAATTATTTCAATAATCTCCTAAGGTTTAATCATGTCATCAATAATTTTATTTAATTAAAAGAAATATTCTCTCTTAAATAAATAAAATAACCTTATTTAATTGAAAGGAATATCTTTTAAATGAAATAAAATCTTTTTTTAATTAAATAATTTTATCTTATTTAGAATAATATCTCTCTTTTAATTAAATAATGTTATCTTATTTAATTAATAGAGAATCATTCTTTTAAATAAATAAAAAGTCCTCTTAAAGCTCTTTGTGATGAAAAAAGGGAAACAAATAATTAAAAATAAATAAAATCCCTTTTCTCTCCACACTCTCTAAAAAATGAGCTTTATTTCCTCTTTTTGGATTTATCCCACATTGCTCTTGAGGATGCATTCTCTTCCACATTTTCCTATATAAGGAGCCCTCTCCTTCTCATTTTGAGGATCCGAGAATTTTCATGTTATTGTTATACTGCAGGTTTGGAGAGCAATCTTGGAAGAAGCTTGTTGAGCACATTTGGAGCTTGGATATTTGAGACTTCTTTCTTCTTGTCTTCTTCTCTCATGCCTTATGGCAATCCATAGTTTAGATTAATATTGCATTCACATAATAGTTTAAATTCATGTTTCCTTTCATAGATTAACATTGTATAAGCATTCATTTCAATAGAATAGTTTATTTCTTGTATTGTTATTATCTAGACTAGTTTCATTTGCATGCAATAACTTGATGATCATGGAGATTAGCATTCTTGCTATTCATCTTTGAATCTCTCATTTCTTGGTGTACTTGCATGGGCATAACTAGGTCAATCTGAGGGCCTCATATACAAACCCCTACACTCCACGAATATAGAGCTGTGAATCACTGTTTGAGACCTCATTCTTGAGTGTTCTTGAATGTAATGATTCATAGAAGTGTGACTACTTTCTAGCACACAAGAAGCAGTAGGAGCAATATACTAAGGGGGAGCATCATTCAGTTTTGACAGCAGTAATATTGCAGCAGATGGAGGATTCATCTTTGGGGGAGTTTTGAAGAGGAAATGGAGAATGGTATAAAAGAAATGTTCATTTAGGTTGATGGTGGTTTTTCATTCCACATGTTTCCATCAATGCCAAAGGGGTAGATTGTTGGAGATTTGCTCGTAGGTTAGTACTAACTGTATGTTTGTCATTGATGACAACATATGGAAAGTAGCATGCGTGGAAGTCTTATGAAGTAAGCTTTCTATATATGTAGCTTGGACATGATATCAACATGATATCATGGGCGCAGAGGTTAATTGTTAGTACAAACAATTATATAGCAGCCTATGTCAGCAGTGTTCCTAACAGAGTTACAGGTAGTGTTCTTTGTATGGTTGTTCATACAGTTATCATGGAGCCTTGCGCACTTGGATATATGTTGAAGACATGTTAGTGATGTTTCAGTTATGGACACATAGTCTTTTGATGAGTAGAAGTGAAGTTATGCAATTTATATTCACTAGCAGCAGTTTCCTATGTTTATTCAGAAGAGCCGACAAAGATTTTATTGGTTATGTAGTTGCGCTTATCCTGTGGGTATGCGCCCTTGGATTTAAGATTATAGGAGAGTTATTGATGTTTGGTTAAGAGCACATGAATTAATTCAGCTTGAGGAGAAAGATCCAGTTCTTTTGGTAGAGCCGACAGTGTGTAGCATGCGTCTACAATTATCTTATTAGACAGGTCCCAGATTATGTTGTGTGCATAGTAGAGCTGAAAGAATGTTTGTTGGAGTTTGTTATGGTTTCTCTAATATGATTTCAAGGTGGTTCTAACAAGATGAATTGATTATATCATTTGGAGGAAAGATATTTATAGGCAGTCACCTGTGATTGCTAAAGTATGGTTCATAGTTGATAAAGAAGAGCAGAGCAGAGTGTGCGAAGTGTCGAGCCATCAGAAGTAGGTCTATGTGACCAAGTAAAGTACTTGTGCTATTCATTGGAACTGATCTAGACAGCAAGTCAAAGTGCAGTTCACCAAGATCCAAATATAGTGTGTATCTATTATTTAGAATTTTTTAGCCTTTGCCCATTTGAGCAATGAGCTCTCGGATAGTGTGTCCTCTCCCCGAATAGTGACAATTGTAAAAGACTCCTAATAGGGTCTGACCCTTGACCAGGTCTACTTCACTAAATATATTGTAAAGAAACTTCTAATAGGGTTAAGGATCTTCTAACAAGGATCATAATACTCTAGTGCAGAATATTAGTGGGTGTCAATTATATTCCCACCAAGGTTTTTACCTATTTGGGTTTCCCCGTAACCAAAAGATTGGTGTTGTGTTCTTGTGTTATTTCACTGTGTTTATGCTTTATGTTTAAGTATGCTTAATTGGATAAATAATTGAATCTTATAGATAACTGATTCACCCCCCCCTCTTAGTTATCTCTTGGGACTATTCCTAACATTTACTGGTTCAACTTCTTCTTTCTTCTTTCCTCTTAGCATACAAGTAGACCTTGTAGATGGTCTTACACTGACTGGACTAGGGGTTTCTTTCTTAACTTTTATCTTCTTCCCCTTGATCTCTGGAGTCTCAACAACTTTTGCATATTCAACATCAATAATGTCTAGACTCTTGGATAATGCACTTATCATTTTACTTGTCTTCCTAATTGCATTAGGTATCAATATACCTGCCCTAATTTTCTCCTTAACCTCTTCATAAGTTCCATACCGAGTTGAACTTCTATCAATCAGTTTCTCCAATAATCCTTTAATGTATATTGTGGTTGCATCTATGCTCATATCATACCCCATAGGTGGTAACCACTCAGTTCTAGGTTCCACAACCCTTATCATACAAACATTAGTATCAACTTCAAAACATAATTCATCCTTGTATTCCCCCACTAACTGTGGTGGAATTTTTTACCTCTTGTGCATTCTAGATTAAAACTTACTGAAGTAAGCATCCATGATTACATTAAAATTATCACCCATGCCTTGAATAAATTCACTAATCTAATAAAAAATAGGTTTATCTACATTCCATGTAACTTCACCGACTATAGGAAATGAGTTTTGGAAGTAAAAGAATATAGATACCAATAGTGGTCCACACTTCAATGTATCTATCTTAGCTTTTTGAATGGTATTCATGTTGTCATCTAGCTATTTAAGAAGTATCTCAAACAAATCAATCTTCATGTCCTTTTTAACAATTTTGTAGGCAATGTCTACAGCTCCACAGGGTACACTGTCTACCTGAGATGATTGGAATATCCTATAGGATATAATATTCAATGCGAACTTCAATTTAGGATCTTCAATTGTAGACAATTTCAGTCCTCTTCCATCCCACTTAGATTTGGTAAGCTCACACAAATTATCTGTATTTGTTTTTTTATAAGCCCTTGGTCTATCATCAACCAAAAATCCTATTAATATATGCAAAATGTCATTTGTAATCTTTACCGGCTCACCATGTTAGAAATAAGAAATACTAAGAGGGGGGGTGAATCAGTATTTCACAAACTTTCACCCAATTATGGATATTATTAATTAACTTGTAACTTGCATAAGAAAATAAATTGAATATCAAACACAATCATTAAAAAATGGAGCTCATAACACTATATTTGTTATCAAGGAAACCCTAGCCAAGGAAAAACCCTGGTGGGGATGGTACCCACAAATGATCCACTAATCAAAAGTATCTTGTGAAAGATATTGACCCTGTTAGGAGTCTATTACATCAGTAGTGTCTCAGTCCTTGTTAGAGAACTTGGGCCTTGTTAGAAGCCTCAACCCTGTTAAGAGTTGGTATTACAAAATATGAATGTATGCAAGATGATCCCACTGCCCAAACATGCAATATACAATGATAATCTATAATGCAAAAGATAGTATACAAAAAATGATGTGAGTGTTCCAAGGTTTGCTTGCACAACTTCTAAGAGACCTAGCTTGTCTCTACCAATGATCCTATTCTTCCCTAGGACCTCCCAAAGGCTTAGATGATTAACTAAGGCCTTATCTAGCTCCTCTCCAAGAGCCTAACACCTGGTGCTTCACCTTGAAGGACTAACACAATGTAGATACTTCACTTCTTCTCCTACGCTTAGAAGGATCTAAGTACCATCTCCTCACAAACATCCAATTTCATTGCACGGGTGGCTAGCATGCTAGAAGCATTCCTAATTCTTCCATTTGAATCCATTTAGTAGGATCTTCAAGCCCTTTTTCACCGGGCTCAAGATTTCACCTTGAGGAGGCCTAATTAGACCTATTTCCTTGTAGCCTTTCCCAGAGACCTTTTGTCACTTATTTCAAAAAATTACCAAATGACCTGCAAAAAAAATTAGGGATTTGGATACCCTTTTGGATTTTACTAAAGATTCTACAATTTTTGGTCTCCCAAGTCCTCTGTACACAAGATTCCTATATTCTAGGCCAAATAGGGGTAAAAGACCTATTTCCTAGGACTAGACTGTATTCTTGATTGAATCTCACCCAAATGGATTGGTGAGTTAAAAAATCTCCTATAACATCAAGATATATCTATACCCCACCTGGAACTATACTTTTTCCATGCTGTGTCTCAATACCCTGCAAGAAATCTTCAAATCTTCAACTTCAAACCACTAACTGGGCACTGTCTTCTCTCCTAGGGCTTGGAACTAAAAATAGTTTCTCAACACTCCATGACTCCTAATCCTAGATATGTATAGACTAATGGCTCCCCTAACATATTCCTCTACCCTTAGGAAGATCCCATGGTTAGATTTCATGGGGGAGCCATGAAATGACAAACTGGCCAAGACAGGACCAGGAAGACTACTAAAACTAAAACAATTTAATCAAGACCTTAAACAAACTCAAATCTAATTGATTACTAAATGAAAAACACTTAAAACTATATCAACAATACAAATCCACCATTGGTTCAAAGTATTCAACTCATATGATATCACTGTCATGTTGAAAAGCTCAGGTTCTTCACAAAATAGAGTTGCAAAGCTCTTTTTACTAATCACAAACTTGTTACAATGATCTCTAACCTCGAGATTCGATCCTTCTATGATATTCGATTCCATTTACCATGGTTTTAGGGGATTTTTTTTGATCTCCCACTCCTATCTTCTAGGGGATCCTATGTAACCAAGTTGCATGCAACATTTGCCATTATTGCAAATGTTGTCATGACAACTTTCTAACAACATTTGGCATCTTTGCCTTTATGCCACCATCCTAATTCTTAGGACCTCTAACCTCTATATTCTGAGGATCCAACTTCATTTATGGCCTCAAGGCGTCTCTATTACATCATTCATGTGTTTAGGACACATTAATAGCTCAAATCCAACACTAAGCTTCTAAGCCTAAGATTAAATAAAAGCAACTAACAAAGACTAATTGGTGACCTTAGTTTTAATGACTAACTCACATAGTCCACAATTGCAATGACCTTCTAAGGTCTAAAAAAATCTCACACTACTCTGACTTGGCTAATTTTAGATACAAGCCAAAATATCACAATTATGGAGGTTAGCCTAGGTGTGCTCCTGCACCAAAAAACATTTTACTAATGTTGAATATCTTCAATATTCTGATATGTCTTTTAAGCTCTTCACAAAACTTATCATCAACTCCCATTACTTTGATCATACATCATATTTCACATAATACATCAATATTGTACATAATACAATACATCATCATACATCTTACAAGTCTTTTCCAACTTTGCATTACGAATTACTTTCCTTTATACAAACATAGCTTTCAAGTTGGCTTACACATTTCCAAAACATAACATTACTTCTTGTTGACTAAGGGTTAACATCTAGGATGTCGTCCCTAACTAGTTAAGTTATTATTTTGAAAAATAAAATAATCCCTTAACCGAGAATATTCATTTACTTGACGGTGCTCTGCTTTGTCGGCTCAACATGATTTCTACTAAAACAATAATAACTATGTCTGTACAGGTCGTACAATCTCGTGCCTGTAGTTGTAGCTTCTACATACTTCATATAATTTGTACTCAAGATTCCTTGTACTGGAAATACTTTTGTGAACCTCGCTAATCAAAATAGTCTATGTGCTGACAGATAAATACTATTATACTTAGACAATTTTCTTAAATTATCATCCCAAAAATTTATCCTTGAATCATGTTGTCTTAATAGTGAATATATATTATCATAATGACAACATCATTATATCCTACTTAGCCAAATTGCCAACACATCAAGCCACATAAACCGATCATGTACTATGCTTAATAAAATTATCATCCAATCATGTTTAAAGACCATCAGTACATGCATTGCATGGACCAAACCCTTGGTCTGCAAGTGTGTGTGATTGCTCTTCATATTTCCCTTTACACACAAGCTCTTGTATGATGATTCAATCTCTCCTTGACATATATATTTGATTTTGTAATGAATAAAGGCATGAATATCTTCAATCAATATGTCTCTTAGCAGGATCAAGGATAGGGCTCCATTTTTGTCTACTTTTGCAAAAATGATAGGAGGAAACGTATACTTCAGATTTACGGGGTCTATCGTCTTGACTATAACTAGTTTCTACATCTTGGGTGTCATTGAGATATCGAAATACTTCAATAGATACTAGGGTTCTAAATAAATAGAAATAGAATCTATAAATTTAGCTTGGCAAGTGCTAGAAATAACTCTAATGATCTTTGTAGATGTTTGGAATGCTCAATTGAATCCTCAAAATTTCTCTATAATCTCATCTATGTCAATGCTCAAAGGTGCTCACAAAAGTGTAAAGTAAAAATGAAATATCATGCCCTCTATTTATAATTTTTCCTTTAGGTTAGGGCTTCCAATGGATATAATATGCATTTAATACTTATTACATAAATTTATTTTACCGTTTAACTGAAATACACTTTTCTTCACTAAATGAAACAAAATAGCTCAAACACTTTACTGATCAACATATGAAATCATAATTTCACAACTTATATCCAAATGCATCTTGATATGTTGATATGGATCTTTGCACTAAATCTAAGAACCAATTTAAGATAAACTTTAGGTTAGCAGCTCCTATACATACCTTTGACTGATTAAGTGAAGATAGGTGCACCCTATTGGGTATATTCTTATTTGTCTGAGTTTTTGTCCAATTTTTGTTTTAGTTTCCTTGTACTTTCCTTGCTTGGTTTAGATCCTGTAAATTTTTTGAATATAGTCATGACCAAGCTCAAAAAAACTTTTACCCTAGGTTTTGTGCTCAAAGAAATTTGAATTCATATGAAAACCCTCAAAATAGCCTTAAGTCTTTTAATTCATCATTACTTTTGGGCTGTTTAAGTTCTTAGAAGCGCATGTGACTATTTCCTTTAGTTGATCACTGAGTCGCGTATCGTTATGTCGCGTAATTAATCTTTCAAGAGAACTAGCGAATGTGTCAAAAATGATAAGTGTTATCCTTGATCGCGGGGTCTCCAAGTATGAGGCGGTTATCAGAAAACTTTAAGTGACTTGGCGAATGCATTATCTCTTATTCGCATATTCCTTGGCGATTCTATGCTTATACTCAGCGACCTGGCAACAACGGTTATCACTCATTCTCTGAATCAAGCGGTCAAGGGCAAAGTAATCTAGTGACCTAGCGAGAACCATAGATCATTGACAGGATCAACAGTTATGATTAAATCTCAAGTATTATTCGGTCCTACATGTTTCACTTGGCGAATGAGCGATTATGTATAGTTTTCTAAGTATGGCAGCTTTGACAGTTTGGCTTGATGAATTTGGCAGAAAGGGTTGTTTCAAGTGTTCACTTGTTCTCAGAATAAATTAGTGAGAGGCTAAGTAATCTGGCGATTCGGTGAATCATGTGGTCGTAGGTTCTCTTAAAAGAAATGTAAAGGGCAGTATGATTTGGCGAATGGGCGAATCAAAGGATTAGTAAAGTTTCAAGTTTTTAGTTGCTTAATCGCGTAAAGAAACATTCAATGTTTGAAGTATTGTGAGATTCAGCGAACCCTTCATTCGCTGATTTGTAATCAAATAACTAAAGATTATATGTTTCGGTGAAATGGTCAACTAATCGCATTCACCGAGCCGCATGTTGATGGCAGTCAAAGCTACATGATTTAGTGATTTAGAGATAAGATGTTTTCCAAGTCATCAGATATCCAGGCAATTAGCATTAACATCTAGCGAATGGGCAAAGCGTACAGTCGCTAAGTCTCAGAATAAAGGTGACAGTTAAGGAAAGATTCAGTGACTCAGAGTAAAAGCTTCACCAGTTCTCTAAATAATCAAGCAGTTAAGTATCTCATTAAGCAAATGCGTGAACCCTTTGTTCGCTAAATCTCCAAGAAAATTGACAGTTAGCCGGGACATTAAGAGAATGGGAGATGACATTGGTCGCTAGTTCTCTAAATGATAACTGCAGTCAAGTGCTCGAAGGTGATCACTTCAGTCGCTGATTCGCTAAGATGATGAAAAGTTAAGAATTGCATTGCGAGAACCCACGAAGGCTTTGGTTGCCAGTTCTCTGAAAATGAGCAAGGGTTAACATTGTATTAAGCAATTACGAGAGGCTTTCAAGTGCTGATTCGCTAAATGGGCCCAGTTGGAAAAGGTAATAAAAGAAAAGAAAAGGGACCATTTACTGCATGGATAAAGTATAGTGTCAAGCTAGAGAGTAAAATAATGAGCCATCCAATCAGTTTCAAAGGAAGATTGCATGACGTAAACATGTTTAAAGTGCAGAATCTTAATCATTTGCCTCTTTGCCTTGTTTTTGAGTTGTTTAATCTATCTGCCAACATCCAAACATGGCTAACTCAAAATTTGAAATCTGATGGTATATGAAATTGAATGTGGAAACAATTAAGGAGATTTTTAGTAATTGTGGTAGCTGTACACATTTGATCCATATTGATAAATAAGCTAAGCTCATTGTTTCCTATGTCCAAAATCAGTCGAAGAGAATTGTGTCTTTCTGAAGCAGTTTTTGAGCACCAAATAAATCCAATTTTTAGAATTTGAAGGTAATTCTATAGCGAAGATGAGTCAACTTGAGAAGAGTGTAGCGTCTTCCAGTAGTGAAGCCAAGTCTAAAAGTGGTGAAGACAAGGGCAAGCCTAATTATTCAGATGAATTCATGAAATTGCTACCTGGTTCCAGTCAGAACAAAAGAGCTCCTGATGATGTTTTCGAAGATGTTCTAGGGTTTTGCAGAGATCCTATCATACCGAATAGCACAGGTTATACTATCTTCAACTTCTTTTATAAAAATAGAGATAGTCATGTCCCTGTATGTAATGGTTGGGCTTTGGGGTTAGGGAAATTAGTAGTGCCTAATGTATTCCTGGATGCGGATTTAATTGTTTCTCTAGCTAGGTGTTATGACCCTATTTCCAAGACTATTAGGAAAGAGGACCAGTCAACTTTGGTTACTCTTGATAGGGGCTCGTTCATGAAGGCTTTTAATGTCTATACATCCTCCTCTACTGAAATCGACCTGAGCAAAGAAAAGGAGAGATACAAGAATAACATAGGGATAGTGAAGGACCAAATGACGAAGCATATCCCAAGATAGGATAAGTATATAGCTCCCCTCCCTACTCACATGAGTGCCCCTTACCAATTTAAATCCCTTCAGCATTACATGAGGCAAACTTGTTATGGGTTGTGTAGGGTTTTGGGAATTGATGGGGATGCAGAGTTTTTACCAACTGATCTTTTGATGATTATCCTAGACATCTAGAGTTCCTTGGTTAATACTGACTATGATTACATTCAGTATATCATTGATAGACTACATGAGGGTTTGATTTTTGTCAAGGATAGTAAGAGCCCAATTAAGTTCATGCATTATTCTTTGCTATTGCACTTAATTTTGTTCTTTAACATTAGTAGTTTTGATTCGAACATGCTAAAGCCAAGGTTCAGCTTTGAAGGCCAGTATAATCTAGTGCAATTATGGGTGAGGAAGTGGAATTCTACTTCCAATGAAGGGGATTTTTGTATCTTTCATAATTTCATTGTTTATCCTATTGTAAGGATGTTAGGTATCAATACTACAAGGATATCCCCAAGGGTCCTTAGGCTCCTACAACCAGTGTAGTTTGTGGACAAATGGGAGGGAGATCATAATTGGGGTGATTTTTACTTGGGGGAAAATGCTACAATTTTGAGAGTCTATGGTTGCCCCCAACCCCCACATCTGTTACCAAAATTTGTGCCTCCAAGAGTTTCTTATTTGGAATTTGTGTGGCAGTTGATGTGGACAGATAGAGAACTTCTAGCCCCTCACAGGAAAGGTACATTCACACCTAGGCAATTCAAGATAGGTGACTTCCTGGTAGGAAAGAGGGAATTTCCTCAAATTACTGCATGGTTAAATCAGTTCAAAATGGTTGCTGGTGCTTGTAGACATGTATATCTTGAGGGCTTTATCAAAACTACCAGGATGCTCTATATTCCAAACATTGGTGTGATTAAGGAACATGAGGGTTTGGATGAAGAAGATGTAGTCAGAAACATTATAGATGATGATGAGGTCAAAAGGAGATGGAACAGGTACTTTGATTTGATAGACTTGTCAAAACAAGTGATGGTAGCCTAGCTTCCTTTTAAGGGTTTCTTCCCTGACCTTCCCTATTTAAAAAGAATTGACAAGATGATAGAGATGCATGACACTCTATCAAATCAGTTGGAGAAGTTGATTGACCAGAGTCAACCAAAGAAAAGGAAATACTATTCATCTTCTGATCAAGAGGAGTTTTCTGATGAGTCCCCGGAAGGGAATAGCCCACCACAAATTGAGGATGTACAGAGTGTTAAGCCTGTTGAAAACCAACTAGAAACAGGGGATTCTCTAGAGCCACCTTTGAAGAAACAGAGGCTTGAGGAAGGAAAGCCTTCAAGGCAGGAAAAACATAAGAGAATAATTGATAGAGCATCTGCTCTAGTGCCAGGTGATAGGGTTTACCATCACCAATTGAGAAAAGCAATAAGAGAAGGAAAGAAGGTGGCTACTGATGAAATAGATAAGGAACAATCCCTATGGTTAGAAAAGGATATCAGAGAAGTCTATCAGGAGGAATTTTTGAGTGATGACCAGTTTATTAAAACTGATGAATTCAAGAGTTTCCTTATTTGGAATAAGCAACAAGAAGTGAGAAAAATTCTGCCTGAAGGTATGGAGCCAAGTGAAGAGACATTGAGAGCCTTAGCTTCTTATGATCCTAGCCTTGATCCTATAACTGCAGATGAAGCTAGACAACTGGTCAAGTCAAGTGGAATGCTATTGACTCCAGGATGGGATCTGACTTTTGCATTCATCATAGATCAAATAAGAAAGCAACCACTGGGTAGCCTATCATATGAAGTTCACATTGGTGATATGATAAGAGGAAGTGGCTATGACCCTAAATCTCAAGCTATTGCAATGTGGTCTATGGCCCCTAGGACCCAAAAGCCATCTCTATTAAGTATAGAGGATAAAATGGAAGGGAATAAGATTATATGGACTATGCAGAATACAACTAACCTTGAAGTTTCCAAGGTGGTAACTCATTGGGCTAACCTGAATGAAGCAAAGATAGTTCAATTATCTGAAAGGTATTCAAAATTGTTTGAAAGTGCAAACCTAGTGGCCAAGGATAGAGACTTAAAATTGATGAAGATTAAGCAGTTAGAGGATGAATTGGCAGAAATAAAAGTTAAGTTGAAGAAGCTTCAAAGGTAGTTGTTTCCCCCCCTGTGCAGATTGAGGTCCCTATTCAGATTGATGAAGAAGTCCCTGAGAGGCCTATTGAAGATTTGGAGAAGATAAGGATAGAGGCATCTTTGGACACTATGTCAAAGATTGTGCAATACAGGCGGGATAAGATAATAGAGAAGATGGATACAATTTATCAATCAATTAGCCAATTGCACCAGACCAATAGAAAGGTAAATGAATCATTGGCTGCTTTGGAGCCACTTCATAGTGTTTGGTCTGGGAGAAGTTTTTTGTTTGATAAACTTGATAGTCTACAAGAACATAAGCTTGAGATCCTTGGGGTAGTGATAGATGTTTTTGAGAAGATTGGCTTAGTCAGTGTTGTTTCAAAAAATTTTAAAGGTAATTCCAACCAGGTGAAGGCTAGGTTGTTTATGTTTGATAAACATTATAGCAAGCATCTTCCATCAATATGTGATGACAATGGAAATGTGATCAAGTTGGAAGAATGGAAACTTTCAATCGATCAGTTGGCAATTACACAAGATGCTTTCCTTAATAGTGACAACACTTTGGATTTTGAGAGGTGTAATAGCATAATTGATAGTCTTTTTAAGATTGAAAATGATTGCATACACTTTGTGGCAGAGGCCAAAAATATAATTGACTCCATGTGGGATAAGCAAGTCAGATTATTACAAGAATTGTAGACTTACAACTGGCCATTGGATGATGATGAAGTAGCTTGGGAGAAGCTAACAATAAAGAAGAAGAAGAGGCCAGTCATCTAGATTATAGAAGAAGAACAAGAATAGAGCTGCAGATGGCACCTGATCCAGAAATTGGGGAGAGCAAGTTTCAAATAAAGGATAGTGTAAGTTAGCCGGAATGGCAGTCATCAATCATGCAATAAATTTAGCAACTGCTCTGAAATATCCATAGACAAAGATGCCACCTACGAAATTGTTGAGAAAAGATATTTGTAATTTTTTGTTACAATCTTTTTGTCAGTTTGTAATCTTGTCTCTAGTGTAGGATCTTTTCTAGCCATCCCAAGCTTGTTGCATCCTTTTGAGGATTCCAAGATGGCTAAGATATATATAGCAAGTCTCTGCTCATATGAAAGAAAGGGGGGGGGGGGGGGGGTTTGAAAATACTATGTAAAAAAGGTTCTGAATAAAAAACCTTATTTTCTTTAAGTAAGACGATAGTGTATCAATGCATTTTGACCATTAATACAAAATATTGGAGCTCTGTTACTACTATTTTGTTGTCTTTATGTATGGAGTATTTTAGTTTTCTAATATATTTAGATTACAAGGCATTTTAAATACATTATCCACAAGGTGAATATAGGGGTTAAGCTTAAGTTTCTTTCAAGGAAAGAGTAAAATCTTAGGGGAAGTCTTTGGGAATTACAAATCCATGTATGAATTTGATGACAGTTGTAGGACTTAAAAGGATGATATGTTAGGCATGTCATTTGAGTTTCAATATTTTTGTTTTGATAGATATATGTGGAGGTAGGGTTTGACTCTGACGCCCAAGTGGATAAGGCACTGGTTCTGGATCCATTTACAATTATTTTCCATGCAAGATATAAACAATTGATAGATTTTACTTTATCTATATAAACCTTAATCTGAACTATTCTATGACAAGTTCATAGACATGTATTGTAATGCTTTGTAGAAGCACTAAATGAGGTTAACCTTCCTTGAGTTCAACTCAAAAAAGAAGAAGGATGAATATCCTTGAACCATTGTTTCATGTTGCTGCTTTCATGATTTCCATCATAGTTTTGTGTATCAGGATAATTTGGGCCATACTCAGAGTTTTATCATCTTACTAGGTTGATGTTCGAAAGCAATAACAAAGCAGTGAAGGAGCTAGTTCACAATTCAAAGCTCAATAAAATATTGAATTGATACAGGTACACCCACCTGAGTATTTATACTCAAAGTGAAGAAGGTTTCCTGTCCTTAATACCTTAGTGTTTGCATTTTTCTAGATTATGTCCATTGGGATTATATGAGTATTTGATAATCTGCAGATTTGAGCACTAACACACCCGATCTAGAGGATGTGGTGCCATCACTAGTTCCCAATTCTATTCCATCATCTTGTGACTTCATTCTCCAAGTCTTATTCATCTGCTCTTTAATTTCATCAATATTGACTTGAGTCTTTTCACTCAAATTGTCCTTGATAGAATCCTTATTTTAGTACCTACAGTCCTTGGCTAGGTGACTGACTCTATGACTATGGAAACAAGCCATTACAATGTTTCTCCATGATTTCCTATTGTTCATTCCATGCATTCTAAAGCAATTTGCAACAATGTGACCAAATCTTCCACATGTAGTACAAGAAATCATTGTATTATAATCTCATGGTATAGTAGGTCCTTGTCGGTTGTTGTCAATATTTTGTTGGTTAGGGGCCCATTTTTCATTTTTCCTTTGTGACCTGTATTATCTAGATTTATGACCATATTGCTTGCCGTTGTTACAGTAACCTTCAAACCTTGGCTTCCTTGGATTTTTAGTTATTCTTGTTCTACATTCAAATGCCTTATGACCGAACTTATTGCAATTATAACAATAGCCTTTAAACTTAGGATTATTCGGTGGATTACCTCTCTTACTTCTTCAGATGTTAGCTATGTGTCTTGTTTTCCCACATTGATAACATGTAGGATTATTAGACTTTAGTGGGGTAGTAGTTTTCTCTTGACTGGTTGCTTGTTTAGAAGACTTACCCTTCTCGATAGTGTTTTTACATTTTAACCGAGTCCAGTAGTATCTCTTGGTTGTCTTTGATTTCTCAGCTATTCATCCAGAATCTTCAATGCTTCTTCATTTCTTTTTAGGACTTCATTAGCATCTCTTTCAAATTTCATATTATTCTTGAGATGTCCATTCTCAGATCTCAGTTCTACAATTTCTCCAACTTTCCTTGCAACATCCCAATTTATAATAACAAGTTGATCTATCAAGTTTTAGTGAGTTCGTGTTAGCCTCATTATTTCCCTATCTTTCTCATTTAGTCTTGTATTCATTTGCCTTCTCTCTTCTTTAGCAATCCTTTTGTCATCCTCAATTTTTTCCTTTTTGTTCCATGATTTCACACATCCTTACTGACTTTTCTTCTTGTTCTCTTTTCAATATTTTCACCTGATCAACAAGCATCTTATTCTTTTCAAATAGTTCTGATATGATAGCATCAGATTCATCAGACATGCTTCCCTATGATTATTCTTCAAGTTCCTCAACTTGATCTTGAGTGTATTTTAACTGATGTGCAAGTTCTTTCCTTTTGTTGATTGAATGTCTCAATTTTCTGCTCAATTCTTCAATTTCCTCATTGGCCATCTTCAGTTCCATTTCCATATTGTCAATTACCCTTTTATACTTGTAGATTTCCATCTTTCTAGATCTTTTCTCTCAAGTGATTAAACTCCTTAATAAGAGACTGAACTCTAATACCAATTGTTGGATTAGGTTTGGAAAGATAAGTAGTGAGAGGGGAGGGGTGAATCAATACTATAAAACACTTTTAAACTTATTTGAACTTTCTTCATAATCATTTACTAATTCCTTAACATTTGCATGCATCAGATGAGATATATAAAACATGTAATAAGCAACACATAACACAAATATTTGGTATTGCATAAATCCTTTTTAGAGGATAAGAACTACAATGGGGATGACGCCCACAAGACTTCACTACTACAAAATAAATCAGTTAGAGCTACAATTCTTAGCTATTTCTGATAGCTTACCCTATTAAGAGTATTAACCCAATTAAGAGTCTAAAGACTACTAAGTCTACCTTGTTAAAGGATTTTACAATTCTAATCTAAGAAATGCACTTGGTTAAAGGATTTACAAATAAGATATACTAGGATATGCTTGATTAGGAGATTTTACAAAATTTGATTACTCTTTAATCAACAACACTAAAATTTATGTCAAACTTGCATCAACCTATTCTATTCACAATCTATGTGCTCATTAACTCATTACCTCATACTGTGTATTCTTCACACTAACAATTCAGTACTTGGTAGATCTCAATCTTTATCTATTATTCACTTCTCTGTTACTTGGTGGTTTCAGTGCTTATTCCATTCTTAGTAATTTGCTTCAAATATGCAATCTCCTCTTGCATTCATAAAAACCACAACCACCATACTGATTTTCATACTATGATCCACTTATATACAATTCTAGAAGTGATGCTAGATGTTCTAGAATCATCTCTTCAAGTGGTGCTAGCATTGGGTACACTTCCAATGAATATTTCATCCTTAATTCTCATTTGTGTATCTCACCTCATAATCATGTGTAATCATTATATCTCAATCTCCAATGTCTTGTTATACGATCTCCTCAAGATTAGTAAACCATTTTTTGTTCAGTGTCTAGGTTCATTGTACTTAAATTTTTTTTTGGTGTTAGCCTGTTCTACTCGATAACATGTTTTCCTTAACTTGGTAATTTCTCTTCTCTTCTTAGTTCAGATCTTGGTACAACTTGGTTCTCGGTGCTCAATTCTTCCTTTCTCGATGCCTATACTTGCTTCTTCTTTACCAAAATTCTCTATTTACTTATTTCCTTTACCAAATGACTTTCTTTGCTTTACTGACTTGTCTTTTCTTTATTACTGAATGACTTTGACAAACAATATAACTTCTTCTTGATGAATGACAACAAAATAAATCATAGGAGTAACATTTGTATCTTGTAAAAGGAGTAAAACAAGTGATACAAAGTGTGTGGTTGTGGATGTGAACATGTGGATTTCGTGACTACTGATGTAGAGAAGGCAGTGTGATTATTGTACTTCATTGAAACTATTTTAGAAAAGTTGTTGTTAGTCAGTTCATTATCTGTGATCAATATATTTATATACTTTCATTTGGATAATGATTCCAGAAGGTGGGTTTAACCTTCAGAAGGTGGATTTAACCTTTACGTTGGTCAAGTTGCTCTGAGCGAAGAAAGGCTCAACCTATCAAGTCCTAACAGGGTTGTTGACTTGAAGAAAGGAGTATGTCCTTTAACAGGGACTTTGTACTAGTTTTATTTAAATTCTCCTAACAAGGCAAGATCTTGTAACTAGTATACTTTATTACTAGTGAATTATTTGTGAGTTTCATCCCCAGTAGGGTTTTTCCCTTAACAGGGTTTCCTCGAGAAAAATTATTGGTGTTCTGATGTGTGTTAGTTTTGAGGTTTGAGATTTGCATTTATTGTTTTGATAAGAAAAGATAAAGTTTTATATTACTAACATACAACTAATTCACCCCCCTCTCAGTTGTATCTAGCACATAGTTCTTAAATAACTATAGAAGGAACAATTATCTAGAGCTTACTATATATGCAATGTTTATTAAGGGTTGGCCAACACTTGAACAAACCCTTAATAGAATTCACAAGAGTTGTAATGCAATATAATTTGTTACATAACCATTTCCAATGCTTATTGGTATACTTACATGATAATAGGGTGTGTTCAATCATTTCTTCCTCCTCTTCACATAATGGACATCTACTTGGGCCTTCATACCCCATTTTCTTAAACCTATCAACCGTCAAAATCTTATTTTATAGGGAAATCCAAGAAAACACTCATGGTTGTGGGAGCATTTTTTATCCCAACATAGGTTGAGAGGGATGTCAATTCGAGGTTTTAAATTTTTCTTAATCAGAAATTTGTAACCATCTCTTGTGTTATATTCACCTATTTTGGACCCATCCCATACCAACCTATCTTCCCTTGGTGAAAAGTAATGTTTCTGTAATTCAGATTTCTATTTAATTCCTTTCTTTCTTATTCAGGGATACTACTTCTATCTATGAGTTTCCATTTCCACCCATTTATTAAGTCACCCTCAATGTAATTTCTAACGTGATCCCCCCTACTGAGCTTCCAACCACCTTTTTGGAGATTTCAAAACTATGTGTTCTCTCCAGTATAGGAAAACCACCCCATGAATCCTCCTAGATCCTGGCCTGTTCACCATTTCCTATACCCCAAGTTAATTTCTCTCATATTATTTCCCTACAATGTAACATAAAGTTCCAAATTCATGATCTTTTAAGTGGGGTCGGGGTTCTAAAAATGGCTAAAGTGTTATTTCCTTGCAAATATTTATATATAATAATCCTTACCCATTTTAAGTTGGGGTTATTGTACATTCTCCAAAGTAGTTTCTCCCTTAGGGATCTTCTTTGTTCTTTTAATTTTTTTATTCCCAATCCTCCTTCCTACCTAGGTATACAAAATTTATCTCATGTTATTACAGATATATTAAATTATTTTCCTCCATTCCCTGCCAAAAGGAGGTTCTTAGAATTCTATTTATTTACTCTCTTTTATTGGTTGACAGGTTTATGCATGAAAATTGATAAATTGGAAGAGATGGCAGGACTATTTTTAACATAATGGTTTTATCTACTGATGACAACCACTTTCCTTTCTAAGATTTAGTTCCCTTAATTATTTTTTAATGAGATCCCATAGTTTACTAGATTTGGTTCCCTTATCCAAGGGAAGGCCTAAATATTTGCAAGGCAGATTTCCTTTTTTTGAAATTTAAAATGTTGTAAATATCCTCGTCTACATTCTTTTCTATATTGAAGAAAAAGATCTTAGACTTCTCTCCATTGATTTCTTGTCTAGATGCTTTTGTGTAGGAGTTGAGAATATTCTTAATTTCCTTTGCCTCTTGTCTTTCTCATTCCCCATAAAGCAATGTATCATCAACAAATTGTTGATGAGTTGTTGGCTCTAGATTGGTCATTAATTCAATGCCTTTAATCTGACCAATTTATCTTTCCTTAGTGTTTGATCTTTCTAGTGTTTTCACCACGATGATGAATAGAAAAGGTGAGATGGGATCTCCTTGTCTTAACCTTCTAGAGATGTTAAAGAATCCTTTTGGTGATCCATTAACTAATACTAACATTATCGGGGTGGACATTGTTACAAGTGTTGTTGTCATTGCACCAAAAGGTTGACCTGTTAATACCCGATACAACCACTAGACTTATAGAAAACACATGAGGTTGTCAAACCATGTCACAAATCCTGAAGGGGGACATTGGTGGTTAGTCCAACAATCCCCCCTTAGTGTCACCAAAGGGGATTCAAACCTGTGACCAAGATCTGATACCACTTGTTACAAGTGTGGTTGTCATTGCACCAAAAGATTGACCTATTAGTGTATAATACAACCACTAGACTTATAGAAGATATAGGAGGTTGTCAAACCATGTCATGAATCCTGAAGGGGGGCATTGGAAGTTAGTCCAATAGACATGTGTTCAAAGCTTGAATTGATCCATTGTTTTGAAAATCCAAAGGCCTCAAGACATTTACATAAGAAGCACCAATCTTCTTTATAATAGGCTTTCCTTATGTCGAGCTTTATTAGTATGCTCAGATTATGGTTTTGTTGGACTGAGAAGATGGCTTATTGAGAAATTATTACTCCATTCTAGATTCATTGTAGATGGATCTTCTTTGAACAAAATTAATTTTCTCTTCCTAATAAGTTCAAGGAGAAGTTCTTGGATTCTATTGGAACGGGTTTTTGTAACGATTTTAAAGAGGGTGTTTCAAACTGATATAGGCCTAAATTCATCAAAATACTCTATTTTATACTTCTTAGGAATGATAGTTAGGAAGGTGTTAATTTATTTCAAAAAAATTCCCAAATTCCTAACACCCTCCATAGCCTCTACAACCTCATCCCTAATAAAGTGCCAAAAAAATTGAAAGAAGAAAGCCATGAATCTGATCTGGCCCTAGAGCTTTATCTGGTTGCATCTACATTACTACATTTTCTATTTCCTCTTTAGTAAATTTTTCATTTAATTCCCTATTATGGTCCACATAAATAATCTTGGGTTTGTTTGCTAAGATCTTCTTTTGATGTCCTAAATTTATCTTCCTAATTATTTAAAATATTCTCAAAATGATTAACAACTTCCTCAAAAATCCTGTGGGGGTCCTCTACAATGGTTCCATTATTGTTTTTTTACCTTGGTTATCCTATTAAATTTCATGCATTTCTTAGTAATATTATGAAAAAAAATTGTATTCTTGTCTCTTGTCTCAAGTAATGTCTCTTTGGACCTTTGGCGCCAGAAGATCTCTTCCTAAGCCAATATGTCTTCATATTCATTAATAAATTTATTTTTCGAGTGATAAAGGTCTGCATTCATACCTTTCTCAATTACTTCATTGTTCACCATTTCCAGCTCATTCTTGTCAGTGTAATTAAATATTCCTAATTATACTTTACTTAATCTTACTTAGGATAATGCATTGCATAGTAGTTAGTGATTGAGACACTTAGGAGTGTGAACCTCATTCAAGCACGTGGTGTAGGAGAATTTCCACTTTAGGTGTGATAGTTGTCATCACATACCTCTTTGTGTGTGAGATCCACCTTAAGTGCTCTTATCACATTATCATCCTAATCCATTGCACATACTTTATTGCATAATGGAGGATGATCCACATTTGGTGGACATGTGATTACATCTAACATAAATGATATCTTATCAGCTCCTTATCTTTCTCTCTTATCATCTTTCCTATATAAGGAGGCCTATTATGTAATCAATCAATCAAGGTGAATTCATTGGATCAATTCAATATCCATCATTACATTCATATCATCTCTCTTGTGATTTTCTTCAACCTCTAGATCCTTGGTTCAGTCTTTTCTATTTGCAAATTCTTACATGGTATAAGAGCCATTGGAGCGTTTGGATTAGTCAATTTGAAGAGATCTTGATGCAAGCTTTGAAGGTCCAAATCTCAGATCTGGGAACCAGTGTTTGATAGAGGCGTCTTAGAGCAGATCAAACCTCACCATTGCATTTAGGAGGCTGTTTTGGTTTAAATTGACTATAAACTTGCCCACAATCAATGAAAGTCAAAATTAAGGCAAAATGTTTTTGCAAATCGAGCCGTACGGCTCAATCTGCACCTTTGTGGTATGATTTTGTAAAAAAATTATTATTATTTTTTATTCTATTTATTATCAAAAAAAATTTGTGTAAAAGTTTGTGGGCCTAGTACGTGCCCTAGCTTTAGTTGTCTATACCAGAGAATACTTTGTATTCTTCATCAAGTACACAACACTATCAAAGTGATATCATCGAACAGGATACATCAATAGCAAGCTCAAGCCCGTAGGCGACCCCACTGTCGAGCCCCTTCCGAGCTTCTCTTTTTGTTTAGATTTGGAGTCTTGACATTTTTAAGGGTTGAAAAAAACCATTTTCTTTTCAATGTGGGACTAAAGTCCCCAGTAGCATCCCACACCGCCAAAGTGTCCACCTCCACTGGCCTTCTCTCAGCCTGTCCTGGTCTTCACGTCACCCAGATCTCCCCGTGCTACTCTGCGCGGGCCTCCCTTGATCCACCACTAGCCACCACCAGCCTCTCCACCCCGGCTAAACTCCCACTAGTGGCTTCTCCACCTGGCGGCTTCTTCATGTGGTGTGTCTAGTCAGCACCCACGCAAAGCCCTATCATCGCGCAGTCACCTGGAGTGGCAGACCAGTGACCGCCACCAGGCAGCCATGCAGTAGGATTTGCCATGAAACCTCAGACACCCAGCAGTGCATCAGACTCTGACACATGACATGCTTCCACATCATCATCTACATGGTACAGACAGGCCACGCCAATGCCATGTTAGCCGGAGGAGACATTTTTCTTGACATCATCAATTTAGAAATTCTAAAAATGACGGTCGTTTAGCCTTCAAAATAGGGAAAATTGGGCATTTTTTACAACTGTCAGACTATCAAATTTAACATAGTGATCTGCTGACATCAGTGGGTTTGCACATTTCCCAACCTTCACCATTGGGTTTTTCATTTTGCAGTCCAACTTCAGAGGGCCATATCTTGCTCATTTTTGCTCCTTTTTCAAGCAATTTTCTTTGAAATAGGGTAAAATTTCCTAAAGAATCCAATCGTGGTATTATTTGGCAATTTGGTTTCCTGATTTATCAGAATTTGTAGATTTTGTTGACTGTTCCTATCTGTTCCTGATTTCTACAACTTCCAGGGCTTCGTTTGGGCACATATGGTAATATTTTGA
Source organism: Chamaecyparis obtusa (assembly GCA_027943335.1). Classification (NCBI taxonomy): domain Eukaryota; kingdom Viridiplantae; phylum Streptophyta; class Pinopsida; order Cupressales; family Cupressaceae; genus Chamaecyparis; species Chamaecyparis obtusa. The sequence continues at coordinate 3,163,525 of BSBK01001519.1, read as the reverse complement.
GGTGAATTTTTTTTTTAAAGTGCATGGTTTTTCATCTACTTTCCAGATCTGTAATCTATTTTCAATGATTTGGGGTGGATATATCACTTTCAGAAATAGGTCATTTTGGGGCTATATTTGCACTTGGTTAATCCTTCATTTTTCTAATTTGTATCAGTCATTTGAAGGAGTTATCAGTAGTTATCAATCATTATTTGGTTGTAATATGGATAATTCAAAGGTCAAAATCCTCACTCCATATAACTACCATGAATGGAAAGTTTCTTTAAGTGATCATTTGTTGAGTCTTGGATTGCTTAGAATGACTCTTGGGTAGGATCAAGAACCTCAAATAGGTGTTGCAGAAAGGCAAAAATGATTTGATCGAAGGGATAAAGAACTTGGCTCTCTTAGATCATCCATCTCTCGTGACTTGCACTTTCATATTGCATCTTGTACACATCCTCATGATGCTTGGGTCATATTGGAATGACTCTTTGGTAAACCTGATAGAATGAGAAAATTCAGATTAGAGAATGATCTCATAGGTCTTAATCCTAATGAGTTTGACAATATTCAAGATTTTTTCTCTAAGTTCAATTCTTTTAGATTGGAGCTTTCTACTTGTGGCATTGTTAAAGGGGATGAACAATTGATCTTTTCTATTCTTTCCAAGCTTGGTCTTGATTTTTCTATCTTTGTTTCTACATTCTATGCTACTATGGTTGCTCTTCGTAGTGCATAAAAATTGCCCTCTCTTGATGAATTTCTAGCACAACTCACAAGGGAACAAGAAAAGTTGGCACACATGGGTCAATTGAAGCCTTCCACACATCTAGCATTGATTGCAAGTGAGTCTACATCAAAGGCTTCTAATGGAAAAGGAAAGAAACAACATAAGGATCCTAAGCCTCATGACAAAGGTAATGAATCTTCTTCACAGAATAGTACTGAATCCAAGTCCTCTTCAAGTGAGGAATCATCTAGAAGAAAGAGGGATACATGTGCATATTGTAAAAAGATAGGACATGATGAGCATAAGTGTTTTCAAAAGAAGATTGATGAGCTAACTCACATTATTCAGAAGCACAACATTAAGTTTCCCTCATCAGTGTCTACTCCTTCTACACATTTGGCAGCTTCTACATCTCCATCATCATCTAAAGATAAAGGTAAAGGACAAGCACTCTTGGCTTCCACACATCCTGAGCAAGGTAAATGGCTTCTTGATTCAGGTGCATCACATCATATGGCATCTTCTATGGATATGTTTTCTTCTATTGAGCCTTGTAATTCTCCTAATATTTTGATGGGTAACAACACATTCATGAGAGTTTGTGGGAAAGGTTCTATTCCTATGGGAGAGGGGACATTTAATGATGTTCTTTTTGTACCATCCTTAACCACTAATCTCCTTTCTATTTACCAAATTACACATGGGGCACAAGGTAAAATTGTTGAGTTCACTCCTGATTATGTCTACATTAGGGACATGGAGACTAGAGATGTCATAGATATGGGAGTTGTTGATCATACATCACACTTGTATTCTTTTTCAAATTTTGTTGATGATGATGATGATATTCATGATCTACACATCCCTTTGCCAAGGGATAATAATGAGGAGAACTTTGGGCACTTGAATCATTTTGTTGTTGAGACAAGTGTTGAGCTTCCCACTCCTCCACCTCCTACTTCTTCAAACATGGGCTCTACTATTCAGCAAGATGTTCATTGTGTTTCAGATCTTGTAGAATGTGATGACTACTTGGATGCATCTTCAGCATTTGTTGATTCTCATGATACAGATTTGGAAGACATGCATGAGGGGGTTTCTCTTTCCCTTGATGATAGTTTCATCATAGCTAGGGACACTTCTTCATATTCTTTAGAGATTGGCACTCTTGATTCTTCTACTTCTTCACTTGATTTTTCACATGAAGTGATAGATTCTTTGAACTTGGAGATTCCTATTTAGTCTTCAGAGATTCATACATGGAGACCTACATCTTCTTCCTCATTCCATTTGCACATGGATCGGCTTCTTCATTATTTGATGTATCTATTTCTTCCTAAGGGGAGACATGTTTCTTGTAAGCATTGGTTGATCTATTATTTGCAAGTACTCTTCATCAACATGGGAGCTTCTACATTATGGGGGGGATATCATGTCTCCAACTATCCTTCTTATGGGGGGATAATTCTTTGTATATACATGATGTATGTAGTTCTTGGGGGGTCTTGAGTACTCCATCCATCCATTCATCTTGTTTTCTTCTCTCTTTTTGGGGGAGGGTTTTTCCCATGAGGTTTTCCCTCTTTCTCCGCTTTATGAGAGTTATGCATTTCATGTATTGCATTTTGTACATGGGTACCTAACATGGCCTAGTAGCCAAGACCCATCTTGCATTGTGAGTTTAAGTGCATTCCCCTAAGTTGCACTTAAGGGGGGGTGTTGGTGTAATTAAATATTCCTAATTACACTTTACTTAATCTTACTTAGGATAATGCATTGCATAGTAGTTAGTGATTGAGACACCTAGGAGTGTGCACCTCATTCAAGCACATGGTGTAGGAGAATTTCCACTTTAAGTGTGATAGTTGTCATCACATGCCTCTTTGTGTGTGAGATCCACCTTTAGTGCTCTTATCAAATTATCATCCTAATCCATTGCACATACTTTATTTCATAATGAAGGATGATCCACATTTGGTGGACATGTGATTACACCTAGCATAGGTGATATCTTATCAGCTCCTTATCTTTCTCTCTTATCGCCTTTCCTATATAAGGAGGCCTATTATGTAATCAATCAATCAAGGTGAATTCATTGGATCAATTCAATATCCATCATTGCATTCATATCATCTCTCTTGTGCTTTTCTTCAACCTCTAGATCCTTGGTTCAATCTTTGCTATTTGCAAATTCTTACAATTCTCAATCCTTATTTTCTCTTCAAAGGTGTTCCCAAAGTTATTTTTATTCCATTCTAGCATTTTTTTCTTTAATATCTTTAATTTTGATACTAGACAATATAGTTTCAATCCAAACACCTTTTCCTCTTTTCACCATTCCTCCATTACCTTCAGAAGGTTCTCATCTCTTAACCACATCTTTTAAAATTTGAAAGGACATCATTTGGGTTGTGTGTCCTCCATGATGTTTAAAAGGACACAAAAATGATCAAAGCCCAACTTAAGGATTTTTGCTGAAAGAGTGAAAGGAAAATAAGCCCAACTACCTTTAAGGAAGAACCTATCAAGTTTTTTCTGCAATATGACTAAAACCTAGACTCCTATTATTCTAGGTAAATGCTTCCTTTACTATTTTAATTTCTAGCAGATTATTATTGTTTGCCCATTCTGTGAAATCAATTTTCGATTGTGCCTCTCTCATTATTTCTCCCCATATTTCTCTTTGATCCAAACTTGCATTTAAATGTCCTCCTATAATGTTTATATGATCATACATAGTTTCAAGTACCTTTTTATCTCTTTCCAAAATAAAATCTTATTCTTATTATAGGTTTTCACATAGACATTAACTAATACAAATTGAAGGTTTCTCCTAATGCTTCTAACCAACCCACTCATCTAGTTTTGTTGGCCTTCTAATTTAGAGGACACAACCCTAGGATCCTATATAATTTTCACACCTCCAAAATCTCCTTTAGATGGAACTCCTACCATGTTCCAAACTCCTAATTTTTTTATTAAACATATCTATTTCACCTTGGTTGAATTTAGTTTCCTCCAACATTATGATTTCTGACTTGGTTTCAGATATGTAGCATTTAACGATCCATTGCTTGTTAGGGGCATTCATACCCCTAACATTCCATGTGATGACTCTCATAGTTTTGTGGTAAGGACCTTCCCCTTCCCAACCTTAATCAGAGTAGTTATTTTATTCTTGTCTTCTATGTTGGAATTAAGGTGTCTCAACCTTAGAGTCCTAACATGTTGAATTATTTAATTTATTGATTTATCTTAATTTATTAACTTCCTAAGTTTCTATTCACTTTGTGGGACATCGTGGTGAGGTGACATCCTACATTTAATATGATGAGATGGCATATTTCTTATTTTTTAGGAAGTTGGCACCCACTTGGAAGATGATAATTTATGTGCAGATACTGTCATATGTTTCCAATTTGATGTGGAAATTGATTTGGCAATTTTCTATGTTGACAAAACAGTCTTGGCTATAAATTTCTATTGTGCATTGGAGTTGTATCTTAGCAATTGGAATTTATGGTGGAGTTCACTTTTGACAAGTGGTGTGAGGCAAGGAAGGTGCCTATTCCTGGTCATGGTAATTTTTATATTGTACTTGCATTATATTTGGCAAGATGACTTTTATGGATGAGATAGGTGTTGTTGCCTTGGAAGTTTCTATAAGAAACATATCATGGAATTAAAAAGTTTCTTACATTGTGACACAAATTACCTCTTATGTGGTAATGATGGTTTTGGAAACCATGGGCACCTACCTCTTGTGTTGATCTCTACATATGTTGACACCTATGCTGATTTACAGAGTGTGTGTGTGAGAGAGAAGAGGAGTTCATTTCATAGGGTTATGCTACCAGATATTCTCTAGGATGAAACAAGATGTAAATCTCCATCTAAAGGCTTTGAGCCTACAAATATATTATAACGTGTTGCTAAATAATACATTGGATCGATATTTTGGAGTGTGGGGTTTTTTATTTGAAAGGATTTCCCCATGTATAACTATGTTTTCTATTATGTATCATTCTTATAGTTTCATGATTCTAGATTATTAAATCTATATGATGTAATGATGAAGGCATTCATTCGACAACTAGATCAATCAATATGTAAACTGCAATCACTTTACTTTAATTTTTTAATTATGGGAATCAACTATGTTTATTTCCGCTTGTATGACATAGTAGTATGTACTTGTATTAGTTTTTTGGAAGTGAAGAAATAATTGGATACATGATGTGCATACTGATCTCATTTGGCTTTCTGAGATTCCCTCATTTCTCTTCATCCTACATTACCAACCTTGGCCCTTAATTATGAAAGGGGCTTTCTACCCCTCTTTCTATTAGTCTTTCCACAATCTGGGGTATCATTTCCTACTTCAGATCTCTCTATTCCCAAGTGTTCTTCTACCACCTCCATCTCTCTCCTTCCCAAATCAATGATCTCTTCCATCATTTCCTCATGTTTTTCCTCTTCCTTATCTAATTCAATAATCCTTGCAATGATCTCTCACTTTTCTTTGACAATATCATCTTCATTAATGAAATCACTAATTATCCCATCCACAATGTTTTCTATAACCTTATTACATAAATATTCCAATCTCACTTTTATATCTTCCTCTCTTTCATTTGCTTACTTGGTCTCTACATTTTATTCCTTCTTTTCATGTTGTGTATTCTCTTCTTCACCCAAATATATATTCTCATTGGATTTATTAGTCTCTGAACCTTTTTTATTTAGTCCTAGGGATATTTCCACATTTCTCTCAATAACCCCACCCTTACTTGGGTTTTCTATTTTTCCTTCAATTCCCATCCCCCCTATGGTTTCTATCTCCATCATAGTGGCATCTATTGTCCTTTCTTACACAATCTCTCCCTCCTCAACTTCTATTGCTTCTTGATGGATGACCCTAGTCTCAAGCACTATGTTTTCCTGCATATTATGAAGTAATGATATTAATTTTTGATGTATCTTTTATGGTTATTTCTCTACAAAAAAATTATATGAGATTATCAGAGAACTTGATTGAGGAACTTGTTTCATATTCTCATTATGACTTTCAATGATAAAACCTCTAGTGTCCTCCTCCTGACTTTGTAACTCTTGACCTTGTAACTCCTTAGAGTTATTGGCCCCTCTTTTATCCATATTTCCCTCATACTCAAACATAATCATAGCTAATTTTGTGTCAAGCTCATGCTGAGGTGATTTGATGAGGTCCTCTTGAAAGTTCTTGGGAGGGTCACCTAGAGTTTTATTCTATTTCTCCATAGTAAATCCCCTTTTCCTTCCACAAATCGGATGTTAACTTTCTCTATATGCTTAGGACAATTTTCATTACTACTCTTACTTCCTTAATACTCAATATTGTTTTTACCTACAATTTCCTTTTTTCTCATAAGGTGCATCTATCATTTTTTTATTACCTTATTATGAATATGGCCTTAATAGAATACTAGTATGATGATATATGTGGTATTTCTTGTTTAGTTATATTATTTTAAGACATTTCATATTAATATCTAGGTCTACTAAGACTTAAATATTAGAATAGGATAAAACAATATTCAAAGCCTACAAAGTGTCCCAATCAATTTTCTATTTCCATTAAAACTTTCTTTTAAATCAATTCAATTGGGAGATTGGGCAAGCCTATCCATTTGGTAACTTTAAAAGACTGAAGTTTTCTAGGATCAAAATTAGGATTCCAATCAATAAATTTGAAATTATATCCACCACAATAGACATTATTGCTAGATAAAAACTCATTTTTAGGGCTACATTCTTACAATCAATGAATAGAAAATCCTCTGATAGGATAGTAATACCTACCTAGCCCTCATAGGTTTCCTTCATCCACTCTGTAATATCTTCTACAGGGATACTAAAACCACACCATCATGCAAATAAACTGTGAGATATACAATAGTCCCACATGCCATCTGTGTATTTGTCTTTAATCTCAGCCTTAATAACCTTTTCCTCCTTATCTGAGAATTGAGGTTTTTCACATCGTGACTTATTGTGCACTTGAAGTGTAGGCATGGGTTTCCCAACTTTCTGTATTGTTTGTTGTTTTGGAGTATTAGAGAGTTTGAACTTCCCATTGTGATCTTTCTTATTAACAATCCTTTGTTCTACTAGGGAGTTCTGATTATCATAATTTTTTCAAGACAAAGTGTTCCTTAGAGTTGGGCCGCTACCAATCTTAGGTAGAGGGATATTTGGTAAATAATTTCTAGAAGGGGTCAGAAGGCCTAACCCTGAATACCACAATTGTGAAATATGGAATGAGTTTTGCCCCAATTGTATTTGATTCACACCAGAGGAAAAGCCTAGGGTTTTAGGTGTGATGGGAATCACCCAAATTTGACTTTTGAGACCATAATTATTTACAATTATTTCATTACTTCTAGATGTTACCTTTCCCTTAGCATTTAGAGCTTGTCTATCCTTCCCCCTTCTTACAATTTTCCAATATTTGTTATTGTCGGGAAACTCTCCATTTTTTCATCTATGAAATCTAGTTTTAGGGTTTACCTGCCACCTCTCCAACCCATGGTCTCTCACAATAGAAGCATAGATACCTATAACCTATTTGGAGGAAGATTCATAGCCCTATGAGCAATGGGTGGAGGGTCACTTAAAACCCTAAACTAGTTTGAATCTACATAAAAAATCTATATTTTGGTGAAGAAACATATGAGATATCATTCATCCTCTTCCCTCGAGCTGCATTTTTTTGCATAAGCAGATCCAACACAATTTTTTAAATTTTTTCTTTCCTACACATTTTTTCTTTATCTAAATTATTTATATAAATTAAAATTTTATAATTGAGCATAGGAATTAGAAGATGTTATTGTCATGCGATATAATAGCACGAATATGTGGCAACATCTTTTCAATTAAGAGAAAAGGATTAGATGGTATTTATTTGGTTAAATTATTGAAAGCTAAATCTCAATATCATTCTCAATTTATCACTTTTCCAATGATTTTAAACTTTTTGGAAGATATAATGAAGAAACATATAATCACCATCATTAATTGTACTCAACCAAATGAACTAAAACCCTTTAATCTTTTCCAACATCTACCTTCTCACATACCTACACAAGTAATTGAAATTCTATGTACTATCATAACAAATTAGTCTTGCCAATATTTGGTAGGAACTTATTGCAGCCATGTTTATATATTCTTTTGAGGAAGTGTTGATGTAGTCAAGGTTGGGGAATCCAATTAAGGATTGACCAGCCTTGTAGCCAAACCAATACGCAATGAAAATACACAATAACAACAACAAATTTGATATAGAAGAGAAAAATTTATTCATCAAATCACCGATTACATGCAATGTGTCAGGCTGTAAGGCTTTCTCGATTACAGCTAGATACAAAGAAAGTAACAGTCTACAAGATCTCGCAGGATCCAAATCTTTTCCACAACATCAGTATTCAACTAGCCCAAGTCTGCAACACGCAGCACACTAGTAGGCATCCAGGAAAGATCTAAACTTGTACTCAAACTTCCAAGAAATCTTCTTGTTCCTAAGCTCACAAGCTACTAACCTTCTCTACCAACCATCTGAATTCCCTAAACATCTACCCAAACATCCACTTAAATACTAAATCCCAGCCATAAGTCGGCTCTATAGGATATACAAATATTAAATGCCCAAACATTAGTCAGCTCTCAAATAGCCTTAAAGATAAATAAACTCATCCAAGATGGCCCCAATGATCATTAGATCCACATAGAAGAATGCAACACACCATATCTAGGTTCCCACACATCCAATGATCAATCCATAACTCAAGGAGCATGACCCAAATCAACGAAACTAGTCAGCCAAGCCGATCCAACCAAACAATCCAGTCGGTAAGCAAGAATGCCGAGCAACAGAAGAAATAATTGATCGCCATTCAACTGACCATGCCAAGCATGACCGAGCAACATAGTTATCACCAAGCACCAGAAGCAACTGACACCTTTAGTTACCGACCATTCTTTAGAGACCAAGCACCTCGGTAAACATTGAAACCAAGCAACTAGTCTCCCAAACCGAGAAAATACTCCACCAAACTAGGATCAAAACTAACAATCTACCTTCAAAGACAAACATATTTTTGGTTGACACAAGATTGCCAAGAATCCTAGGATGCTCCTACATCAAGTGTATTAGTATTCATTATAGTTAATTTTCTATACACACAAATCTTAAATGGTACATTAGATTTCAACATTTTTTTGTTTTCTTTATACACATCTTAATTGCTTATAGATATTATTCTAGCTTCTAGGTAGTAATGACACACATTATGGGATCTATTATGCGTACATGGGTCAAAAAGTGATCATTTTGAAGTGTCACCCAATACCTACTTAAAGATGTCTTAAAAATTGTGCACTACAGCCAGCTCAAAAATTGCCAATACTTATGTACAAATTCCCCAAATTAGTAGGCTATGGGTACCAATAAAGTTGCACATCTCCTCCAATTAAAGTATACAAAATTCAAACTAGTGGGGTACACGTGGGGACCTATTTGTACATAAGAAGTTTATTGATGGTTATTATTTTTGTGGTTTTATTAAAGTTAGTAATTGAGGAGTTTTTTGAGAAAGGAGTGAATGGTCATTACAACATGATTAGTTGTTGGGCCCCTTCCTTTATATACAATGTTTTCTTATTTATTCTTATATATATTTGTACATACTTGATATTTGTTGTGTTTATTATTGCATTTTATATCAAACTAGTTATCAACAATTTAGAGATTATTTTTTTATTGTTATTAATTATGTGGTGACTCTTGAGCTCACCTTGATAATATTTCCAAGGTTGATGTTATGTAGAAATAAATGGAATAATCTTGTATTTGAGTGCGGTTGTGAAGATATGTAAGACTATTTATGTTCACTAAATATATACATCTTTTGAAGGAAGTGAAGAAGTATGAGGAAGAAAGTTGATTTGTGCTTCAATGGAACTGGTCTAGGCATAGAGGAGATGCTATTATACAATTTATAATTTTTGGATGTGATCCAAAATTTCTTGTACAGGCAATGAGCCTTCCCTAGGCAATAAGAATCTTCATTTTGAGTAGTGAGCTCTAGGAAGTGTGCCTGAATGCATGTGCATCCCCATTTTAATAATTCTAATAGAGTGTGCCTATCTTGTGGGTTCATTCCCACCATGGTTTCTCCCTTAACTAAGTTTCCATGCCCAAAAATTTTGTTGTTATGCTTGTTCATGGTGTTGTGTTGATTTATGCTTCCATGCTTGATTATCAAATCTGAGAATAAGTTTAAATTGAATTAGTTTTTGAGACAACCGATTCACCCGTACTTGTCTTCCCTTTTCCCATCAATTTGTATTAGATAAGGTTCCTCCAAATAATTTTAACCACTTGAGGTGATCCAAGATAGAAGCTTACAAAAAGCACATTCCGAGATTTGATGGTACAAACTACTCTCTTTAGAAAAGTCACATGGAGTGTTATCTGAGATGCATCAGTGAACCTTTTTGGGATATTACCAACACTCAATATACTACTCCTATAAATCCTACAACTCTGGATGAGATCAAGAAGGTTGAATACAATATTAGAGCTAAGGAAGCATTATTGAGTGCTATGACTGACATTAAAATGATGAATGTTATGGAATTGAATATTGCACATGAAATCTAGAAGAAGTTGGAAACCTTGTATGAAGGTGATAGTTATGTGAAGATTAAAAATTTGTATATTTTAAAAGGAAAATATGAAATGTTGAAGATGAGCGAAGATGATAACATTACTTTTTAGACGCAGAAGGTGAATGAGCTTATGTGTAATATCATATGTAATGGGTGGATAGTTGGAAGAATCAAAGATTATTGCTAAAGTTCTTAGACCTTCACCTACATCCTACTAGCATAAAGTTGTTATTATTGAGGAGATCATAACTATGACAAATGTATCTAGAGACATGTTGATTGGTATGCTTACCAGTTTTGAAATGAGTGATTTTTTTAATTCTCTTCTGAAGATATAATCTACATTCAAGGTTACTATTTTCTGAAAGTATACGTAGAGATGTAATCTAGGATAAATTTCTTCAAGGAGGATATATAGATATGAGAAGGATATAAAATATATTGAAGATGAAGAGAGAGATCTTGAGGAGTTTGAAGATTTTATTGCCAAGAGATTTCCCAAAAGTTTTGGTAAGTATGAAGGAAAATTGTCTCTTAAATATTTTTCTTACAATAAGATAGGTCATTTTTCTTCAATGTGTCCAAAAAGAGTTCCTAAGGATAAACCTAAGAAACCTAGATTTCAGAAGATATTTTATTATGATGTTTATGAAGGTGTGACAGATAATGAATTTGATAAAGGAGATTCAAATGATAATGAATGGGTATTTATTCCTATCAAGGAAGATGATCCAATACCGATTGACTCTACTAGTTTCATGAGTGTGGAAAGAGCTTTGGTTGTACAAGTTGAAGAGAGAGAGAGAGAGAGAGAGAGATGAATGAGTTATTGACAATGGATGCTCCCATCGTATGACAATTGATAAGAGTAAGTTTCTGAGTTTGGAAAGGTGTGAAGGTAGTGTTATGAGATTTTGTGATGATACAACTGGTGTAATCTATGGTAGAGGATCCATTTCTCTTGATGGCAAGAATAATATTGATTGTAAAATATTAGGAAGTTCCAAAATTGAAATTGCATCAAGTGAAAAAGCTAAAGATAATATCTTTAATTTAAATAATGCTGATAAAAGATGAGTGATTGCTTAGATTGATGAAATTTGGTTGTCGTATAGAAGAATTCTTCATGTGAATTATGATAATATTGTTAAGATATGTTCTACTCAAGATGTGAGAGATCTTCCTAGGTTGATAAAAATTGGTAACATCATGTGCAAAGAATGCTAGTTGGGAAAACAAATTAGAGCTACTTTCAAAGTAAGAATCATTGCTCAAGTGGATTGTTGGATCTTGTGCTTACTAATTTATGCGGTCCTTATAGAGTTAGAAGTTTTCAAGGAGAAAAATATTTCATGTTGTTGATAGCTGATTATTCTAGGATGATGTGGGTTACTTTATTGAGGGAAAATTTTGAGGCTCTAGAAAAATTAAAGATTTTGAAGGCTATGGTTAAGAAAGAAATAGGTTTGAAGATGAAGTATTTGAGATTTGATAAAAGTTGTGAATTCCCTTCTAATGAATTCTATGCATTTTGTGAAGAAATGGGACAAGAAGACAATTTTATACTCCTATAACCTCTCAACAAAATGGAGTAGTGGAAATGAAGAACAAAACCAATCTAGATATCATTGGGACAATGATGTTGGAAGGAAATGTTTTTCATGTCTATTGGAGAGAAGTTGTGAGTACTACAATTTACACTCTTAATCAGGTGCATATTAAAGGTGATATTGGTAAGACTCCTTATGAATAATAGTGTGGTCATGTTCCTAATATTAAATATTTTCAAATTTTTAGAAGTAAATGTTATGTGAAGAGGGATGAAGATCTAAGGAAGTTTGATGCTAGATGTGATGAAAGAATATTTCTTGGTTATTCTACCAAAATCAAGGCCTACCAATGCTATAATGATAGACTCAAGAAGATAGTTGAGAGTGAAAATGTCAAGGTTGATGAAAGTAATATGAAACAATATAGATCCTACAAATATGATTCAAATGATCAAAATGATAGTGTAAACCAAGGAAAGAAACTTCAAACCAAGAATCAAGTTCAAATCATGTAAGACTCCCAGGCATGTAAGGTTAAATAATTCTTAAAATTAGATAAAAGGAGATAGAAATAAAGGTGTTCAAACTAGAAGAATATGTGTTGAAGATTGAGTTGAGTATTGTTTGATTTAAAAGATTGAACCTAAGGATGTGAATGAAGCATGCAAAGATGAAGATTGGGTAAAAGAAATGGAAGAAGAATTGATGCAAATTGAAAAGAATAATACATGGGTTCTTGTTACCAAACCCAAGGATAAAAATGTAATTGGAACCAAATGGGTCTTCGAGAACAAATTGAATCAGGAAGGTGAAGTTATCAGAAACAAAGAAATACTTGTTTGCAAAGGATATTCAAATATGGGAGGAAATGATTTTGAGGAAACCTTTTCTCCTATGGAAAGAATTGAAGTCATACTATTATTTCATTCTTTAGCTTCTTACAAGGATTTCAAAGTCTATCAGATGAATGTCAAGTCAACATTCTTAAATGGTGAATTGGAAGAAGTGTACATTGAGAAACTAGATGGATTTCAATTATCTGACCAAAAGGATATGGTTTGATGGTTGAAGAAATATTTGTATGGACTAATGAAAGCCCTAAGACCATGGTATGTCAGAAAGTATGTAATGAAGCTTGGATTTAACAAAGCTATTGTTGATAGTAATTTGCATTTCAAGATTGATCATGATAAAATTTTGATTCTTGAAGTTTTTTTTATGATATTCTCTTTGGAGGGAATGATAGTTTGAGAAAAGAGTTTTCTAATGAAATGAAAAATGAATTTTAAATGTCTATGATTGGAGAGATGAAATTATTTTTAGGTTTACAAATCACATTGTTAGAAAATGAAATTTGTATATTTCATTCCAAGTATGTAAAAGAGTTGTTGAAGAAGTTTGGAATGGAAGATTCAAAGTCATTTATTACTCCCATGGTGAAAGGATGTAAGTTAACTAAAAATGATGACTCGCCTATGGAAAATCAGACTAGATACATATTTGTGATTGGTGGATTTATTTATTTTACTTAGACCAGACATGATATCATGAATGCAGTTTGTATTGTTGCTAGATTTCAAGCTAATCCTAAGGAATCTCATGTTGTAGGTGTCAAAACAATTTTCAGATATTTGAAAGGGAGAATTAATTTTGGTCTATGATATCCTAAAGATGATGACTTTAATTTAAGTTCCTTTACTGATGATGATTTAGGATGAAATGTGGATGATAGGAAGAGTACTAGTGGTGGTGCATTTTTATTGGGAAAAGGATAATTTTTATAGTTGAGGAAAAAATAGAATTCTACTTCTCTATCTATTGTAGAAGCATCTAGTATATTGTTTCTACAAAAAAATATACTTAGGTGATATGGATGAAGCAAATGTTGAAGGATATCAGAGTGGTGTATGATGAACCTATTTCTATCTACTATGATAATTAAAGTGTGATTAACATTTATAAGAATCTGGTGATGCATTCAAAGACTAAACATATAGCCATCAAGTTTCACTTTTTGAGAGAAAAGGTAAATGATAAGGAAGTTAGATTGGAGTATGTGCCTACTAAAGAAAAGATTGCAAACATTTTCAAGAAGCCTTTTCATAAGGATACTTTTGAGTATCTCAAAGGGAGGTATATGTAGGGGAAATATCTACACAAGCTAAATAGGAAAGACTAATAGCACCAAACTAATAAAAGAGCGAACTAATAATCAACATAAAGCCCTACAAACAACATAAAGGAAGCATTGATGATCAAGAATGAAATAAACTAATTCAAAGAAAACCATCCAATACTCTATACTTCTATTGATTCTCTTCTCCTTGTTCAGGTGTGGCACTCAACTGTGATTTTGGCAACACCTTGACTCAAAGATCCGAGAAAATGTGATAAAAGGATTCATTTCAAAAGACTAGGTGAGAAAACATGCATAAGTTCGATACAAAATTAAGAGATGAAATTGTAAGGAATGAAGGAGGTTTATATAGGAATTTAGGGACTAGATGAACGATCGAGGTTAATTTTGTGAATTGAGATTGGACAGACGAGATAACTCAAGACTAGAGAAGCTTTGGGTAACTTTCCAAGATAGAAGATTTAATTCCAATTTAACTCAAAAATGGAGAGTTGTTTAGAAAATAAATAAGATAAAGATGAGACATTTTTTTGGACTTTTGAAAGATAAGAGTTTCCAAAATTGAATTTTGAGAAAAGAATTGGTTTTCTATTCAAAAATGATTTAATTTTTAGAAAATTGTTTTTCTCAATTTATGAGGATTTTTAATTTTTAGAAATTATAGCTGCCTTATATTTTATATTTTTCTATTTTTTGGAAGATTTAATTGAATTAAAAATTTGATTAAAAAGAAAGATGAAATTATATAGAAATTATATAGAAATTAACTAGAAATGAAATTAATTAGAATTGATGTGAAATTAAATTAATTTGGTCAATTAATTTAATTTGGAAGATTAATTAACTAATTTGAATAATTAAATTTCAATTATGGGAAATAGGAAATTGAATTCAACTAACTGATAAAGATCAATTAATTAAAGGTAATTAATTAAATAAACATAATTATTTAATTAATATTAGAGAGGTAATCAACTGATTGAAATATTGGATGTTTAGAAGAAAATAAGATGATTAATTAATGATTAAATAACCATTAACTAATGGAAAAATAATTAGTGACTTAATGTTAGTTCACAATTATGTCCATTTTTAGGTGTCTACATTTTCCCCTCTTTGATACAATGTGATTATGAGCATTGTGTCAAATAATTTTAGATCAAGTCATGTCCTAGCTTGCCCCAATGACAGCAAGTGGATTTTATGCCTTGTTAACAAATTAAGAAAAAAAATACGTCAAATGAGCATTAATTTGTTAATAATATTATGTTTCTATATGATGATGATGTATACACTATGATATGATTCCTATGTGATGATTATGGATGCATTTCTATGTTTTTGTATTTTATTTGCAAATGTATCTATCATGTATGCAAAACCTATGGTTATATGTCTGAGCACTTATTAGGACTTAATCAATTAATTAGAATAAAATTAGTTAGAAGAAAGCATTAGCAGAGATGAATTAGAAGAATTGAACTTATGCTATCAACGTGAATGATGTACTAAGTTGTTGAAAGATATTTTTTGTTAGCATGAATGATTATGAATGTTGTTAGTAGGGTAGATTAGATGTTGATCAGAGATGACTGAGTTCTTATATGTTACATTCAGATTGGTTTTGTCATTGATGTCAACATATATGCTCTCTGGACAGAGTTAATAGAGTTATAGACACAAAAGTGTTTTGCGAGGTTTTATGCTGATGAATTGAGTTTTGCAAACTTATATTTAAATTTAGGAATGTGTTCTAATGATGTGGTTGTAAGTAAAGAAAAATTTATGCAGATATGTTCAATTTATGTGAAGTTTACTGAATACTGTTCTCAGTAAGTGTTACTAGGAACTGGTGACAGTTATTCAAGATTTATTTTTTCAGCAAAGTTGAAGTTAGTTTGATGAGGTTGATATGTTGTCTATGACATATTCATGATGCTTGGATAAACATGGTAGAATCTACTTTGCATTCCGCAAAGACTTGTGGACGGCGTGAATCATGTTACTTCTTTGTGAGCCAACTACAAATTAATAATTCTATGTAAGTGTTTAGATGTAATGTAACATGTATTATAAATTCTTATTGATGTCCTATATTATTTATTGTAATTGAGAAATCCTTTTGGCCGACTCAATAATTATTAGGACTTGGTATAAAGGAAAGGTATCATAGGGTATCATAGGGATATCATGCGGTCATGAAATGTTATGAGAGCTTTGAATGTGAAATCTTTATGATCAGAGCAGAAGATGATGTTGTTGGTTTGTTGAGGACTTCAAAGGAATTGTTCAGGAAAAGAGAGTTTCTATTTTAGTCAGTCCACCCTTGGATGTGTTATCCTGAAGATTGTTTAGTGAAGATAGTCTTGAAGCAATTTTGACAGTGGGTTTAGTTTTCTTCGTTGTGTTTCTCAATCAACTCCTCACATGGTTGGGATCTTTTAGCAGGGATCCAAAGTCTCCTAAAAGGGACTCATATGTACTGATTGTATTATAATAAAATTCTAACAAATTCTATCCTTTCACAAGGAACTTTTATATTAGTACATCATCTTGTGGGCATCATTCCTACTAGGGTTTTCCCTCTGATCAAGGGTTTCCCTAGTTAACAAATCTAGTGTTATTGTGTATGTTTATTATCTTATGATTATTGTTGTTATTGATTACAAGCTTAATATTTGATAGAGTTGAATTTAAGTTAATTACTTAGGTTTCTTTAGGCCATGTGAGTATCTTGGTTCTATCTCCTAGCACGGGGGGTGGAACTTCTTAATTTCACATGGTTGGGTGGCAAATATCTTTCGAGATACTATTTGTGGTTCGTGGCTTGGATGTGTTTCAGATTTCCTATAGTGATAAAGATATCTCAATGTGTATCATGTATTATTGAAAATAAAGATGTAAAGATCTCTTTGTAAGCCTTTGGGCCATTCATGTAATTATTATTGTAATTGTACTCAGTATCAAAGATTGAAGGATTAAAGCAATGTAATCAGGGAGGGATAGTTCTAAGGGTTTTTCAAGGGATGTTATTTGGAGATTCAAAAGTTGTAAATGAAAATGCAGTCTTGTATCTTTTCTTTATCTCTCCTACGTGGAAATGAAAAGAAATATTTTAAATGTAAAGAATTAATTGAAATTGAAAAGGAAGGTATTCAATGTGTAGGAAAAGGAATGAAGTAAAAAATGAAAGATATAGTTATGAAAGAAATATTAATCTCTTACCTTTCTCTTATTTTCTGAAATGTAAAGTAAAGGAAAAGGAAATGGAATTCAATTTGAATAGTAATGAAATGCAATGTTTATATATTGGTAAATGAAATCTATAAGGGAACCTTAAGGAATTGAACTTTTTGGTTAATGAAATGTTAGAATGTTAGGGAAAGAAAATTGTTAGTTGTAATTTTGGGTTAAAAGACCTAATTCATTATGGGTTCCCTGGAGGGGACATTACAGCTCTAGGCATGTGATAGAATGATAAAAAATTATGATTGAATTGTAATGATCCACTTAGATGATGTTACTGATGTGATGTCACTTGATTCAATAGGTTCACCTCTAGAAGTTTTATTTTTGAGGTTTGTATTTGTGACCCATAGAGATGGTTGAGCAAGTGAATGCTCAGGAGTGACGACTTATCAGTCATTGTGGATTATTTTTATTGCTAAACATGCCTCAGTTCCATGTGAACCATGGTTATTCTCACTACTAAGAGAGTTGTCACTCCAACCATAACACCTTCCATTTATTGATGGGTGAGATGGTGATCACCCCTAAGGATGTATATAGATTACTCAGGATTCTAACAAGGAGTGAGATTGTATATTATGATCAGGTATATGATGGTAGAACATGCCAACAGGTTTTTGGAGATGCCATGATTGGTCATGAGAGAATTTCTTGGGATTGGTTTGTTTATTTCCCTCCTCTTCCAATAATTTTGGGTATTTTGATCAGTGGTTTCTTAAAACCTAATAGATAAGGTCACAGTTTTATTGTCAGGTGGCATCATAATTTGGAGGACATGGTTGCACACCCATACCAATTTGATTGGGGATCCTACATGTTATCATAATAATACTATAAACTCATCATGTAGTATATCGCCATGGTGTTCCATTATCAACAGGTGCAATTTTGTTACAATTATGAACTTGGGAGAACCTTCCTATCACTAGGACCATTTTAGCATGAGATCAAGATCCTGGATGACTGTATGTGTATATATATGAGGGAGTGAATGTCTAGCCTCACCTTGGAAAGTTGGATTACTAGAGACGCATGCTAGATAACGTTGATCAGTTTTGATGGTGGCCATATCTCGGTTTTGATCCCTGGAGAGAGGATGATTCAAAACTACCTTTCATGTTCATGCCTCATTAGATGATCGGTCAGACTCCTCTAGTGATTGAGAGGTTTTGTTTTCATGTATTTCTCTGACAATTTGACTGAGTGTAGGGTATACCTCAGAGTTTGGCACTATATGCATGAGTACAGGTAGAGAGGTCGATGTGGGGAACTCATATAGAGTATCATGTTTCTCATGATGAGATTATTTATTTTCCTCATGTGGCCTGGGACATGAGAGATCACATTATTGATTCTTGTATGACTCATGATTATGCCTAGTGGTTTACACAACATCCCTTTCCATGGTTCATTGATCTAGCTGAGCCAATCTCAGACATTGATGATAGATTTGATGATGATGATGATGATGATGATGATGATGAAGATGATGATGATGATGGTGGTGGTGGTGGTGGTGGTGGTGGTGGGAGAGGTGGTCAATGGAGGAAGAGAGTGGTATTGGTGAGAGGTGGTTGAGTTGGTGGTGGATGAGATTTAGCTCTTGGTCCTTTGAGAGGTGATGGCAGTGGTTATAGGGTACAAGGTGGAGGGGTGGGTGGAAAAGTGAGGATGAGGGGTGGAAGAGTGAGGATGAGAGGTGGGGGGACAGGTGGGAGAGTTGGGAGAGTTTCTCCTTAGGTCAGGATTACAAATTGGGGTATACAAAGATAGAGATTATTCAAACAGATACAAGTACCCTAGTCTCTTGCTTCATAGGTTCCTATTCCACCAGAATAAGAAGTACTAGCTTCACAAGCACCAAAGATACTTACGCAGGAGGTTAGGACTCTACAGGCTAGTGTGGCTCAATTCAGGAGTCAAATGTATTAATTTAGTGTTTTGATACAGATATTTATGGCTATGATGGCTCAACATGGTTTACAGTTTGGTTCTAGAAGAGGTGCAGGTACAGGTGGTTCAGGTGGTGCTAGTTGAGATTGTTGAGGCTTTTCATGCCTCATTAATAATACACAAAGGGGTTTTTCTTTATTTTTCCCCTTACAAAAATCTCTTGGCTCTTGTTGGATTCTTGGAAGTATTCTCTTGGTTTTAGTGTTTGATCTTACAACTCTCTCATATTTGGTTTATGGTAAAATCCTTCTTGCACTTCACTTTCTTGGATTATCTTCTTGATCTTGTTTCCATTCTTTTATTACTTATAACATGGTATCTGAGCTAGCTACTAATCCTTGTTTAAGTGTTTTGTAGGAAGGTGACATTCAAAGGAGCAAGATTTTTTTTAAGTTTTCTCTTATAGATCTAAAAAAGATTTTGCAGCTCTAACTTGTTTATTTATTAAGTTTGTTTTCTCTCTAACCATCTTTGGAAGGCTTGCCACCAAAGAGTAACTTAGGTTTTTTTAGATTTTTTTTTGGGTTTGGTTGCTTCACCGCCAAACCCAACTCATCTTTCTTCATTTCTAGTAGTTTTTTGCAAGCCCTAATCTAATATTTCTTGCAAGTTTCATCTAACTATTATTTTTTCAATTTTCTAAAAATCTTGTGCATGCAGGCTATTTTATTTTGTTGCAGGCCTAACTCCATTTTTTTCAGATTTCTAATCCCTTGCATGCAAGATATTTTACCTTTTTTCTTGCAGGCATTTCTCATTTGCTTTAGCTCAATTTAAATCTAACTTTGTTATCGATTTCAAACTATCTATCTTTCATTTCTTTCTTAGCTTCGTGCTTGTAGGAGATATTTGATTTGTTGCAGGCATTTATCTATTGTTTTATCTCTGTTTACTTATCATTTTTTATATCATAATAATATGTTGTTTATTTCTCATTTTAATCTGTGTTCTATGCAAATCTACTATTAAATCTAATCTTATTATAATCAGTTTGTTGTTTATTTCATCTCTTAAATCTAATCTCTGTAATATAATTCTTTTTGCTAGTTAAAATAAGAGTATCTATTGATTAAATTTTTTTTTGTTGTTTAATATATATTTCTTGTTGCATTGTTGCTCATTATTTTGTTCCTTGTTAAATATATGCTCATTGTTTTGATAAAATTGATATATATTTTTCTATGTATCTTTTTCTATTGTTTATTATCTAGCTGCAACTCTTTGTATTCTTGTCTCTTTTTAAAAAAATGCCTAAACTCCAACATAGCCATTTTGAATTCATTTTTATGAATAGATCAGAGAATTTGAAAAATCCACGATCTGCGTTTTGTGCAAAAACCTCCAATTTAGTTGTCATGCGAATAGTTTTCTAAATTTTGCCTTCATTTAAGAGAAATACAAGGTTCTTTACTAATATTTTTTGCAGATTTGTCATAGAAATCATTCTTTGGTTGCATTCTAGCATATAAAATATGCATTTTTATTGCAGTTTGGTTAATTAAATCTAAACTTAGCTAATTGGTCTTGGTCTTTTATCTCTATTTAGTTGATTCTTCTATATTAATTTAGTCCTTTCAACTATTCGTAGCTTAGTATTTAAGTTTATTTTACTATTTTTTAAATCTATTTGACTAGTTTGTAAATGAATTTGCTTAAATCTAAAAGTTAAATTATTTTTATATTTTAATGCTAGCTTGGTTTTAAATTATTTTATTAGATTGATACTAATTTAAATTCATTTTGTTATCTTTCAATTCAATTTGTTAAATCCATTGATGTAATATTCGTTTGATATTAATTTGATTTTAAAATTTGCTTGTTGAAAATTTGAATGTTAGTTTTTTTAATAGACTCCTGGGCCCAACGTGTGGAGCAATCTTGATGATAAAGATCCTCCTCCCTCTTCTACTACTACTCTTGCAGGTTGAGGGTTTTTCATCTATATAGTTTTTTTTATGAATAGTTGTTTGTTTCCAGCCTAAGTGTCGTGTGAACTCGCGGGGTGATTATTTCCCCCGACTCTTTTTTGTGAATATTGTACTTTAATATTTTATATTAAATAGAAAAGGCCTCTATTCATCAAAATTAGTTAATTTGATTCACATTTAAATCACATTTTTAATTTCCAAATCCATTTAAATTCAATTAATTCTAGTTTATATTTAACATAAGCTTTTGATTTAATTTTTTTTTTGTTTCTAACAATTTGCATAAACAAGTCTTAATTAACATTATTACATTGTTCATTATACTTTTTTATTCACGATTACACCCTTAATTTAATTTTAATCAATTTATATCCTTTATGTTAAAACATTTAATAAAATTTTAATTTTTTTAAAAGAATTCAATTTGTTTTATTCAAAGCTTCTTAACCTTAGAGTAAATTCTTTTTAACATTAGATATTCCTTGTATCTCACTTTGCTAACGTTAATTTAATCATTTAATTAGTTAATCATGTCTACCCTAATTCTGAAAATCAAGTTAAATAACTCTAACTATCATCAATGGAAAACACACATCTCATTTATATTTCATTTTAAACATTTACTCCAAGTTGCTACAGATGCCACTACTGAACCAACTGCCACTGTTGCTCAAAATGTCAAAGATGCATGGAAAGTTCAAAATGAAGAAGCTCTTGGTCTAATTGGTCTTTCAGTTATTCCTGACTTATATGTATTGATTAGACATTGCACCAAAGCTCATCAAGCGTTGGCCATTTTGCAACAAACCTATGATAGCTCCATCGAATCACGTAAGATTCAGCTCCAAGATAACTTGGAAGACCTCAGGTATATTGACTTTAAATCCATGGATGAATTTTTACTTAAATTTGATGCTATCAAAACTCAATTAAATGGTGTGAACGTTACTTTAAGTGATATTAGACTAATTACTATTATTCTCAAGAAGTGTCTTCCTAAAGAATTTCAGTAGATAATTACTAACATACATTCTCGACTTGATATTCCTAGTTTAGCTCCTCAGTTAACTTATGGTATATTTCAAAATCTTTTACATCAAGAGGAAGCTAAGTTATTGCAATTTGGTACTCTTAGATCTTCTGAACATGCTTTTATGTCTAAGCATCAAAATAAAAATCCCAGCTCATATAATAATACCTCTAATAATAATTATCATAGTAACAATTATAATAATTATAACAATACCCATCATAATGGTAGCAATAATCGCAATAACAATCATAACTCAAATCATCAAAGACCCCATTACACCTATTGTGGGAAAGACTGTCATGTTACTAATACCTATTTTAAAAAGAAAAAGGATAAAAGACCCATGAATCAACCATCTAATTTTGTGGAGGATAATGGTAATCAATCTCATCATGCATTTACAATTCGTCATAATGTTACCAGCCCTTTTTAAGTGGTTTGGTGCATCTTCAGGGGGTATTTCTTTCTTTAGTTATTAAATTATTACTTTATATCACTGATGTTGCTCAAAATTAATTTTTTCAAGTATTGTGAGTAATCTTTCAACATTGTCTTCTAGTGGCTAATTATTGGGCATTACTGTTGGAGGTTTGCCAGCAAGCCAGTGCTGACTGTATGTTTGTCATTGATGACAACATATGGTAAGTAGCATGCATTGAAGACTTATGTAGTAATTTTTGAGTATATGTTGCATGGACATGTTATTAGCATGATATCATGGATGTAGAGATTAACTATTAGTACAAACAGTTATATAGCAGCTTGTGTCAGCAGTGTTCTTGATAGAGTTATAGGCAGTGTCCTATGAGTGATTGTCCATATCGTAATCATGGAGCATTACGACTTTGGATATGTGATGAAGACATGTTAGTGATGTTACATTCATGGATGTAGAGTCTGATGATTAGTAGAAATGAATTTATGCAGTCGCCATTCACCAATAGTAGTTTCCTATGTTTAGTCAAAAGAGCCGACAGAGACTATATTGGTTCTGGAGTTGCGCCTATCATTTTGGTATGCACCCTTGGATTAGTGCTTGGAGAAGAGTCAGTAATGTTTGGTTAAGAACGCATGATGTAATTCAGCTTGAGGAGAAAGATCTAGTTAGTTTGATAGAGCCGATAGTGTATAGCGTGCGTCTACAATTATCTTATTGGACAGGTCCCAGAATGTGTTGTGTGCTTAGTAGAGCTGACTGAATTATTATTGGAGTTTTTTATGGCTTCTCTAATATGATTTCAAGGTGGTTCTAATAGGCTAACTTGATTATATCATTTAGAGGAAAGATATTTATAGGCAGTCATTTGTGATTGCTAGTGTGTGGTTCATAGTTGATTGCGAAGAGCATAGCAAAGTGTGCGAAGTGTTGAGACATCAGAAGAAGGTCTATGTGACCAAGTCAAGTATTTTTGCTATACATTGGAGCTGATCCAAATAGCAGGTCAAAGTGCACTTCACCAAGATCTAGATATAGTGTGTATCTGTTATTCAAAAGGTTGTAGCCTTCACCCATTTGAGCAGTGTGCTCTTAGATAGTACATCCTCACCCCTAACAGGGTTAATTGTAAAAGACTCCTAATAGGGTCTGACCCTTGACCAAGTCACTGTACTAAATATATTGTAAAGTAACTCCTAACAGGGTTAAGGATCTTCTAACAAGGATCATAATACAGTAGTGCATATTATTAGTGGGTGTCAATTCCCACCAGGGTTTTTACCTATTTAGGTTTCCCTGTAACCAAAATATTGGTGTTGTGTTCAAGTGTTCTTTCATTGTATTTGCTTATGTTTAAGTATACTTAATTGGATAAAGAATTGAAACTTGTAGATAACTGATTCACCCCCCCTCCCCCTCTTAGTTATCTCTTGGGACTATTCCTAACAATTGGTATCAGATCCAAGTGCCTCGAAGAGAAAGTTTAATAGCTTGAGGCTGATCAGATAGAATTCTTTAGAAAAGACAGTCCTAAGTTTGATGGAGAGAATTATCTTGATTGGAAGAACAAGATGATGACACATTTGCAGTGCATTGCTTTTGAAGTTTTTGAAGTGGCTATCAAGGAAGTTGAGATCCCCTCTCTAGAAGATCTTACAAAGGATGATTCTACAAGCAAGTAGAAGGATTTGTTCCATCAGAATGCAATAGCAAAAGAAGCCCTTATCAGTGCCCTATCCGTTAGTGATTTTTCTGAGATAAAGAAAATAGACATAGCCTACAAGATATGGAAGCACCTAGAAGACATGTTTGAAGGAGATAAACAAGAAAAGGATGCATGCAGAAAAACTTGGAAGAAAAGATACAATGCATTAGAGATGCTACCTGAAGAGAACATCAGAGCTTACAACCAAAGGATTAATGAAGTAGTTGAGGGAATTAGGAACAATGGTGGAGAGATATCGGAAGAAGACATTATGGATAAATTGATGACCACTCTCACAGCAGAGTATGAAAACAAGATCAACATATTTGATGAGACCATGCAGCTTACATCAAATTTTAAAAGAGAGACATTGATCAGCAAAATTTAAGCTTTTGAGATTTCAAGATTGAAGACAGAACCTAAAAGTGAAACAACCTTCAAAACATCATTCCATGGTAAGAAATCTACAAACACCTCTGGTAATGTTGATGATGATGATGAAGAGAAAACACTAGATGATTTCATTGCTATGATTGCTAAAAGAGAAAAGAAAGGAAAAGGAAAATATGAAGGTCAATTACCATTCAAATGCTTTTCATATAATAAGATTGGTCACTTTGCATCTAAGTGTCCTACAAGAGTTAAAAAGTTTAACAATAACTACAAGCCTAAGTATTCAAAGGAATGCTACTATGCTGGAGATGGAGTATCAGATGAAGAATCAGGAGAAGAGGAGATTAGATTCATTACTCTTGAAGATGAAAATAATTCACAAGAGTTAGCACTAATTTCACAAGTAGACATTAGGACAGATTGGATCATTGACAGTGGTTGCTCACATCACATGACAGGTGACAAAGATAGATTTGTTCATTTGGACAGATACAAAGGAGGCATGGTCAGATTTGGAGATAACTCTCCTAAACCTATCATTGGTCGAGAAGCCATCACCTTGGGTGGAAAGAATAGCACTGATGATATTATTTATTTTGATGGTTTGAAAAATAACCTACTAAGTGTTGGGAAGTTGCTTGACAAAGGCTATAGATTGGAGTTCAATGGAAACAAGTGTATCATTAACAAAAGGTAGGAGAAATAATTGCATCAGGATCAAAGACTAAAGGTAATGTTTTTCAGCTTAATCCAAAAGCAAGTTGTTTTATTGCTAAAGTAGATGATAGTTGGCTATGGCACAAAAGACTATGTCATATCAAATTTGATAACATAGTTAGGATAGTAATGTTAAGGCATTTAGAGACCTACCTTGCATACGAAAGCCAGTTGATACTATATGCAGGGAATGTGTAATGGGAAAGCATGTGAGGAATTCATTTAGAAGCAAGCATAATTCAACAGAGAACAAGTTGGATCTGATTCATACAAACCTATGTGGACCAACTCAAACAAGATCATACTATGGTGAAAGGTATTTCATTTTTTTTTAGATGATTGCTCTAGAATGATGTGGGTTGTGTTCTTGAAAGATAAGTCAAAAGCACTTGAGAAGTTCAAAATATTCAAAGCTAAGGTTGAGAATGAATTTGGACTTAAGATAAAAATGTCTAAGGTCGAATAAAGGAGGAGAATTCACTTCTAATAGATTCTATGAGTATTGTGAAGAACATGGCATAAAGATATAGTTAAGTTCACCTAGAACACCTCAGAAGAATGGGATTGCAGAGAGAAGAAACAAGATTTTCCTTGACATAGCGCACACCATTATGATTGAAGGAAAAGTTGCACACACCTATTGGAGAGATGCAGTCAATATAATAGTCTATACAATCAATAGAATACAATTAAGGCCCAGCACAAACAAGACACGTTATGAGCTATGGTTTGGTAATGTTCCCACAGTGAAATACTTTAGAATCTTTGGAAGAAAGTGTTACATCAAGAGGGATGAAGCAGTGGGCAAGCTTGATGCAAGAAGTGATGAAAGTATTTTTCTTGGTTACTCTACTAAAATTAAAGCTTATAGATGTTTTAACTTAAGATTGAAGAAGATCATTGAAAGTGCTCATGTTAAGATTGATGAGAAGTTTATGGTCCAAGAAAGATATCATGATTACTCACCTATGATTGAAGAACCTAGACCCTCCACTAGTGAGACAGTTGTTGAAGAGATGTTTGACAATATCAATGTATTGTTCAATGACCCTGAAACAAGTGAAGAAGAAACTTAGAAGGAAGATGAGACAGTATCACCTAAAGTTCCAAAGTTTACATCTAGAAATCATTCCAAGAATGATATCATTGGAGATTAGAGCGGCAAAGTCTTAACAAGATCACAAGAAAAGAATTCAGCTAGCAATGAGGCGGCATGTTTACTATCTCAGATTGAACCTTTAAGTGTTGAATATGTATTTAATGATTTAGATTAGCATGATGTTGTGAAAGAAGAACTAGATTAGATTATCAAGAATGATACTTGGGAACTGGTCCAAGACCTAGTGATAAGAATGTGATTAGAACAAAGTGGATATTCAGAAACAAGATGAATGAAGATGGCACAATAGTAAGGAACAAAGCAAGGTTAGTATGTAAGGTATATGCACAAAGAGAAGGCATTGATTATTTAGACACATTTGCACCTGTGAGTAGATTAGTAGCTATTAAGTTGTTTCTAGCTTATGCAACAGTCAAAAACTTCAAATTCTATCAAATGGATGTCAAGTCAGCATTCTTGAATGGAGAATTGAAAGAAGAAGTATACATTGAGTAGCTAGGGGGGATTCACCTTATCATATAGACCTGATATGGTATGTAGATTGAAGAAGGCCCTCTATGGACTTAAGCAAGCCCCTAGACAATGGTACGAGAGACTTGATTGATATATAGCTAAAATTGGATTCAAGAAAGGAGAAGCAGATTGTAATCTATTCATAAGAGAGACATCTGAAGGTCTACTACTGGTAGCTATATTTGTTGTTAACATTATCTTTGGAGGTAATGATAAACTTAGTGTTGAATTTGCTAAAAAGATGCAAAGCAAATTTGAGATGAGCATGATTGGACCTATCAAATAATTTTTGGGATTGAATGTGCAATAGAAAGAGAAAGGTATTTTCATTAATCAGACCAAGTATGTGAAAGAGATATTAAAGAAATTCAAGATGGATGATTGCAAACCAGTGGGTACACCTATGATAACAGGATGCAAACTTACAAAAGAAGATGATTCACTAGCAGTAGATATAACATTGTACAAGTCTATGATTGGCAAACTTATTTATCTTACTTAGACCAAACCAGATATTTCCAATGTAGTTGGCATTGTTGGAAGATTTGCAGCAGAGCCTAAACAAAGTCACCTCATGGAAGTAAAGAGAATATTTAGATACTTGCAAGGCACTATAGACTATGGTCTATGGTATCCTAATTCAGAAAATTTTGAGCTTCATGTATATACTGATGCAAATTGGGCAAGATGCGTTGATGATAGAAAGAGTACATCATGAGGAGCAGTGTTTCTTGGTGACAGACTTGTCACTTAGACAAGAAAGAAGAAAAATTATATATCTCAGTCAACAACAGAAGCAGAATATGTTGCAGCAGCCCTAAATTATTCTACAATTGTTTGGATCAAGAAAATGATAAAGGATTTTGGAATTTAGATTGACTATCCTATTGTTATAAATTGTGATAACACTAGCACTATCAATATGTCAAAGAACCCTGTGATGCATGCAAAGACAAAACACATTGAGATCAAGTATCACTTCCTAAGAGAGAAAGTAGTAGAAAAAGAAGTTAAGTTGGACTATGTGAGTACTAAAGATCAGCTAGCAGACATTCACAAAGCCCTTGCCAAAGGATACTTTTGAGTATCTCAAGGAGAAGTTGGGAGTAATTCCCTTCCCTGATTCTGCCTAGAAGAAAGAAGAAAGAGCATCAATCCTCAGGGACTGATGGATGGTTGACTACTCTACCTCAGGAGTAGTACCAGTGCTTAAACTAGTTGGCACCCTTTTTCATTGATGTCAAAGGGGGAGTAATATATAGTCATGAAAAAATAGAAGTAAAAGGAGTAATATACTAAGGGGGAGTAGTATTTAAGTGGTTCAGTTGAGGAAATCGAGAATGTTAAAGAATATTGCAGTAGATGGAGGATTCATCCTTGGGTGAGTTTTGAAGAGGAAATGGAGAATGTTATAAAAGAAATTTTCATTTGGGTTGGTGGTTTTTTTCATTCCATATGTTTCCATCAATGCCAAAGGGGGAGATTGTTGGAGATTTTTCAGCAAGCCAGTGTTGACTATATGTTTTTCATTGATGACAACATATGGTAAGTAGCATGCATTGAAGACTTATGTAGTAAGCTTTGAGTATATTTTGCATGGACATGTTATCAGCATGATATCATGGACACAAAGACTAACTGTTAGTACAGATAGTTATATAGAAGCTTGTGTCAGCAATGTTCCTGAAAGAGTTACAAGCAATGTTCTGTGAGTGATTGTCCATACCATAATCATCGATTCTTGTGCCTTTGGATATGTTATGAAGACATGTTAGCGATGTTACATTCATGGACATAGACTTTGATGATCAGTAGAAATGAATTTATGCAGTCGCCATTCACCAGTAGTAGTTTCCTATGTTTAGTTAGAAGAGCCAACAGAGATTATATCAGTTCTGGAGTTGTGCCTATCATTTCGGTATGCACCCTTAGATTAGTGCTTGGAGAAGAGTCATTAATGTTTAGTTAAGAACGCATGATGTAATTTAGCTTGAGGAGGAAGATCCAGTTATTTTGGTAGAGCCAACAGTGTGTAGTGTGCGTCTATAATTATCTTATTCGACAGGTCCCAGAATGTGTTGCGTGCTTAGTAGAGATGACTGAATTATTATTGGAGTTTTTTATGGCTTCTCTAATATGATTTCAAGGTGTTTTTAATAGGCCGACTTGATTATATCCTTTAGAGGAAATATATTTATAGGCAGTCATTTGTGATTGCTAGTGTGGTTCATAGTTGATTGTGAAGAGCAGAGCAGAGTGTGTGAAGTGTTGAGCCATCATAAGAAGGTCTATGTGACCAAGTAAATTATTTTTGCTATACATTGGAACTCATCTAGCTAGCAAGTCAAAGCACAGTTCACCAAGATCCATATATAGTTTGTATCTGTTATTCAAAAGGTTGTAGCCTTCACCCATTTGAGCAATGTGCTCTCGAATAGTGCGTCCTCACCCCTAATAAGGTTAATTGTAAAAGATTCCTAATAGGGTCCAACCCTTGACCAGGTCACTATACTAAATATATTGTAAAGTAACTCCTAACAGGGTTAAGGATCTTCTAACAAGGATCATAATACACTAGTGCAGATTATTAGTGGGTGTCAATCCCCACTGGGATTTTTACCTATTTGGGTTTCTCCATAACCAAAATATTGGTGTTGTGTTCAAGTGTTTTGTCATTGTGTTTATGCTTATGTTTAAGTATACTTAATTGGATAAAGAATTGAAACTTGTAGATAACTGATTCACCCCCCCTCTCAGTTATCTCTTGGGACTATTCCTAACTATTACTTGCTTTCATCTTTTATATAATCTACTATTATGCACTTAGTTGCATCATTTATAAGTTCCATTTGATCCATTATTTTAATTTTTAAGTTGCACTAAGATGCACTTACTTAGTTGATGTTTATCAACTTGTTCCATTTGTAAGTTGCACTGGGATGCTTAATTGATGTTTATCAACTTGTCCCATTTTTAAGTTTAACTGGGATGCACTTACTCAGTTGATATTTATCAACTTGTTCCATTGGTTATTTTTTTTCCTCATGGTGAGGATGGTGCTCTTAAACTTTTTCCTAAATTTTGTTGGATATCTCTTATACTTGGAAGGAAATATGTTTTTTCTCTCTCTTAATCCTTAGTTCAAATTATTATTTATCATATGTCTATATTTATTTGGTTAATGTTTGTTTAGGTTATTATGTCTCCTTGATTATGGTTCTTGATGTCCTACTTGAATTATGATTTTGTCTCTCACATTTCTCTTTGTAAACTTTGTAATGTGATGATGAGTTTACATACTTCATTTCTTAGATCGAGAGTCATGCAGGTTGTGGACAAATCACCCATATACTTGCAGTTATGACTCATTAATGGACTATCTATATCCATGATATCGATGCAGTGTTGATGTAGATTTCATTAGTTGGCCTTGTTTGTGGTCTTTTGTGCATTAGTGTATTTATTTTGAGATAGGAGAGTGGATTGTTGACCATTTGGTTTATCTTGATTCCATTTTAGCTCCTTTTCTTTTTTAATAAAATCTCATGCAAAATTTGCATAGTTTCACTAACTTGAATGTTATATGATATTCTACTAGATAGTTGCCTTTTGTTCTTGTTCTTTGTTCTATGTTTTAGGTGATCCTTCAAGGAAAATTCAAGACATCAATTCATTCACACAAATCTTATGAATCAAACGTCTACTTACAGATGTGGATATTCTTCCACTTGAACATATTTAAAGGAACCATCCACTTCTCTTGGCTCTACAAAAGATGCATGTATAACATAAGGTAGACTATTTGCACATTTGAAGACAATTCATTTCTTCCTTATATTGAAGAACAAGTTGCATATTTTTGTAAATTTTAGGTTTAATATCCATTGATGTAATCACTCCAAGTAAATATTAAAGGGGGGTGTTAGAATTAGTAACCTTTCCTTGGTTGTTTTATTTAATTTGAGGATAAACCAAGGTATCTTGTTTTATTTATTTTAGGATATTCCTAAAGGAATTTCTACATGTAATTTTGTCCTCTAGTCCAAGTGGGAGGACAACTCATATTCTTTAATTCCTTTAATAAGGAAAATAGTCTATTCCTCATTATGAGGATTCTCACACTTGGCACACACTTAGTATGAATGTGGCACTCATTCACATAGGGAGTTCCATGAAAACTCCTTCACTCATCTCTACTTAAGAGATGCTTCTCCACACACTTGAGATAATCTTTTCTCATGCCACTTTTCTCACAATTCTTTCACACAATTTCTCTCCTCTTGCATAGTAGTTCTATCATATTGTATTGATCTTCTTGCTCATATTCTTTCTTTCTCTCTTTAGGCTTTTCATGCCTCATTCATAATACACAAAGGGGTTTTTCTTTGTTTTTCCCCTTACAAAAATCTCTTGGCTCTTGTTGGATTCTTGGAAGTATTCTCTTGGTTTTGGTGTTTGATCTTGCAATTATCTCATATTTGTTTTATGGTAAAATCCTTCTTGCACTTCACTTTCTTGGATTATCTTCTTGATCTTATTTCCATTCTTTTATTACTTCTAATAGGAATTCAGTGGATACTATCCTTTGAGCCTAGGTTGTAGCTTATTTGTTACATATTCACAATGGTATTTATGCTTGGTGTGTCTTGTGTGTGTTTAAAACATTGAATGAACTCCTAATAACACTTAAAGCACTTAACAAAGCATTTCAAAATTTCACACAAGACTACTTCAAGGCATTTAAACACTTTTGCACAACCTTCCACAAATTGTTCCAAGTACCAAAGTTTCAAAAACATTTGCAATATTAAGATAGACCTTTTCTTTTCATATAGCCTCCATTCTTGCATATTTTAGCTTTCATATAGCCTTCATTCTTGCATGTCTTAGTTTGCATAATAATATTTTCACAAGCCATCATTATTTTTTTATCTTATTTTGCATATTAGTGTGCATAATAGCCCTCTCATACACATTACTTTGCATAGTATAGCTTGCATAATTAGTCCTCACAATAGCCTTAATCATAAATCCTCATCTTGCATAGTTCACCCCCAATTTTAGTCCTCATTTACAAACTCCATTATAGCCTTTTGCATATTCATTTCCCATTTAGGTCCCTTGAAAGTTTTATTCAAAAATCTGAAAAAAATGTCAATATTAGAGGCTTCCCCTTTTGTTGGTGAGTAAAGGATCTTGACTTTGGTTGGTCTTTTTATTAGTCTCTTTGACTTTTATCATTTATCTTCGGCCAAGATCTACCTTAGTTTTGGGAGAGCTTGATCTTGTCCTTTTATCATCTTTGATCTTTTATTTCTTTTTCCAAAGTCAAGATCTAAATATTCATCCTATTGGGGTTGTCCTCTTAGATTTACATTTTCCAAGGTTCTTTAAAAAACTTTCCAAAACATCCAAACATCCAAAAATCCAAAAAAAGAAAAATTCCATTCCAAAAATCAGATTGCATAGAGCCTTAGTTACATGTCATTTAGTCTACATTTCTCATCCAAAAATCATATTGCACATACCTTAACTACATATCATTTAGTTTACATAGTTTGCATAACTTAGATTTCTTAAATCAACTTGCATCAAATTCTTAATTGCATATCATACAACACTTTTCATGTTGTTTTTATAATCTCAAAAATCCCAAAAACATACTCTGCATTTTGTTCCAAAATTCAAGAATCCAAAAATTAGACTTTCAAGATCACAAGTTACATGAACTAAAATGAATCTCCCCTTGAAAAATCAAAGAATCACTTTGCAAAATAGACCAACACTTTGTCACAAGTTTGCAAAATACACCTTGGGTTTTGGTAAATAGTCTTCCTATCATTCTTGGTTACACAAAGTGACATCATATTGAGTTCAAATCTTGTCACAAACTTGTCCTAAGATCAGATTCCATCATCATACTTTTAGATTGTCTTCTCTTTAGTGGTGTGTGTGAAAAACCACATAGGTTTCTTAACCTTGACTTGGATCTAAGTCACTTACAACTCCCTCTCAAAGAAGACACTTTCCCGCTTCCATTTTGCTAAGGATTTGGTCAAAACTTGATTGTTCTCAACTACACTACATTTTTAGATAACCAAGATATGCCTATTCAAACTAGAAACTCTTCTCAGCATCTTTTAGAAGAGAATCCTTTCACATTTGAAAACAATCCGCTTTTTGAAGACAAACCCAAAACCTCTAGACAATTTGAATATCATCAAGCGAAACCCTCTTATCACAAAATGTTTGGATGAGGGAAACAACATGAAGACTACCATCTTAATAACCATGATTTTAGTGCTCATGATGTTGATCATGATGATTCTTCCAATGAGTCAGAGCTTGATGAAGAAAGCATTGCCCAGTGTAAGGAAAACAAGGAGTTTCTCAAAATGATGAAAGTTATCATGGCTAGGGAAAAGGAACATTATTTCCTTCAATTGGCAAAGCAAGGAGCACAACTGCCTCCCCAATATAGAGTAGAGGACGTCATTGCCAAAGAGGAGGAAACTCCTCTAATATTTATCACCAAGCAAATGCAAGCACAACAACTTGAACTAAAAATAATGAAGAAGAGTTAAGAGAAACCCACTTCCAAATACTCTATTGACTCCATTTTCCCATTCCCATTTGACAAAAACCTTTACTTACCCCCCTTCCCGCAAGGGGTAGAAATCCCAAAATTTGACAAGTATATGGGGAATTCTGATCCACAAGACTATATCACATAATTTTTTGCACAATGCATGGAGTTTATGCATGAAAATACATATCTTATGCATCTATTCCCTCAGAGCTTGGGAGGTCAAGCGATAGAGTGGTTTTCAAAGTTACCCACGGGCATTAAAAATTTTGATGAGCTTA
Source organism: Chamaecyparis obtusa (assembly GCA_027943335.1). Lineage (NCBI taxonomy): Eukaryota > Viridiplantae > Streptophyta > Pinopsida > Cupressales > Cupressaceae > Chamaecyparis > Chamaecyparis obtusa. The sequence goes on along the minus strand of BSBK01001519.1, from coordinate 3,129,495 downwards.
TAGAAAAATTCCTTCAACACTACTTGTATAACATCCAACATCCTATTATAATGACAGACCTTTGCAATACCAAACATAAAATAGGAGAAATTTTCTTGACATTCCTTCAGTGATGGAGGAAGATCTTTTCACGATATCCACGTCTCATTCCTGAGACTGAGAAAATGGACATCTTTATCAGCTTACTGATTCCAAAGTTGAGATTCCCCATTCAACTACAAGACCCTGACACCTTCGACAAGTTGGTGAAAAATGTGCTCAAAATAGAAGATGTACTTGTAAAGAAAGGGGAGATTACCCTTTATAAAGAAAACAAGTTCAATTCCAATCCCAAAGATAAAAATAAATATTGGAATAAAAACAAGAATGTGGTGAATGATGGGGTGGTAGACCAAGTTGTTCCTCCACCTAAACCAATAGTATTCAATCTAACAAGTGGCACTAAAGCCCTTAAAGCTACTAAAAACACCGCCAAAGCCCCATCCAAGGGCACAAGTAATCTTCTCAAAGACAAACCATGGGCTAAGCCCAACTACAGCTTCACACCTCTTGGAGAGTCCTATGGGTCGGCACTTAAAACTCTTCTCGCAAATCAACTTATCACTTTACCAGACAATTCCAGGCCCTATGAACCGGAAATGAAACCTAAGTGGTGGAATGACAATGATTACTATGATTATCATAGAAATAAGGAGCACAAGATTGAGAATCGCATGCGACTCAAACATGAGATCCAATATCTCATTGACAATGAAGTGATCATAGTGGACAACCACACCACCAATATGGATCACAAAGCATTTAAAGACCCTTTACCAAAATATGAAAAAGGGGAAAGTTCTAAGCAGAAAGAAGGTGCCCAAATTAATCACACATATGGTACCAATGACAATAATGTCATCAATATGCTTGAGGAAGCCCCTTTCAAACATTGTAATGTCATCATTATTCCTAAATGAGATGAAGAGTCCAAAGTTGCCAATGCAGTGACTCGAGCGCAAGAGAAAGTCACTTTGGGGGGAGAAAAAACTCCCATTACCATAGATCAATCATCAAAGCGCTCCTCAATAGGAAAACAACTAGCTATAACCACCCCCAAGACATTGAATTCTAAACAGTTGGTTCCACCACATGTTGCTGACTATAGTATTGTTGAGCACCTAAAAAGGACCACTGCTCAAATATCAATCTTTGAATTGCTTAAGATATCTCCTGCTCATAAAGAGATCTTAGATCAAGCCTTATCAAATGCCAATGTCCCCAAGGACTTGGATTTAGATTAGTTCTAGTCTATGGTAGGTCATTTGATCTCACCACACTATCTATCATTTTCAGAGGAAGATGATAATTCCTTGAGTCACCCACACAATCATCCACTGCACATTGAATTCATGATCTGTAAACATCGAGTCAAACAAGTATTGATAGATGGAGGCATGGGATTAAATATCTGCACATACAAACTCATCGAACAGCTAGGCTTGTGTGAATCTTCTATTGATCCCAAAAAGAAGATAATAATAAAAGCTTATGATGAACAAAAGAGATCTTCCAAAGGTCTTATATGCCTACCAATCAAAGTGGGGCCAATAGAAAGAGAGGTAATATGTCAATTCCTTGATCTCCCACTAGCATACAATATCTTGTTGGGTCATCCTTGGATTCATGAAATGCAAGTAGTACCATCAACATTTCATCAATGTATCAAATTTCCCTTTAATGGTATGGAAGTTACTGTGCATGTAGACACCAGTTATGTCTGCAACACCTTAAAATAGGTAGTTGATACACTCATACCTCATAACAGTGAAGCAGCCACTTCAGAATAGGGAAAATCCATGATGGCAGAAATGGAAAAGAGGTTGAAACTCATAGATACTAGAATGGGAGGATACTATATTGAACCTGTCTTGTCCATGACATCACTACCTGTGTCTCCTAGATCACATGGAAAGCCTTCAGAGGTTATGAGACCTACTATAACACAACCATGATTTATCTATGATCAAAGCTTTTTCCAAGCCACTATGCCTCTAGAAGATGAAAATGAAGAAAAGGCCATTCTAGCATGGCTCTACAAAGAACCCGAGATACTGAGACAAAAGATTGTGAGATATCCCCCAAAAATTATAGTAAGGGGTATGTTCTAGCTACACACATGGGCTATAAAGGGAAAGGACCCCTATAAATTAATGATATAGGGCTTTTTGAACCACTTCATATGGAATTCTGAAATCCTAGGGATAAGACTAGTGTTGGTTTTAGAGAAGCTAGGTTCCAACTGATTGTCGATAGGGATGGTCCCTTTTTTATTTAGATGGTGATGATGAAACTGAAATTAACCCCCTACCCTTCAAGAAACTATTACACATTGGCATAGAAGATCCTTCCTATCAAGATGAACCAAATCTTCCACAATGGTGGAGAGATCTGAATGAATTTAGTTACCCAACAAAAGATATTATCCAAGGACAAACCAATCAAGAGTTATCTGGTAGGCACCCCAATTGGGGACAGCTGGTCACCACCTCACATGTGATGGACCTTCCTCATTTCATGGATCCTAATGACCTGTATATACCACCAGAAGAAGAAATACATCAAGAGGAGGATGAAAAACCTCCTATAACTATTGCACAACACCTAGCTCGATCTATGGATAGCGAGACCGACTCACACAAGTATGAATGGGACATACTCTCTAATGAAATAGTGGATATTGAGATTGATGTGATACATACGTATGCCACTACTCCAAACATGGAAAGAGGGAAAAGCTCAAACTATCAAGAGCACATGACTAAGGAGGATCTCTCTAATCCTTCCATAGAGATTATTCCCATAACACCTATATTATCCATTCATAATCGGCAAGCCATTAGGGCTGATTTTGCACATTGTGGATATATCAGAACTCATCCCCTAATAGCCACATGGAATCTGGGAGGAGGCTTAAACACAAGAAGTACAGTGACTCATAATTTTCCACATAATGGTAATATCCAAAACTCTATAGCACAGATGACCTGACAATTCTCTAACTTAACAATCTGGGATTCATATGAGACAGGTATCAGAGACCCAGTAGAATCTTCTACTGGTAGAAACACAACAAGAACAAACACCATATCACTCCTAGGAAGATCTAGGATTGAATTAGTTCCAATCAGAACATGGATTCAATAGGAAGGTGCTATAGATACTAGAACACATCGTGAGAGAGTTCCATGTCCTAGGATTAGATTAAATGGATTATATTCTCACATAACTAATGCGAACTTCAATAACAATGATGAAAATATTTTTTCTCTAAAATCATTATTTTGAGATGACATTATAGACCTTAACTTTCTGGTCACAAGATATGATGAACATATCATGAATTCCCTAGAACCAGTCGATGACATATCCCTCATACATCCTAACCTTATTGACTGGACACAACAGCATCACCTGATTGACCTTCCCACCTTCTCAAATGACTATTCCTCGACTTGCCATCTCAATGCTATTGAACCTGTCACTTCTTCCACTAGCAAATCTCGAATCAACATGATTGAAGAAAATATCAAGTACCTCAGTCACAAAATTAAAAGAAATAAAGGTTTTGAGGGAGAAAACCACATTATGGTGGTCTCAGAACACAAAATAGTAAAAATAAAAGACATATCTGATGGTGAAAACCTCTCTAGGGTGCCAGATGATGGGGTGCTTGATATCTTGCCCAATCACTTCTAGGAGCAACCATCAGTTCTCATAGAACCTACATAGGAAATCAACACTATAACTGAGGGCCAGCCATAGATAATTCACCTGGCACAGTCATTATCAGCTGAAGAACTCACAACATTCACTCAATTCTTCAAAGAAAAAAAGATCAATTTTGCATGGACTTATTCAAATATGCCAGGATTAGATCTAGATCTGATAATGCATCATCTTTCCATTGCACCAGGAATCAAACCAGTTAAACAAAAATTGTGCAAGATGCATCCACATATGGCTCTCTTAGTCAAAGTTGAACTAGAAAAGTTACTCAAGGCTGGGTTTAACAAGGCAATAGCTTATGCAGAATGGATTTCAAACATTGTACCAGTCACTAAGTCTAATAAATCCATCAGGGTATGCACTGACTTCAGAGATCTCAACTGAGCCTATCCTAAGGATGAATTTCCTTTGCCTAATATTGACATGATTGTAGACATGATGGCTAAATATGATATGTACTCTTTAATCGATGGTTTCTCTGGGTACAATCAGATCAAAATCACCCCAGAAGACCAAGAAAAGATGACATTTACCTGTGCTTGGGGAATATTTTTTTGGAATGTAATGCCTTTCGATTTAAAGAACACTAGAGCAACCTATCAAAGAGTAGTAGCTACCATCTTCTATGATATGATCCACTAGAACATGGAAGATTATGTAGATGACGCTATTGTTAAAACTAAAAAAAGGTCTACACATCTACATGGTCTAGGACAAATCCTAGATAGGATGGAACAATTTAAGCTTCGATTGAATCCTAAAACATGCATGTTTGGAGTGACTTCTGGAAAGCTCCTTAGATATATTGTTTCAGCTAAAGGAATTGAGGTAGATCTGACTAAGGTACAAGCTATTATGTAAATGCCACCACCTAAGAATATTAGCTAAATATAGACCTTACAAGGAAGGATTCAATCAATTAGGTGATTCATCTCCCAGCTAGCAAATAAAGCACAACCATTTACTAAGCCACTCTGCAAAGGCATACCATACCAATGGGATGAAGCTTGTGCCCAACATTTTGAACAAATCAAGAAATATTTTGCAAACCCTCCAGCTATGATGTCTCTAATTCAAGGTAAGCCACTCATCCTATATATTTCTATTGTTGATACATCACTAGGGGCACTACTTGCCTAGGAAGATGAACATAAGAAGGAATGCACCATCTACTACATTAGCCGCACTTTGGTCTCCTATGAAATGAACTATTTTATGATTGAGAAAGCATGTCTCGCTATCATATTTGCATCCCAAAAGCTCAGACATTATATGTTATCACATCTAGTACAACTAGTGGCAAAAATTGATCCACTCAAATATTTATTGAGCAAAGCAACTTTGACTGGTAGGTTGGCTAATTAGGTCATGATTCTAAGTGAGTTATACATTGAGTATGTTGACCGAAAAGCCATTAAGGGACTGTGTGTGTGAATTTTGTACCTAGCTGTAGACACAACACTTCAGTAAAACATTAGAGGTTAGCCAAAAACCAAAAATTGTGTAGTGAAATGGAAACTAAACTAACCACGTGATTTACTGCCTTCTAGAAGGTGTGAGTATGATACTCTCAGATCAGATCGAGACCAGTGACAATGCAACACCTAAACAAAGGATTTGAATGCAAAGAATGAAAACTATATGAATGCAAATTTAATTTATATTTTTGTGTTTTCTATGCAATAAGATGAAGGAAACTGTATGAATCTATTCTATATGAAAAACTAATATGATATGCAATTAATCTTAGAATTGATATGCTAAATGATATGAATGCTTAAAAATAATGAAAATCTCACAACAGCTTTGATTCGCAAAGATGGATTCTTCGATCACCAATTCGCCGGCGCGAGGATGCAATTTCATGGATGGATCCGAAATGAAGAGATGAAGCCTTGATTTTATAGAAATCCAGGGCTTTGGAGGTGCATGAGAAAAGCCATCAATCACTCTTGATAAACTCAGGTTGATTTTTGAGTTATCAGGAAATAAGAAATAATTAACTCACAAAATCATGCAAAAGCATGCAAGAACAGCTTTTTAACTCAAATCAGAAGTTTAGATCAGCTTTGAACTCAAAATAGATGTTGAGTTTCCAAAAGTTAACAACTTGCATTGATTTCCTGATTTTGAGTTTAACTACTTTTTGAATGTGCTCAATTAATTATGAATTAATTAAATAAATAAAGTGATTTATTTTCAACTTAACTGATTTTTGAAATTAAAACAATTGATTTATGGGTTAATCAATTATTAAATCAAAGTTTATTCAAAAACTATATTATTAAGATTGACAATTGACTTTAATTAATTAAATAGGAATTTAATCAATTAGTCATAAGATTTTTTATTTTATTGTCAAAATTAAATAATACAATTTAGGAATAATTTAATTAAATTCAATTAAATAATTAAGTGGCAGTATTAAATCTAATTAATTAAATATTTACAATATTCAATTAATCAAACTTTAGGATAAATAAGATTTATCGCCAAACAATAATTAAATTAAAGATAATTAGGATAAATATGAATATTGCTAGGAATATTCCCTGATGTAGAATTTAGGATAATCAAGTAGGATTCGATAATGTGCAGATGTGCCTTAGGTTAGGACTTTGATGTCAATTTCATTCGAATTCAAGATGTAGGAGGTTAATGAACCTATAGCCCATTTTTGGGGTATTACATTTTGGCTCTCTTTGAATCACTATGCAAAGTGTAGTGGTTCAAAGAATAGTTTGTGTTTGATAAAGATGTATGAAACTTGATTCAAAAGATTAAAGATTGAAAGATATCGACCCAGACCCAGAATGACCAGGAATCGAGATGATGCTAGCTATATCAACAATGAACCGGTGATTATGAAAAAAGTGCCAAAACACCTGATTCTGAACCTTATGATTGCGAAGAAGTGAGTGACCGATTCCAGACCTCAATGTCCTTGTATGAATCATATTGGTATCACATCCTGAACCCATCAGTTATGAAGAACCAAGGAAATAACACTAATGAACCAATGGTTACAAAAAGCTAATACAGTTTACAAGATAGATTTGGATACTAGATGAATCTGATATGCCCCAAGAGATGAGGACTTTTGATGTATTCAGAAAGTAGACATGGTTGTTGTCTTGATTATTGAGAGAAAGATTGATTGACAGAATTGAGTTACAGACTTTGAATGATGTGCAATACCATGCCCCCTTCGGGATTAAAATTGAAATTTGACAAGAAAAGTCAGCGTTATAGTTTAGAAGCATGTTAATTGATTTGAGAAGTGGTTGTACACGTTCAAGAATGCGTTCTGCATCATTTGGAGGTTCTGGAGACCAAGTTTGACTAGGTGTGACCATGAGTTGACCATAGTTGACCAAGTTGAAATTTTGATAGTTTGATGTAAGATAGTCAATTAAGTTGAATACTAGATTTCTGTGATGATTGAAGGTTGATTATGCAAGTAGTCAGACATCCTAGGACTAAAAATTTTAAATCACAATTTGGACATAGTAAATAATCTCAAATTTCAATTTTGATCCCGAAAATGGGTTCAAAATGTTGAAATTAGCCAGGGGTGCAATTTTCATGAAAAATGAAGCACTTTTGAAAATTAGGTCAAAAGCTATATAAAGGCCAAAAGGGTCATTTTCAAATCATTTTCACTGTTGACTTTTGAAAACCTTGTGGAGCCCTCTGAGTGAGAAAATGGCAAAAATGACCGTACCTGTGTCTTCTCACCATTTTGAGCACAGTCAGAGGCATCAGAGACCTCGACAGTATGGACATCCGATAGGTGGACCTCTTTGCTTCTCTGAAAAGTCAATTTTTCTTTGTTTATAGCATTTTTAGCATTTGTTTCATACGTTTTCAACTTTTAATTTTTGCATGCATGGAAACTCGTACGACTGTCCGTCTGGACTCGTATGACTTTTCAACCCTAGGTAGATTGTCATTTCACTAACCCCCAAGACTCATATGAGAGGGACCCAAGAGTCGTATGACGTTTCGTCAGGTCCCTCATAACTCGTACGAGGAGAGATGTAGTGTCGTATCATCATGCTTTGTCGTATGGTAACCAAGGAAAACTCGTACAAGTTTTTCTGCCAGTCTGCTTTGTCGTATGAAAAATAGTGAGCCCAAAACTCATTTCTAGAGCCAAATTTTGAATTTTCTGAACTTTAAACTTGATTCCTGAGTCTTTGACCTACCTCCTGAAATAGCAAAATGTTCAATTCTTGTATGTAGAGCCTATTTTTCAACCAAAATACTGATAGTTTCCCTGTTTCTCTATTGTGTAGGTCATATATCCTAAAGTTCATGTACGTATCTCACATCCAGTCACTCAGAGGCTCTGTGTTTCCTTACCAGATCTGATGAGAGTGCATCTTGCTGCTTGCAGTTTTGAGTATTTGATTCATTTACCTGATATTAGGGTAAACCATGGTCATTTGACAACATTGATAGAGAGATTCCACTCAGAGACATAGACATTTCATCTTCCTACTGGAGAGCTCACTGTGACTCTAGAGGATGTGTACAGGATTCTTCAAATTCTATTTCATAGTAGTCAGCGTCTAGCCTATGTGAGTTCGGGGAACTCTGGATTATTAGCTTTCAGACGTCTCTTCGGAGATGATACTTAGTTGACTAGTTCCATTTCATGGGAGACCTTAGTGCAACATTATGGATAGTCTCATAGACTGGAGTGTATTATAATCAAGATGATCGGCGGTATCATCATGTCTAACCGTCAGCAGAATGGTCTTCTCATGGGTTGGGCCCCTATGATTGCACGGTTGATGGTGACTCCTTCTGAGCTATCCTGGGTTTAGTGTCTTTTGGCTCACATGTTCTCTGAGATGCATGAGGTAGTGTATCATGAGAGCAAGACTTTTTCTGTCGAAGCTCTTGTTTTACAGATCCAGGTGTGGGAGCATATCCCAGTTTTGAGACTAGTGTGTACCTCACAGAGGCAGCCATAGGAGCCCGTGAGATATATATATATATATATATATATATATATATATATATATATATATATATATATATATATATATATATATATATATATATATATATATATATATATATATATATATATATATATATATATATATATATATATATATATATATATATATATATATATATATATATATATATATATGTTGGATATGTCATACAGGGGCGTATGGGTCATGTAGAGTATTGGAGATGATGTCTTGATGACATGACCTTTGTACAATGGAGGCCCTATTTAGAGATTGAGCATTGGCCTACTGCACAAGAGTAGTTTAGTTTCTTCTTTCAGAGCCAAGTGTTGATAGGACAATCATCCTCTGTATTGGAGAGATTTCTTATCACCAGGGTATGGTGTCAGTATGGACGATTGCAGGATGCTCTGCAGGATTATGCCACTTATGCATGGATAGCTCATGAGCTCGAACTTGGATGGAACCCAAGGCTTTCTTATGTCTTGTGTTCATAGGAGTATAGTGCTATAATTGGTAGAGATTGGGAGTATAGGCCACAGGTCATTGATGCTAGAGTTACAAATGGATTCATTGCATGGCTTGTTGATCATCCTGTGTACAGATTTTTTGACCCTACTGAGTTGATACCCTCCATGGAGGAGGCGATGGATGTTATAGGTGCACCGATGGGACAAGGTCCTAGACTCACATAGGTTCCAATTGTACACCCCACACCTTTGAGACCGAGAGTGATGGCTCCTCCATAGAGACCACCAGGACAAATGAGGCCCCCTCATCCCACTAGTTCCACAATAGGTAGATCTACAGGTTCATAGAGATGGACTAGGGGAGAGGGTGGTACTTTAGGGAGTGTTGGTAGTGCCAAGGAGGTACTTGTAGCTAAGGAGGTTGTAGGTGGTGATACTGATCCTATATAGGAGGATACCAATTTTGATCTGGGTGTAGAGGCTAGACGTCGTAAGGCATACAGAGCAAAGACCATAGAGCAGCCTATTGTACTGACATGCTGATGATAGATGCTGGTCCCAATGTTCCATTGTCTACATAGAAGATCATGAGGAGGCTCAGATTATAGGTCCAGGACCTGAAGATGCGCAATGCTCGATGGCAGGAGAGATATCTAGAAGCAGATAGATAGTGCACTGAGCTTCATGGTGAGGTTCAAATATTATAGACAGAGGTTATCCATCAGACTTCTAGATCTACATATTATGTTTCAGCATACTACACTATAGTTCCACTTACTCAGAGAGTTCCTTCATACTCTCAGTATATAATAGCATCAGAGGGAGTGAGAGCACCTAGAGCTGAGGCAGTACCAGATGCACCACCACCACCTCCACTAGATGGAGACGATTGGCCTGACAGCTGATCTATCATGATATTCTAATATTTTTGTTGCTCTTTTGATACTGATACTATTCTGATAGCTCACATGAGCTCATTCTTTTGTACATTGTGCTAGTAGTGCACCCTTGACTATTTCAAGTTTTATGATATATGAGATTGAGACTTTTGGTTGTGACTTCATTTGTACTTGTCACGTTTTTGATGTATGATGATATCATGTGATGTAAATGCTATGAGTAGAGTAGAATGTATGTATGGATTCATGCAATGCAATGATTTTCTTTCATATGTATGAATGTTATGTAAATGTATTTGATTATGGAAAGTGTATGTATGGAAATGTATGTAATGAAATAGATGGAATGAATGATTATGAATAAGTAATGAAAATGCAACAATACACATGATATGTTTTGCAGGTATTGATGAAGACAAGTACTCAGTCTTATGTCAAAAAGGATGTGTAACCCAGGATGGTGACTACATGTGTTTCTATGAGAAGACCTTTGTATGAGATTCAGCTCTTCAATTTGTAGTTCAAGTATAGTTTTAGAAGAATTATTTAAATATTGTCAAGAAAGTTGTGAGGTCATGCAATCATGCAAAGTGCAAAATGGCATGCAAAATGAAATGCAACCTAAGACCTAGGACCTATCCACTGATCATGTGTCGGTCATTTGTCATCATTGAGTTTTTTTTTAGGTAATCGAATAAATCAATACAATGCCCACTAGTTTATAAAAACCATAGACATATGAATACTGATTTGTATGCACAAGAATCAATACAATGCCCACTGGTTAGGCAACCATGGACATATGAATATTGATTTTGTTTTCGAAATGTCAGATTAGATATAAGCACCAAGGCACAAATGCCAGGATGACCTGAATATCATGTCCATTTTGATATAGCAATTTGTATAAGCATCAGAACATAAATGTCATGATGACCTGAATACGCCTTGCGGTACAAACAAATCAAGTAGTCAAGAGATCATTCTAAATCTAGTGTGAATTACTCATATTCACCCTTTATCGTTCACATCCTTAGGTAAGATCGTGTTTCATAGTAGGAGAAAGAACTCATGCAAAAAGACAATAGTTAAATCAAACTTATTTGAATTTTCTGAGTATCAATGGTTGATGTACTCATGGCCATCCAATTTGAGATAGAGGTTCTTACAGACGAACACCATTTCAATCCAGAATTTCCAAAGTTGTTAGATTTTCACATACAAGCAGAAGACAAAGAAAAGATTATGCCCCCAGTCATCACTCTCTAAATCCTGTAAAGGACATCATTGAAGAGCTCAAAGGACACAATATGCAAAAACCTCAATGTGAATCAGTAAGCATGCAAGGAGATAAAAGCATGTGTGTGTCTATATATATATATATATATATATATATATATATATATATATATATATATATATATATATATATATTGTTTTTAGTTTGATGTTTGATTGTGTTGTTGTAGATGCAAAATCCTTTATGGAGATGAGACTGACTAACTGACTCGAATGAAGCTTCAAAGGACTCTAACTAGACATGACTCATCTAAGGTATACTAGAGACCATAGGATATGAAATTGATTTCCCCCAAGTGTTAGGCATTGATAGGATACAAACACTTGAGTTGATTGGTGTACAAACCGACTTTATTGAAAACAGGAAAGCAAAAACAAACCGGGAAATATGTACAAACTAAAGCTAGACTAAAAGCTGGGAAAGACCAAGATTGCATTGATAGATGGAGCGTTTTGAACAAGTGGCACCCATTTGCTAGGTTTTCACCATCTTGGCAGAGATTCTATTTTTGCTACCAAGGTGCCTATTGCAAGGTTTTCACCAAGGCACTTTTTCTTTTTCTCATTTTTTTGTATTTTTCATTTTTCCAATTTTTTTTGATATTTTTGGTATTTTTTTATTTTTTTGTGAATCATCAAAGTGCCCATTGCTAGGTTTTCACCAAGATGTTCATTTTTTAGGACTTTTTCCAATTTTTATGATTTTTTTCAGGACATTTTACCATAGACTGAATGCCTTAGGCGTAGAATTTCTTCAGATGGAGAATGTTGATTGGTTCTCAGAGTTGTTCTCCTTCAGTTGTTGAGAGTTGATAGGTACCCTAGCTAAAAGTAGCAATGATTACAAAGGGACCCAACCAGTTGGGTTCAAACTTCCCTTGCACTCTCTATGTGATTGATTTTTAGGATTTTCTCTCAAGACTAGATCGTCAACCTAAAATTCTCTGTGCCTGACTTTCTTGTTGTAGCCTCTAGACATTCTCTTCTGATATACTCTGAGATGATCATACACTACTTGTATGCGTTCATCTAGTAGTTCAAGTTCTTGCAACCTAGACACTCTGTAGTCATCATCAGTTACTAGACCATGCATTCTGATTCTTAGTGATGGGATTCCAACCTCAATAGGCAGTAGCGCTTCAGACCTATAAACTAAAGCAAATGGAGTAGCCCCAGTGGGCATTCTGATACTTGTTCTATAGGCCCAGAGAGCCGGATTGATCATGAGATGCTAGTCTCTTCCTATTTTATTAACTGTACGGTGCAAGATTTTCAATAGATTCTTGTTTGAAGCCTCTACTTATACATTCCCTTGAGGATAGTAGATAGATGCCCAGTGTTGTGTAATCTTGAATTTGGCACATAGATCATCCAAGTCTTTGTTCTTAAATTGTCCACCATTATCTATGACTATAGAGTGTGGAATACCATACCGTCATATGATGTAGTTCAAGATGAACATAGATATTTTCTTTCCAGTTGCTTGTGTCAAAGGGACTTCTTCTACCCATTTTATAAAATAATCTATAGATGTGATTATATGGGTATGTCCATTAGAAGAATGAGGATGAATGGCCCCTATAAAATCAAATTCCCATTGATGAAAAGGCCATTGTGTAGTGAAGGGGATTAGATCTCTCCTTGGAGCATGAATTAAGTTGCCATGCACTTAGCACTTTTGACAGTTCTTAGCAAACTTTATAGACTCTTTCTCCATTGCCATCCAATAGTACCTAGCCCTAATAATTTTTCAAGCTAGTGTTAAACCATTTGAGTGTGACCCGCAAATACCATCATGGACTTCCTCTAATGCACGTTGAGACTCTTCCCATTCTAAACATCTAAGTAATGTACCATCTAGACCTCATTTGTACAAATCGTGACCAATGATAACATATTGGGAGGCATTATGGATAAGGTATCTCTTTTCATGATGGTTAAAGGTATCGGGAATGATTTCATCTTTGAGATAGGAGAATAGGTTTTTATAGCGGGAGGAATCATGACCCATAATAGTGCAAATCATACGAGTATCAGGGGAGTCATATGCAGGATAAGATAGTGCTTCCACCAGGAACTTGTAGTGTAGCTCATGTTCAGGCTGCTGTAATAAAGTAGATAATGTTGACATTGCATCAGCTACCTTATTCTCTGTTCTAGGTATTTGCTCAAATGTGATAGAGATGAAATATTTCTTGAGATCATCTACCATTCTCTTGTATGGAACAAGATTTTCATCCTTAGTTTGGTACACACCATTGACTTGGTGGATAACAAGTTGTGAGTCTCCATGAATGTGTAATTTTGTTACTCTCCACTCAATTGCTATTTTCATACCATTCAAAAGGGCTTCATATTCAGCAATATTGTTTGTAAAAGGGAACTTTAATCTAAATTCTTTAGGGATGGAGTATCCTTGAGGAGTGATAAACAAGATACCTACTCCTGATCCATTCTATGTATAGGAGCCATCAAATAAGAATTTTCATTCTCTAGAAGAGAGATTCATGATAGAGGAATCTGGAAATTCCATTTGCATTGGTGTATCATCAAATAAAGGTGCATCTACTAATTGATCAGTAATAACCTATCCTTTTATAGCTTTTCTTTCAACATATTCAATGTCAAATTCACTTAAGAGCATGACCCATTTGGCTAATCTACTTGTGAGGGCAGCTTTGCTTAGCAGGTACTTTAGTGGATCAATCTTAGCTACTAAATGAGTGGTATGAGCTAACATATAATGTCTCAGTTTCTATGATGCAAAAATCATAGGTAGACAAGCCTTTTCAATCATAGAATAGTTCTTTTCATATGCCACCAATGTTCTACTGATATAGTATATAGCTCTTTCCTTTTTATTCTCATCATGTTGTGCAAGCAATGCCCCCAGTGATGTATCTATTGTGGAGATGTATAAGATCAATGGCTTCCCTTGAATGGGAGGCATCAAGATAGGAGGATTTGATAGATACTTCTTGATGTGATTAAAATTATTTTCACATTCTTCATTGCATGCAAAAGTCGCACCTTTATGTAATGTCTTTGTAAAAGGTTGTGATATGTCTGCTAGCTGAGATATGAAGCATCTGATAGACTGAACTCTCCCTTGTAATGTTCTCATTTGGCTGATGTTCTTGGGAGGTTGCATCTCCATTATAGCCTTTACTTTAGCTAGATCTACCTCAATTCCTTTCTTTGAAACAATGTATCCTAAGAGTTTTCCATAAGTGACACCAAAAGCACATTTCTTAGGATTTAGTCTAAGACTAAATTTTTCCCTCAAGTCATTTAGATGTTCATCTCTAATCATAGATTTTGCTAAAGTATCATCGACATAATCCTCCATAGTCCTATGCATCATGTCATGAAAAATAGAAGTCATAGCTCTCTGATATGTAGCACCAGCATTCTTAAGCCCAAATGGCATGACATTCCAATAGAAGGTACCCCATGCACATGTGAAAGCAATTTTCTCTTGATCCTCTGGAGTAATTTTTATTTGATTATATCTAGAAAAACCATCCATTAAAGAATACATCTCAAAGCCCGCAGTCATGTCCACTATCATATCAATGTCAGGTAATGGAAAATCATCCTTAATGCATGCTTTGTTTACATCTCTAAAATTTGTGTACACTCTTACTGATTTGTCTGGTTTAGAAACTAATACAATATTAGAGATCCATTCTGCATAATCAATAACTCAGATAAATCTAGCTTTTAGGAGTTTCTCTAATTTAGCTTTTACCAAGAGTGCAACATGTAGATGCATCTTTCTCAAAAAAAATTTAACAGGTTTAACATTCGAAGCTATAGATAAATGGTGCATTATAAGATTAGGATCCAACCCTAGCATATCTGAGTACTTCCATGCAAAATTGATCTTCTTCTCTATTAAGAATGTGGTAAATTTTTGCTTTTCCTCTTCTGATAGGGATTGTGCTACATGGATCAACGATGGCTCTTCTGTTGTTCCCAAATTGATAGATTGAGTGGGCTCAATTAGAACTGGAGATCCATCCTATAAATGACTCAAGAGGACATCAAACATCTCATCCTTACATGGCTCAGAGAGGTTTTCACCTTCGAATACATCTTTTATTTTTACTTTTGTATGTTCTGAGACTGCCACAAAGTGGTTTTCACCCTTAGAACTCCTTTTCTTTTTATTGTTATTCTTATTTTTCTGACTAAGATACTTGATGTCCGACTCCGTCATGCTAACACTCAGTTCAGTGATGGAAGTCCTCATAGGCTCAACTGCATTTAGGTAACAAGCAAGGGCATAGTCATTGGGAAAGGTATAAATACCTTGGTTCAAGTTGGTGGATGTTATGTCAAGAAGGTCAGGGTGTTGGATAGTCAAAGTGGTGAAATATTAGGAAAGAGTGTTTACAGATATGGATCTATCATCACTAGTCCTAACCTGCCACTCAAGTTCAAAGGTGATATTACAACTTAAAACATTCAGTTCGTGAATAGGCTCAATGTCATTGTGAAAATCCACTTCAGCCATCAATGGATTAGACTCGATAAGTTCATCATTTCTCTCTAGACTTACGTTAGGTTGAGGTGCATATTGGTGAATAACATCAACATGCTTTTCTGTAATAAGTTCATCTAGTTCTAGAATGACTCCCCATTCATAGTCATTTGATTCATCTTCTATTTCTTCATCTAGACCTCTAGGAAATTTGAGAACATGAGTAAAGTTGGGATAAATACCCCAAGAAGGGTTACCCTCAGATTCTGATTTGAATTCATACTCATGGGAATCTATCTCAAAATAACTACCACCTTTCTCTTTTTGATTGCCTTCGAGATTAGTCAGTTCTTGTGTTGCAACTATCTCTTTCTCTATAGTAGGTTCTTGTGTTTATACTACGTTAATCCTCTTTATTGGATCATCTTCAGCTTCAAGGAGGTCTTTTATTTCTTTAGGAAAACACTCATAAGGAATGAGCTCATCAGTGGTGTCTAAATCATCACTATCAAATTGTTTAGTTATTTCTCCCTTTAGTTGATTTGCTACAGAAGGCTCAATCTGTTCTAATACATGCAGGGAGTTCTTGCTAAGATAGAAAGGTTTCTTCATGTATCCTAGACATGTTGTATTCTTATTTTCTCTACCACAATGATCAAGAGGTGATAGAAGACCTTTACCCTGTAATCCTAGAGGTCCTTTTCCTTTATATCCCATCTTTGTAATCAATTTATCCCCTGGGCCATATGACTTAGAAGGGATGTTCGGTATTTTAGCATCACATTTTTGGACAACTTGAGATTTAGGTTCATCTTTGTATAGCCATGTGAGCATAGCTTCATCCTCTTCAAACTCCTATTTAGATACTTGTTCTGCAAAAAAATTTTATTTATATGCTTCAAGAGGTTCTTTAGACTCTATCTTGGACTGTTTTAGAGTTTTCCCATAAGACTTAGGAGAGACAGGGAGAGATGTCAAAGATAAGACTGGCTCTATAGTATATTCTCCCATACCTTTTTATTTTATTTTAACCTCTTTAGCAATGCCTTCCATCTTGGATATTGAAGCAACATCTAGCTGCTTAGTGGAATATTCTCTATTATTGGGAACAAGTTTATCAGCACTCTCTTTCAAGGTATTGCAAGTTGTATACAGATCAGCTGGAATCATCACCTCAACTCCTTCATAAGGAAATTTCAAACACTGATGGAATGTAGAGGGAATGGCTTTCATGTCATGTATCTAGGGTCTTCCTAGGAGGATATCGTAAGCCAAAGGTAGATCAAGAACTTGACAGATAGTATCTCTGATGGCGGGACCTGCTCTGATAGGTAAGACAATAGTTCCCTTAGAAGATCTTTCTTGCTCATCATATGCTTTGATATTTATCTTCTTCATGGGATCAATGGCCATTTCTAAAAATCCCAATTGTGTAATCAAGCTAAAAGAACAAATGTTTAGGCCAGTGCCTCCATCTATCAACACACGTTTGACATGATAGTTTTGGATCAAGACTTCAATATGAAAAGGCTGGTTATGTGGATGAATCAAGGAGTTATCATCTTCCTCTAAAAAAGAAATGTACTATGGAGATGTAAGATGACCAACCATAATCTGGAATCTGTCTAAATCAAGGTCATCAAGAACATTGGATCCGAGCATAGCTTTGTCTAGAATGGCTCTATGAGATGGAGATATCCGAAGCAACTCAAACATGGAGATTTTAGCATTTGTGTGCTGGATTTGTTGGACAATACTGTATGAAGTAGGCCTTGTGTCTTTAGGATTTGAAGATTTAGATGTAGCCCTCTATTTAGAAGTAGATGAAAGATTGAAAGGCACCTTAGCGACATTCGATGAATCTGGTATTTGTCCTTGTAGGTGTGCCTGAGCTTGTGGTCGATTAACTACATTAGCTGATTGATTATCCCTATCTCTTCTTACAATTGTGATGACATTGCAACACTCAGATAGGCATGGTTCAACCATATTGATAACAACATTATTTCCTGAGTAGGCATAATTGACTTTAGCACCCATATTAGGCTGAGAAGAAGAATCTTCTTTACCATGTTTAGGAAATGGTTCTGTGAATGTTGTATGATCATTATTACTCTTATGATTATCAATCGTGATGTTGCCATTGTAATACCCCAAAATTGGCACCTATTTATTTCAAGCAATTTTGGTGTATTTCTTCAATTCTATGTCATCAAAGTCCTATCTCACTAGGCAATTTTCTCTCTCCTACTTGACTCTATTTGACTTGATGTCAGTTGCAAAGACCCTAAATTGCAATAATCAAATGCTAAATTAATTCTTAAAAGTCTTTGACTTATATTAGCTAAATTATCCCTATGATAAATTAATTTAATTCTAAAGTCCTAAGTGCTTTAAATTAAATTAAATCTACCCCTTTAGCTAATTACACATCAAAAAAGGAATTAATATCATTATTTAATTATTTGAGTGGACATCTTTCTATTTGAATTTAATTATTCAAATTATTCAAATTACTCAAACTAGTCACACCTCACATGTGGCATAAATTCCACTCTTTGATTAAATAATTCCATGTTTATTTGTCAAAAAAGTGAAGAGCCTTAATGGGAAGTGAAGAGTCACACCCCACATGTGGCAAAAGGAGTTACATGCAAGATTCCCCTCCTTTTCTATTTAAGAGCTTGCTTTTCTCATTCAAATGAACTTTTTTTGAGAGCATAAAAATTATAGTGGAATTCTACTACATTTTTTTGAGGAACTTTTTGAGAGCACATAGATTATAGTGAAATTATACTACATTTATTGAGATTCAAAGCTTTTGAGTGCATTATTTTAGTTAGTTCATTTAGCATAATATTGCATTTTCTCTCGTCTAATTAGTTTGCTTACTTGTTCTTAATCTAGTTGCATTCTTATTTGAAAATACCAAAGAGAATTTACATTCTCATTTTAGATTAATTGCATTCATACTAGTTTAATTTTAATTTGATTTCTTTCATATTCTTTTCTTTTAAATCCTCCATTGTAGAATCGGTCTTATGGTTGTTGGCTTTCAATCTGAGAGCAATTTTAAACACCCTGACTACATAGGAGGCAACAGGTCACTTCACAACAGATTTTAGATTGAATAATTCATATTCTTTCCCATAATTCAATCATGTGATTAAGGACTATGTTGCATGTGTGTTGTATTTGAGGTCCACATTCAATCATACACATTTTGGCACCCACCGTGGGGCAGAAAAGATCAATTTCTGGCCTCATTCTTGATTGGTTTTTCAGTTTTAGTATTGGTTCCAAGCCTTATATGGCCATGTACAGCTTGGAAACACTATAATATAGTAATGGATGGATAGAATGATGAATTATCTTTCTCATTCTTTTGGTTTGGTTCATTTTTATAAAGAAATGAATAAGTTATGATCATTTTGGTGAAAGTGGGTATTTGCAGATTTGAGATTCCCTGAATATAGTCAGATTTAAACATTTGGTATGGACAAATTGTGAAGAATCGGGACCTATAATAATATTCATTGGAAAGATACATGAATTATATTTCATTTTCTTTTGGTTTGAGTCATTTTTATGCATATTTGTGAAAGTTATGGGCATTTGAGTGAAAACTAGTTTTTAACAATCTGTATTGGAGTTGTAGGCAATGATTTATTCTTAGAAAATGATTTATGAATGGGAAAAATAAATGGCTTACATATTTGGAAACTAGATTCATTAGTTACTATGAAATTTTTTTGGTTTCATTTGGATTCTTTTTTAGAAAGATATGAGATTCCCTAGGCAGGGTTTGGTATTTTAAATCTGAATTATGACAGGGATGTGGATCAGAATTTGTAGTCTGAAAAAGCAATTGTTTGAGAAATCAAATGAGGTTATTAGACCTTAATATTTTATGAAGTGATAGATATGGTAATTATCTTCAAACTTTGTGTTTTCCATAAATTTTGGTTTGGAGTTTTGGTGGGTCAAATAAATCAATATTTAAAGACTGTCTTGAAGACAGCAATGTTACATATGTTAAATCAAACTCCTAACAATTGATTTTCATATCTAACCATCTTAGGGTTTGCATAAGTTGGATATACATTGCATATCTTGTTTTCTTATTTTTTTGTCTTGTTCATTCGAAGTTTCATGGCTTTCTTTCATGGAAAATGCTTAAAACAAATTATAAAAAAAAGGTAAAATCTACTAAGTGCGTTGCGTTGGACTTGAGGTATTTTGTTACATCTCTACAACATTTAGATTTTGGAAATAAGAATGAACCTCTCATGCATTTGGCTTGAGTGTTTACATGCTTTCATAGAACATATTTCAATTGATGCTCTTAATGGGAAATGAAAGAACATAGATTTGTTTTTACAAGTTTGTGTAAGTGAATGCTTGCGTTTAAACCATAAGTAATTCTTGGTTTCCAATATCAAATATCCCATTGAGTGATTGAGGGAATGGATTCATTCCTTGTTTGCATAGGGAGTTAAATGCACCACTTTGTGGACTCACTCTATGTTTTCTTGGAAAGTTAAATATTCCATTGATTCAACCCTTTTTCATTTGTGAGTAGTATTGATAAGCAACTTTAGAGTACTTTTGATTGAGCTTGTTAGCTAAATTGGGTGTTGGACTCGCTTATTTCTAATCGCCCCTCATTACCACCCTTTGGATGAAAGGTCAACATTCATACATAGGGGAGGGGTCTACTTGAAAAGAGCATTAAGTGTTCCACAGAAGTTTCTCCCTTTTTATGCTTTCTTGATCTCATTAGTTTTCTAAGGTGTGGACTCGCTTTGAGTTTTTGTGAGAAGTTAAATGTTCCACTTTTGCACTCACTTCACACTCACTTGAAGAATTAAATGTTCCACTTTTTGGACTCACTTCACATTTACTTGAAGAGTTAAGTGTTCCACCTTTAGTGCTTTCCAATACTTTTGATAGTGAATTACTTACTTTTTATTTTTAGAAGGCCTGCTTGGGGATTTCATCACCTCAAGGGACGACCTTAAATCCCATGTTCCGGCGGAGTATAAATATTAGGAGGTGAATCCAAAGACACCTCTCTTGGGAATGAGTTAGATTTCACTCTTGGCTAAGCCTCAAAGAACTTTATACCTTTGAGAAGTGAAGGAGGAGATTTGGGTTACCGTCTCCCCTCGGCTGTGTGATTTCAAATTCTTCTCATCTATGAATTTGTTCCTCATGTACCTTACATATATTGAGGACTCCTTTTAGAAAATCCATGTATATCCCTGTAGACAGCTTGACAAGATGTTGTTGTGTTCTAAGTTCCTGCTAAAACATTTTCAAGAACATACACAAGTAGTTCTTAAGGAGTAGAAATACTAAGTCACTATTATTGTTCATGTGCAAGGTTGCTTTGCCCCTTTCTCATTGCTTGAAGACAATTTCTTGCTTGAACTCCTTGATTGTTGTCTTACGTGCTTGATCAATGACATAAATCTGGTCCGCCTTTTGTCTGAGGTCTATTTTTTTGCTTTCCTGTCGTTCGCTATCAGAAACTAGTTGTTTTGATTTAGGAATCGATCGATCTTCACTTTGACTCGTGTTGTCTCTCATTGGTTTACATTATCTCTTTATGCCTTTTGTATCTTGTGTTGTGATAGTCTATCTCAGTTGTTCTAGCCCCCTCTTTTGACGATTTGTACTAGATTCATCTCGCATCCTGGTTGTCCCTTATCTCTTTTGTGTTGTTCTTAGAGACCGAGTCTAGCATTATCCTGAGTCCTCTCTCATTTCATCTTTATCTATGACAGTCATGACAAGAAGTGACAAAACCTTTCCCATTTAGAATCCTCATCCAGGAAGAAGTAAACCTCTCAGCCAAGAGATAGATCATTTTGAATATATTGTGAAATCTGAACTTTATCAAGGATCTTCGAGTTCCTCATTCAATACTTTGACAGATAACTTGTCTCAACCGATACCTCTGATATTTCAAGAATATTATAACCCATTTTTTTTATGCCAACTAGACTCTGAAGCGCCACTTTCTAGAATTGAACCTATTGATCCTCTCAAACCTATCGACTCTTCCGATCTTATTTTCATGATCTCTCAGAATACTACTAACAAGATGGGAGATCCATTCCACTTCCCAGGGGGAGGAAAATTCAACAAAAGCCATGAGCAATCTCAGAATGACCAAGGTCATGTTTAGTCTTGAAATGACAAGAGTTATGATCAATCCCACAATATTCAATATCCGGTCAATATTCGGGACCTTTGCAATTTGAAACAACGACAAGGGGAGCCTCTCCTAACATTTCTCCAGAGATGGAGACAACTATGCAAGAAGTATCCATATGAATTACCTGAGTCTGAAAAGCTCGATATCTTCTTGGACAATCTTGTCCCAAATTTTGGATACCAAGTACGATTACAAGGTCCCCTCACTTTTATCGATATGATTAGGTGGGTTGTGAGGATAGAAGCATTTATGGTCAGGAAAGGAGGATTGATTTTGAACAAAGACAACAAGCAAGGACCTTCTCCTTCAAACAAGGATAAGGATAAGATTGTCAAAAAAATAGAGATATTATGAATGACGGGGTTGTTGACAATATGATGCCAAAACCCTCAAAGTCTATCTTTAATCTCAACTCTAGTATACGAGTGGTCAAGACCACTGAAAAGATTGCGACAGAAACTCAACTGCCTTCCAAATTGCTAGAAACAAACCTTGGTTCCCTCAACCCAAGCATGAATTCACTTCCTTGGGAGAACCTCTCAATGTGGTTTATAGGACCTTGGTGCAAAACCATAACAAGAATTTAGATCATCAAGAATTCAAAGACCCCTTCCCTCCTCACAGGAAAAGTGAATTATCCAAGACTAAAGGTACCAACAATGTGGTCAACTATACGTATGATACTAGCGACATTGTCATCAATGAGATTGAACCTGTTGATGTTGAATACTGTGACATGATCATTGCTACAAGGAGCTAGAATGCTCCTAAACCCAAAACTCCATTTGTCTTGCAAGGCCCTGTGCCTCCCTCTTGTAACCCCACACCGTCTCCAGCTTGTGTGAATACTATCACTCGATCCTGTGTGAAGATTGTTCTCAAAGGTCCCAAACCTTTGACATCCAGACCAAAACTATCTATGGGTAAAACCCTCACTGAGGTAAACATCCCCAAAGATCTCAATCTTGACTAGTTTCAATCTATGGTGGGTCATTTAACCTCGCCACATTACTTGTCCTTCTTTGAAGAAGATGATCGCTCTTCAAGCCATCCGCATGATGCTCCCCTACACATTGAAGTTATGGAAGGTCCTGAGCATGTTCACCACATCCTCATTGACAATAATTCTGGCCTAAATACTTTCTCTACTAAGATGCTTACCCAAACGACAGACAGCTTTGTTCCTGCCAATAGAGAGTCCAGTGAGTTCTATGATGCCAAGCTAAAAGAAATAGAAAGGACCCTAAAAATCAAAGATAATGGCATGGGGGAATATCAGATTGAGTCCATGTTGACATTGACAACTCTCCCTCCATCTCCATGTTCTTGTGAGGAACCTTCTGAAGATGGATTTGGTATTGGCTATCAGGGCCATAAGCTTGACAAACCTAGCTGCAACTTGCACTCACATGCAGATTTAGATGATGAAGAAACATAGATTTAGCCTATGACATATGAAAGACCTTTGAATGATCAAAATTCTAATTCAGACTACTAGAAAGAGTCTTATCTACCTTCTCAAGTGCTTCAAGAACATGATCTTGGTCCTCACCAGGAGGATTTTATACACTCTACTGAATAGATTTCTACTACTGCAGCTACTACTAAATATTTCATTGCCTCTAATGGCACACATACTAATTGGGAGCAACTGTTGAACACTTCCCTTATCTTGGGTATGCCTCAAGGTATGCCTATTCTATATTGTTCCACCACTTCTTCTATTGAACAGACTCCTACTGCTGCCAACTCCAATGGCACACATACTGATTGGGAGAAACTATTGGATGCTTCCCTCCTCTTGGGTATGCCTCAAGGTATGCCTATTCCAGATTACTTTGCTGCTTCTACTACTAAACAAGATCCCATTGTTGAAGAAACACTTCCTATGATAGATGATAGTGATGAAGAAAATCTACCTCCTACTATATCTCTAGCTGATTACATTTTAGATGCTACTACAAAGATACCAATGGATGCTATACAAAAATATGTTTCTCCTACCAACTCTGAAAGAGAAGAAAGTTCTAATCCTCCAGATCAAGAAATTGATGATGATCCTTTCCACCCTCCTGTGGAGATCATTCCTATGCCTCCTAGGCCATCTGTTCCAAGTTATACTTCTACTGCTCCAACAAATCATGGGTATCCAAGACCCCATCTTGTTACAATCTCATGGAATCTTGGTATATCCAGATTTGAAATGGTTCCTGTTCATGCACTCTTACCACCTGAAAGGGGACCTAACTCTTGGAATAGACCATCTTGGTTAGGCTCACATAATATTCCTCCAAACTTTTCTGACTCTTCTAAGATGACTCACAATTGACAATGCTCTATGGAAGATTACTTTCTTGATCTATCTGATGCATTCATGAATGATGAGGATGATACTGATATATTTTCACTTGAGCTCATCCCATCAACTTCTCTTCCCCCTTCATCTCCTAGAAAAGTGGCCCGTCCACTTCCATTTCCACCTCTCCACCTGAACCAGTCATATAAGCCTCTTTCATCCACCATTCCTGAGTCTTTTGGAAGTAACTTGGATGTGCAACATAAAAATAAAAATAAGAAGAATCCACTCATATCTCAAGGTCACCATGTCCCGTCTAATCGACATGTGACTAACAAGCAGGAAAAAAGCAATAAAGGTGTTCAAAAGACCGCAAAGGTCCTCAAAGAAAAGAAGACAATCAAAAGAAAAAAAAATGGATCTTGAAATCCATTCTACAGTCATTGCCATCAAAACCACCTCAAAGTAAAGAAGAAAAAATTCAAAAGCTATGTGGATTCCAAATAAAGGAAAAATCAAAGTTGTCATTCGAGCTTCCAAAATTCTCATACTTCCCTCCATTCCATCACCCTTGCCTCTCATACTTTACCCTCTTCACTCCATCTTGCCTTTTCCCAAAGTGCATATTAGTATCTCCTTATTACTAATGGTATGACTAAGAGAAATCTAGAATGTACTCTCCCTAAGTGTTTAGAGCGTGGGAAATCTGACAAAGAGTTAAGATGTGTCCATGAGGATATTTGTGGGTCTCACTTAAGTGATTTTTCCTTGACTATCGGTATCTTGATGGTTGGACACTACTGGTTGGCTCTCCTATTACTGCTACAACATATGGTTTTGATTCTGCTGACTACTACTACAAATGACTGTGTTTCCAGAGATCCACCACTGAAGGAGAACCACTCAAAGAGCCAATAAACGCTCTTGATTTGAAGAAGTTCTACAACTGACATTCTCTATGTGCTCATGTACATACTTATTGGTCCTGAAAAAATTCTTAAAATTGATATATTGCAAAAAATCCTAAAAATTGCAAAATGTCCTAAAAAAATGATCATCTTGGTGAAAACCTGGCAATTAGGTGCCTTGATAATACTCAAAAAAATGGAAAATTGAAAAAAAAAAATACAAAAAAAAATGAAAAGATCAAAAATGCAAAAAAAAATGAAAAGATCAAAAATACAAAAAAATGAAATATTCAAAAATACAAAAAAAATCAAAAAAAGAGAAAAGTACAAAAAAATTGAAAAAGAAAAAAATGTGCCATTGATGAAAAGCTGGTAAACAGGCGTCATGGTAGCAAAAATAGAATCTCTGCCAATGGTGAAAACTTGGTAAACAGGTGCCTCTTGTTTTCCTAAAGTAACATCTTCTCTCGGCGTCGCTTGGCTCTTAGTTTCTTGCTTTAGTTTTCTTTCCAGCTTTGGTTTGCTTCCTTTGTTTCCTACTTTAGTTCGTTCCCCGCTTTGGTTTGCTAGCTCATGCCTTTTCTTTTAGTGTCTTTGAGTTTTTTGCTCGACTCTTCATAGATTGGAACTGGTTCATGCTTAGGGGCACCTACCTGGTCTAGGGGGCATTGTCCTATCACTTTCGAAAACTCTTTTTGTGCATCAGTCACCAATGGTTCTCACTGTGTCTACCTGCTGATGCCTAGCTACTTTTTGAGATCTCTCTCTTTGAGGATCTCTCTCGTATTTGTCGCCGATGGTTCCCACTATGCCTACCTACTGATACCTAGCTCTCGTTTGATCTCTTTTTAGGATCTATCCCTTACATCAGTTACCAGTGGTTCTCATTGTGTCTGCCTGCTGATGTTTCGCTAGTATCTATGAGATCTCTCACCTTGAGGATCTCTCTCATATCGGTCACCAGTGATTCTTACTGCATCTTCCTACCGATACTTCATTTAGTTTCCCGATATCTTCTTGAGATTTAGTCTCCTGCGATAGTCACCAGTGATTCTCACTGTGTCTTCCTGCTGTCACTATCCTATTGAGACTTTGAACGTTGTGTGTTTCCGAATTGATTTCAATCTGCTTGAACATGAACTTAAACTGAAACTAAACTAAATGTGTGTTTCTCTAAGGCATGTTGTGCTTTGTTTTCTTTGAGTGCTTGTTTGTTTTCTTTTCTTTTTCTTTGCTTTCTATTTGTTGGTTTAGTTCCAATGATCCAAAGAATTCATATAAGAGGGGTGTCCATCTATAAGAGCCTCCATCTCATATTGGATGGCCATGCATACCTCGACTCCTTTTATATGGATGCTTTGGTGAGGTTGGTTCTTCTCCTTGTCTTTTGAGTGACTTCTTTCTGCTACTGGTGAAATTGTAAACGCTCGTCCTATTAAGTGAACGTAAGGGTCACTGCAAGCAATCTTTGGCAAAAGAAGGAACTCCTACATGTTTGGTGTGTTTTTCACAAGCAACATTCAGGTCATTCTAGCATCTATGCTCAAATGCTTATGTTAACTTGCTAGATCAAAAGGAATAGGTGTTCAGGTCATTCTGGCTTCTTATGCCTTAATGCTTACATCTTATTCCGACAAACCTAAGACTTATGTCATATTCATATTCTCATGATAGTGATATTAGTGAGGATTGTATGACATCTTGTGATTTTTTGAACTTAAACGGCTCTATGATGATAAATATGGTGAGTCCAACAACCAAGTCCTAGGGTTTGCATTTTCATTCTAGGCTTGCATCTTTAGCTTAGGCTTGCATTTTCTAGGCTTGCATGTTCATTTTTAGGCTTGCATTTGAGACAATGTTTGGTGCTCTCTTGATTGTCTTCATCAAATGTTTTAATCTTTAGTCCCAGTTTCATCACGGTTGCACAAGTGTTCAGGATCGAAATTGAAATCTGACATCTCTACATAGCTCGAAATCATGTTTTAAATTCTGAGATCCTTTGGGATCTGACACTGGTACAGTCAGCCTTTTGGCATCATTTTCCTACCAGATCCTCATCTTTGCATCATGTTCTTGAGATCTTTTCTCTTTTCATCAAAGTCAACCTAGTCAAATTTGGTCAACCATGGTCAACTATGGTCAAACTTGGTCAACATGACCTTTTCATTGCTTCGATTTGCTTCTGCATCTTCTTAATATTTGATCTTATCTTTATCTATAATCTCTTGCTGTCAATCATCTTCTAACGTGTCATCTTTTGATTTCACTCCCGAGGGGCAGGATGATTGCATCATTGAATCTTGTCAAATCAATTCTTGAATCAGTTTGATCTGAATCATCAATTTTCATTGCTTGGGGCATCTTGGTGTCTCACATCTACTTATCTCATCATCTATCTTTTAGGTATTTGAGCAATCTAACTCAGATCCTCGGGAATCAAGTTTCATTTTGGAGGGGATTCTCGAAATCTTTTGGGTATTGGGGCAATCTAACCCTAATTCTTGGGAGTCAAGCTTCATTCTGGAGATGGCTCTCAAAATCTCTCTTAGACCATTATCTAGGAAATCTAACCCAGGTCTCGGAGGGCTAAGCTACGTATTGGGGCAATCTAACCCTGATTCTAGAGACAGTCCTAAAACTGCATCTTCATCAATTGGTATTAGGGCAATCTAACCCTTATTCCAGTTCTCTTCTAAGACCATTGTCTTCGCAACCTAACTTGGACTTCAAAAATTCTTGTCATTTGTCACTTCAAACTATTCTTTGAATCAATGCGCTATTCGCACATCAATTCAAAGAGGGGCAAATGTAATACCCCAAAACTGGCACCTATTTATTTCAGGCAATTTTGGTGTATTTCTTCAATTCTATGTCATCGAATTCCTATCTCACTAGGAAATTTTCTCTCTCCTACTTGACTCTATTTGACTTGATGTCAGTTGCAAAGACCCTAAATTGCAATAATCAAATGCTAAATTAATTCCTAGAAATCTTTAACTTATATTAGCTAAATTATCCCTATGATAAATTAATTTAATTCTAAAGTCCTAAGTGCTTTAAATTAAATTAAATCTACCCCTTTAGCTAATTACACATCAAAAAAGGAATTAATATCATTATTTAATTATTTGAGTGGACATCTTTCTATTTGAATTTAATTATTCAAATTATTCAAATTACTCAAACTAGTCACACCTCACATGTGGCATAAATTTCACTCTTTGATTAAATAATTCCATGTTTATTTGTCAAAAAAGTGAAGAGCCTTAATGGGAAGTGAAGAGTCATACCCCACATGTGGCAAAAGGAGTTACATGCAAGATTCCCCTCCTTTTCTATTTAAGAGCTTGCTTTTCTCATTCAAATGAACTTTTTTTAAGAGCATAGAAATTATAGTGGAATTATACTACATTTTTTTGAGAAAATTTTTGAGAGCACATAGATTATAGTGAAATTCTACTACATTTCTTGAGATTCAAAGCTTTTGAGTGCATTATTTTAGTTAGTTCATTTAGCATAATATTGCATTTTCTCTCATCTAATTAGTTTGCTTACTTGTTCTTAATCTAGTTGCATTCTTATTTGAAAATACCAAAGAGAATTTGCATTCTCATTTTAGATTAATTGCATTCATACTAGTTTAATTGCAATTTGATTTCTTGCATATGTTTTTCTTTTAAATCCTCCATTGTAGAATCAGTCTTATGGTTGTTGGCTTTCAATCTTAGAGCAATTTTAAACACCCCGACTACATAGGAGGCAACAGGTCGCTTCACAACGGATTTCAGATTGAATAATTCATATTCTTTCCCGTAATTCGATCATGTGAGTAAAAACTATGTTGCATGTGTGTTGGATTTGAGGTCCACATTCAATCATACACAGCCATTATCAATTTTGTCTTGTATAATGTGCTTCAAGAAAATATAGTTATTAGTCTTATGACCTTTGTTGCAATGGAATTCACAGAAATCATTCTCTCTCCACCATTTTGGTTTAGGTTCCAGATCAAAGACTTTCATCTCAGGAAAGTAGATGATTTTGTTTGCCAATAGAGTTTTCATGGCAGATTCCAAGGATTCTCCAAGAGGAGTGAATTTGTGATTAGGATCTGTAGCCCAAGGTTTGTAATTAGATGAATTTTTGTTGGACTCTGTGGCTTTAGCTTCAGAAGCTTTGATGGCTTGGGTACCAACAGTGAGATTGAAAGTAGGTGCCTTAGATGGGGCACGAATATTATCAACAACACCATCTATGACAATGCCTTTATTCTTGTTCCAATTTTTGTTCTTGTCCTTAGAACTAGATCCAGATTCATACTTGTCCTTTTGAAGTGTGATGTCTCCTTTTTGCACAAGTACTTTCTCAATTTTGATCGCATTATCTACCATCTTGTCAAAAGATGTATGATTTTTCATTTGTAAAGGGTAGTTAATTTCTGGAACAAGATTGTTGATGAAGATTTCCAACTTTTTAGTTTTGGGAATGGGTCTAGCATTTAGAGAAAATTTCTTTCTCCACCTCTTGAGAAATGTTGGGAATGGTTCTCCTGGATATTGTTTTAGATTGCAGATGTTGATCATAGTGACCAGATGTTGAATATTATAGGAGTATTGTTGATAGAACAGTTTGATTAACTCCTAAAAAGTTTTGATAGTAGGAGGCATTCTAGAGAACCAATGAATGGCTGCTCCTCCCAGAGATCAAGGGAAAAGATGCATTAAGTAAGTTGGTTCATGCATTGAGTACATAATTCTCTGACATGATCTTGAGGGTCAGATTTTCCATCATAGTTATCATATTTTGGCATCTCCACTCTTTTAGGGAATGGCAGCATGTACAAGTCTTTATCGAATGGAAAAGGGCATAGAGCTTCCATGGAGAACTGCTTAGGTTCCTTTTCTTTCTCAAGTTTGTTAAGTTTGACTTGCATGGCATGCATCTATTTTATCATAGACATGATAGCAGTTTCTTCCTCATGTGTAATGATATTTTCGACATTAAAGTTTGGAGGAAGTTTAGCTCCTTGATGAGCTAATTCTAGAAAGTATGCTTCTCTAAATTCCTTCAAGAAATATTTCATCATTCTTTTGAAGTCATCATCATTTTGATATCGAACAATTTTAGAAGGGGTAGGTTCTTGATCCATACCGTGTTGAGATTGGTGTCCTTGAGACCCATGTTGTGTCCCTTCGTGAGACATGTTAGGAGTTTTAGGGCTCCCTGGATTAGATTGAGGAGGGGTTTGTTGATTACCTTCATGAGTTGATGGAGGGGGGACATAACCAGTTTTCAATCAAAAATTTCCAAGACCGTCAACTTCGTAAAGACCAGAATTGTAGAGTTGTTTAAGAGTTGGGGCCTGGAAAGTATTTAGAGGTATTATATGGGATACCTCTCTAGATTTCTTGTGTGATGAAGCTCTGGTTTCCACCATTAACCTTGGGTGAAGCCAAAGAAAGCAAGATGAAGACAACTAAAGAATGACCTGATTCAAGAAGATCGAATGACGCAACCTTGTCAAGATTGAAGTGATTAAAGATTAGATCGAATGTAAATGAAGGATACTATACCACAGTAGTGTGGGTAGACACCCAATAGATGGCAGGCATGAGCTCACAACACTTAGCCATTTTTAATAACAAAGACTGAATTTGAGGATAATTTTGACAAGGTTTTGACACAAGATGAAAAAGACTCAAATCAATACCCCAGAACGCAAGATTAGACTCAAAGGCTCACCTTAGGAAAATGAATGGATTCATTGTAGTTTCTACTCTATTCCTGACACAGTGATTGGTTCAAAAGATTCTAGAAATAAGCTATAAAAACTAAGTTTCTGACAATTTTGACCATTCTCTGGCAATTTTTCTCAAATGACTTTCTGCAGGTTCATACAATAGTGGGTATGCAGTGAAATGACAATTGACAAACTCATACAACAATTGCAAAACTCACATGACAATTGATAGTAGATTTTTGAATTTTGTTTCTGACTAGTGGCAAAACTCGTACGATACTATACAAGCTATCATACGACAATACAGAGGTTCTAAAATGACACTTACCAAAACTCATACGAATTTCTGACCTAATGGGATGACTTTTGACTCCAGAAAGGATTTTGACTTCAGATTTTGCAAATTTTGGTTTTCAAGTTCAGATTGTTCACAAATTTCTCTGTCCAATTTTGGAGATTATTCTAAGATCGTTCATTTTCGGTAATCAGATAGATAAACAAGCACACAAAATAGCAAGCAAGTGATTCCAAGAACGTCTAAAAAAAATGAATAGGGGGACAAAGCAACCTTGTGCATGAACAATCAAGTGACTGAATGTGCTAATTCCTAGGAGTGCTAATTGTGTATGTTCCAAAAAGTTTTTCAATAACACACATATTCCTAGAAAAATGAAAATTTGGCCTCACTAGAGTTTGTAGTAATGGTCTGACTCTGGAACTTTTGTGATCTCAAGAGGGAAAACTCCAATCCAGGTGCACTAAGGTTTTGACACAGTCCAAGAAATTAATCAATTAGGAGCTGCTAGGGAGATCTCATAGCCCAACAAGAGACCACACCTATGAAGATTTCCTCCACAAGGACATTTATATAGCGGCTGCTACTACCATGGCGAAAATGGCTATTACTGCTTGAGGTTTCATCCATGTGGTTGACCCCATTAAGGGAATGTCTACTATGGTTAACCCTCTCTAAAGGTGACTCATAAAAGATACCACATGGA
This sequence comes from Chamaecyparis obtusa, assembly GCA_027943335.1. Taxonomy (NCBI): domain Eukaryota; kingdom Viridiplantae; phylum Streptophyta; class Pinopsida; order Cupressales; family Cupressaceae; genus Chamaecyparis; species Chamaecyparis obtusa. The sequence continues at coordinate 3,097,411 of BSBK01001519.1, read as the reverse complement.
GACTGGTTCCAGATTCAAGGATCTGAGTTTCTGATACTACCCAAAAAGGGAGTAGAGCATAGTCCTCTAGCCTTTTCACTTTTAACCAAAACAAAGAAGACAGATTAATTTGACACGCTAAGACCAAGATTATCTCACCAAGATCTATGACGTCAATCACTTATGATCTATCAACCTCTCCGGAGAGAGAATGTATCAATCAAAAGTTGAAGACACACGAATCTAGTAGAACGTGAGACTCTCTCAATACCTTCCCTACCTACAAGGGGATCCTTCGTCAAGAGGAGCTTCGCATGAATAAACAAGCAGAAGAAGCTCAGTCTCTCAAGATCATCCACAAATAGTGTTCATAGGGCCTATTTACTATGTGTAACAGATATGCAGAAAGCAAATCTATGTTCATTTTATAGCCCAAAATGAATTCTGTGATATGAAAGCAAGAAAATCACACAAGCTTGACACGTGAGAGTTCGTTTTAATCCAAATTAAAATGTTATTAGCTTGAGAAGAATACCTAAATTCCTCACAATGTGCTTAGTAGATTTTTACCTATTTTAGCAATTTAGTTGCGCTTTCTCCAATTAGATTCAACAAGTATCAGTCAAAAATAGAAGATTTCAATTGTTAAGGTTAGCTATCAGTCCAAATTTGAAAATCAAATCTGGAAAACTATCAAAAAAACTAAACGACAATTGAATTATGGAGTGAAAACTCGTACGATAGTGGGTTACCTCCCAGACGATAGTCTGGAAACTCATACAACTATGGGTGTCTATTCATATGACAATCAAGATTCCAAATGATAATGTGTACTCTCTGATACGAGCCTTGAAATCTGGACCTGTCGTACGATAGTGGGTACCTCCCGAAATGACTTTCTGACAAAATTCGTATGAAAAATGGACAGACATAAAATAAAAATTGCAGTTTTAATCCAGAAAATGACAAGAAATTGATAGAAATTGATAGAAAGATGATGGAAACCTATTTCAGGGCCCCATGGTGGGCGCCAGAAATGTGTGTGTGAATTTTGTACCTAGCTGTAGACACAACACTTTAGTAAATTATTAGAGGTTAGCCAAAAACCAAAATTGTGCAATGAAAAGGAAACTAAACTAACCAGGCGATTTACTGCCTTCTAGAAGGTGTGAGTATGATACTCTTAGATCAAACTAAGACCAGTGACAATGCAACACCTAAATGAAGGATTTGAATGCAAAGAATGAAAACTATATGAATGCAAATTTAATCTATATTTTTGTGTTTTCTATGCAATAAGATGAAGGAAACTGTATGAATCTATTCTATATGAAAAACTAATATGATATGCAATTAATCTTAGAATTGATATGCTAAATGATATGAATGCTTAGAAACAATGAAAATCTCACAACAACTTTGATTCACAAAGATGGATTCTTCGATCACCAATTCGCTAGCGTGAGGATGCAATTTCATGGATGGATCCGAAATGAAGAGTTGAAGCTTTGATTTTATAGAAATCCAGGGCTTTGGAGGTGCATGAGAAAAGCCATAAATCACTCTTGATAAACTCAGGTTGATTTTTGAGTTATCAGGAAATAAGAAATAATTAACTCACAAAATCATGCAAAAGCATGCAAGAACAACTTTTTAACTCAAATCAAAAGTTTAGATCAGCTTTGAACTCAAAATAGATGTTGAGTTTCCAAAAGTTAACAACTTGCATTAATTTCTTGATTTTGAGTTTAACTGCTTTTTGAATGTGCACAATTAATTATGAATTAATTAAATAAATAAAGTGATTTATTTTCAATTTAACTAATTTTTGAAATTAAAACAATTGATTTATGGGTTAATCAATTATTAAATCAAACTTTATTCAAAAACTATATTATTAAAAATTTACAATTGACTTTAATTAATTAAATAGGAATTTAATCAATTAGTCATAAGATTTTTTATTTTATTGTCAAAATTAAATAATACAATTTAGGAATAATTTAATTAAATTCAATTAAATAATTAAGTGGCAGTATTAAATTTAATTAATTAAATATTCAGAATATTCAATTAATCAAACTTTAGGATAAATAAGATTTATCGCCAAATAATAATTAAATTAAAGATAATTAGGATAAATAGGAATATTGCTAAGAATATTCCCCGATGCAGAATTTAGGATAATCAATTAGGATTCGATAATGTGTAGATGTGCCTTAGGTTAGGACTTTGATGTCAATTTCATTCGAATTGAAGACGTAGGAGGTTAATGAACCTATAGCCCATTTTTGGGGTATTACAGGGACAAGAAATCAAAGATCATTTGGTTGATGCACCATTGCACTGGGAACAACCTATTAATGTGGAATTTCTGGATGGATCTATCATGCATATTACTCATCGCTCCTGGAAAATGTTCTTCAATGGTTCCTTTACACAACAAGGCTCTAGTGTAGGAGTGTTGTTCATTACTCCACAAAGTTAATGTTGTGGTTCCACAACCACGCTCCCCTTTTAAGCTACTTGGTTTTAGGGGCCCCCCTCTTTCTGGCTTGCTCCAAGTTATTTCCTTGCTTCTCTATTTAGCTGTTTGTTTTTAGGTTTAGTTGTTTCTTTGTCTTGTTTGTGTTTTGCACTTTCGCACTTTCAAAGGCCCGAAAGTGCGAAAGGTCTAAAAATCCGATTAGCCTTAATCATATTGAATTCTAGGGGTTTTGGACTTTCAGAGGCCCGGGCACCAAAAGGTCTGATTCTCTGAAGAGAGTTGGTCATTTGGCATTTTGGACTTTCAAAGGTCTGGAACCCGTGAAATGCTGAAAGGTTGATCGGTGAAGGTGGCTGACATCACCCCCACCGGTTTCCTGTATAAGGTGGTGAGCCATTTTTTTGACTCACTTATTCTCTACCCACGCTCATGGTTTTCAAAGTTTTCTAGCACATGTCTTTTCCTTGGATTTTTTATGCTCCTCAGTTTCTTGTGTCTGCTTCTTGGCTTCTCATCTCGCAGCATGTTTGAGGTTGGTGTCTTTCTCTCTCTCCTTGTATCCTTTTTTGTTGATTTATGTTTTGTCTTCCATTTTTGTTTTCTCAGTTTGTGTTTTAGCTAGGGTTTGTTAGTTTTGGTCAGTCTTGTCCTGCTTTGGGGTCACAGGGTTGTCCCTCTGGACCTCTTAGCCACAAGTTCATGTTCAAACCTATTTTTGAGCTTGAAACCCTAAACCCTCATTTATTCACTGTTCGGCCCTATAAACTTTCAAACTTTCACAGTCTAAAAGTCACAGAGGGATCTAACTTCAGGAAATTGACTGTCTTTTTTGGCATTTCGGTGGTTTCACACACTGAAGATCTGACATGCCTAAATAGTCAAAATCTAGTCTTTTGCACCTCTGAAGCATTGAGCTTGAAAGTCTGGCTAGGTCCCCTTTTTTAGCATTTCAACCTTTTCGGCCTTTCGGAGGTCATGTACCCCCGAAGGTCTGAAAGGCCAAAATTGGTTTCCAGTCACTTTAAACTTGAGTACTTCAATTGTTTCAATCTCATTTTTTCTTGCATAATTTTTGTAATTTGATAATCTTTGGTTTGTATCCCTTGGCTCTTTGGAGAAATGGCAGAGAAGGTCAACTCACCAGCTATGAGGTATCAATTCAAGGGATATCACGCACCCTCCAAAGTGGGGAACTTGCATGTTGAGATCACATATACTTATATCGGGAACATTAGTTGGAATGACTAACTGATCAAATGTGCACAACTGGTAGGGAGGTCCAAGGACTGCACTTCATTAGTGTACTATTCTCTGGTGAATGCAACAACACACCTTGTCTCCATCCTCTCCTTAGATTTGATCAACACTCTAGCAAGTCACTATATACCAAATGAAAGAATGGTCAAGAACAACATGGGAGAATTAGTTATGGATCTTAGGCTAGAAAATATTGAAGATGTCTTCCATTTACCCAAAGGGGTAGATAAATTCTACAATTTCTCCATCGAAAATGGTATGGATTCTATAATAGAGATATCTCATTATCCCATGAGATTGTGAACAAAGAGTACCTCATACAACCTCTACCCAAGAATAGACTAGAAAAGATAGACATGAGGAGGGGGTACATGAAAGAGGACATCCAAGTAGCCATCACCATGATCATTCGGGTATGGATTGGCAAAGTCTATACAATTGGAACCATGGATGATCTTTCTTATTGAAAAGATAAAGGAGAGGTAGGCAAGATTTGATTGGGCCACCATCCTCATTAACAACCTAGATCAGTAGCTAATCACAATAAAGAATGACCCAAACTTTTACATGACATCCTATGTTGTGTACCTATTGGCTGCAAGAGTGGTGTACCCGAGGTTGGTGAAAGTTGGTGCTATGGGTGATCAGAGTGCATGGCCATTCACAGTATACCCACAAATGGTTTGGAAGGAGTATTACAGACACAAAAGTCTTGATTTTTGCATTGTCAATAATGCTTTTGTGTTTGCTATTATACGCTCCATCGAAGGAGGCTATGCCAAAAGGATGTCAATAGAAGCTTTTGCAAAGGTGAAGACCCTTGGGGCATTTTATATTTAGTTCAAGACTTTTACATACATCTGAGTGGTAGGATGCATCCTGGCTCCTAAGAAGCTACCAAGATATCCCTCATATAGGATAATCTTGTTGGAGATGGCTAGACAACTATTGGATGCCCATGAACATATCTGACACAAGAAGAAGCACTATTGGGACTTCCCAATTTCCATAGGGCCCCACTGTGTACAAGACATGAATATCTGCAAGTCCTTGGAATTTGAATGGGGTGAATTCCCACTATAGAGTTATAACCTCATAAAGACCTGATTCTATCCAATTGGTACATACAGTCACATAATGGGAAGGCATTATGTACACGAGCCCCACATTGAGGATCATTGGATAAATTGCCTTGATGACTATGAGGTCAGGATCCGTGACTACTATCAGATGAGCTTGGAGCTGACACAGACTAACCTACTACTAAGGATACCCCCAAAGGTGAAGGGAGCTGACTCTGAGGATGTCCTGGATCCTATTTATAATTTGGATAAAGTATGCACCAAGGCCATCTTGAATGTAGAGGTCGACAGGGATGAAAATGATGATATCAACTTCAAGGCAAGACACATCATCAAGGTGACTAAGGCATGGATCACTCATACATTTCCTATCGAGCTTGTGCCAATGAAATAGAAACTAGCTCAGCCCTCCAAGGAAAAGAAGAAGAAAGGGGAGAAGGTGTTGATGCCATAATTCAAAGAGGCTACGCCGCAGAAGCTAGAAATGGTGTATAGACATGAGCACCCTATGGCATATGGCTCTTCTACCCATTGAAATAAGCCTAAAACTAGAATGACTGGAAGCATAGCACTCCCAGATGTTCCATCTTCTAGTGGTCCTGAACCCCCAAGTGCACCAAAGAAGGCACCTAAATTCAAGGTAACTAGACCTAGGTCGGCCGGGGTGATAAAAGGGCAAGTGTACAAAAGGAAGAAGGACTCAATGCCCACTCATATGGATACCCTCTTGGAAGAAGATGAAAATGAGGAGGATCAATTACCCTTAAGCAGAAGAACCTGGTCTGCGGGATTCTTAAAGAGAAGGTGAGTACTGGAGGATGATCAACAAGAAGATGCTAGAGGAGGAACCCAAGGGGAACCTATAAATCTGGATGCTCTAGGAGATGATGAATTTGACATCTTTAACTTTGAGGGACTTCATGGTTTCTAATAATTTGAGTAACATGCTCCAACTACAGGATAGTCCTTTTCTTTTGATTCCCTCCCTACACAGTTCACTAGCCCTCTTGGTAAAGTGGGAGAGGAAGTCTTGTGAGACTCTCAAGAATCAGTCGAGGAGGTCATGATTGAAATTCAGAAGGAGACTATAGAGCTAGGAAGAGATTCTTCTATAAGTGTCACTTCTGAGGAAGATATAAGAGCACAAATTCCCTCAATTGTTAGAATAACTGAGAGGGGGGTGAATCAGTTATCTAGTGTCCCAAAACAAAATGTATAATTCAAAACTATTTCTTCAATTTTTGCTCGTCGGTAAACACTAAATAATTTCACTATCTATGCTTTTACCGATTACCAGTCTAATACTATAATAGTTACCAATCAAATCTAACATGTAACATGCAAAGAATGATAACAAACAAATATCACAATCAACACATAACACAAGAGATTTAACATGTGTTGGAGCTTTTTCTTGCAGGACCAAACTTGAATCAAATGGTTGGGCTTGAATCATAGGTTAGGCACTCAAGCTTGACAAGGAAAACAATCCAATTGATGAGGATAGAGAGAAATCCTCCTTCTTCTTTGAGCTCCACATTCACTCAGGTGGGTATTGCCTTATTTTCACACTCATGCCATCCTTTTGGTGAATAAAAGGCCTGCAGATAGATTAGTGTGGAATAGCCTTCAAACCCCTTCAGGTAACCTGTACCCCAATGAAGCCAATTCATATACAAATAGCCCTATTTGCACAAAATGAGTCTGAAGACTAGAGAGGAACTCCTACTACTACCACCAACATGAAAATGGTATTGATATATAGAGATGCAGGAAATAGCCAAAACCCATCAAACATTGGACTCAACTGAATATACTAGCCCTTGATCAGTGCCATTATCCATTGGGCAGCACTCAAAAATAAATATAGAACATGAACCAACTACTTTCAAAGACTCAAAGCCATAAATATAACTATTTCAGCCCATCCACTACTTATAAGATCCTTCTGTAGACAACCAAACTGAATCTATGCCCTATCTGAAGTATATTTCACTTGACCCTAGATCAAGAACTAAAGAATAGAACAAATACAAAGGTTACCCAATGCAATGGATTAGAAAATCCAAAACTCATAAGACTGACACCAAGGAGAGACTTGAAAGCTTGAAATAATTGTATTAAGTATGATGAGTCATGTACATGTCTATACCAGAAATGAGACTACCACTTCAATAACCTGCGAAAGATGCAAAGAAATTCTATTCAGCCTCCTACAATGTGTGAGAGTTTACTACTTCCCACAGGAACCAAATAGAATGGAACCCTTACACAGTCAAAAAATCAAAAATTTATACCACTAGCCACCTTGGGAATCTCAAAGAGATTGCATGAAGCTTAGGGTGACTAGGGTTAGGACTACAACCACTAGACCCACTGAAATGATCAAGAAATTTACTACAGGGGCCGAAAACACAAGCAACCTGGAGAAAACAAATCTCTAGCAGATCAACAATCATGAAAATCTATGAACTCAGCATAGTACACCAAGGAATGCCATTAAAACCAGTCAAATCGGCCACTTGCAAATACACCTCAAGCATAAACCACACTCCATCAGGTACAAAATAACCTTTGCAATCAACCACATAGACCCTCGGGCCAGATCGCAACACCTGCCGCCATCAAACCAGCAAGAAAATCTACCAGAAAAGCTATTTAAACCAGTACTTCTTGTCGATGCAAACGCTCAAAAAAATTGAATTTTGAACTACAACGGCCAATCTTACGGTGCCAGCAGTGAATCAGCAGTCACAATTTAAACCGGGATCAACTTTACATCCCCACCATTAGATCTTCATACTTCATGGGCCTTATGTTTTTAACCCATCTAGACACCTTGGGTTAACTCCGCAACAGTGACGTACAATAGTTTTCGCATGATCACATAGCCCAAAAATGGGCTATGTGAACATGCAACAAGCATTCACGTCAATGCCACCCTGTCACCGCTCCCCACCAATGTGGCACCCGTGTTGCATGATTGCATGGCCAAAATTTGGCCCTTGCGATCATGCGACAAGGCAACAAGACTGCCACCTCACCCCCTTTACCTTGCCGCATGCCTTGTCACAAACCCGTCGACCAATGAAAAGATTCCATCTCCACAACACCTAACACTAGACCCACCGCTGAGAAAATCCTTACCTTTTGGGAAGATTAGACGGTGGTCGCATGATCGCAAAGGGGAGGAATATTCCTCACGATCATGCAGCAACCGTAGGTCTCTTCTACATTGTCATTCCACCTAAGAAATATCGGGCCCACTAACAAGTCCAAATCATCACCCAACTCATCAGATCAAGTGACAACACCTCAGCCCAAACAGCCCCACCACGAACAAACCCATCGGCATCCAATCGAATAGTGGGCGCATGATCACAAGGGGAAAGAATATTCCTTGTGATCACATGCTGACCGTAGATTGAAATCACTAACACAAGCCCCGCTGACATTTCTGACTCATCACCACATGGACCAATCAGAAATGAGCGCCACACCACCTGCCAATGGGCCCCACATGACAGATGTCAACTAGTCGCATGATAGCATGTTAGAAAATTCTGACATGCGATCATGCGACGGCCAACCATAGGCCACCACATAACCACCAGCGGGACCACTGCCATCCCACCAACAGGCCCCATGCGCAAGGAAGGAACCGGTCACATGGTCGCATGTCAGAAATTTTTGACATGCGATCATGCGACAACCAATCAATTTAAAGCCCCTAAAGACCTGGGCCCACCATCTGATCGCAGCTGCGCAGATAGGAAATGCCATCAAATAGGGCAGAAGTGTGAGGTTGAAAATACATAGAGTTTCTGACGCCAAAAGATAAGCACACAAAAGCTGGAAGGCACAAGGCTGAAAACAATGAGGGTGTTCACACAGACTGAAAACATCATGGATTTTCAAAAACAATGTGGGTTTTCAACACTATGGCAGATTTTGAAATTATTTCCTGCAAACCTTAGAACTTGAATAACTTTCTAGATTCAGCACATGTATTTTGGACTGGAGCAAGGTGACACAATGAAGAACACGGGGCTAAGAGCTCAAACCATGAAATACTATGGATTTTCTTTGCAAATCAAAACTGTGTAGCAAGGTGGGATAACTTAACAAAAAATTGCAAGGAAGATAGGCCATTTTCATAAGATTTTTGCATGAACAGGAAAATGGACTAACAACGTGGAAACCTTATAAAGGGAAAAACCACCTGGGACCGGCAACCCAAAATTGTTCACTCTTCTAAAGTGAGGTTAGTTAAGACCCAACCCTATTAAAGGTTACAAACACACTGTCATGTGTGACCTTGTTAGAGGATTTTAGACTAGAAGTTATCCTCCAACCAGCATTCACTATGAGGTTGACAGGATAACAATGTTCATTCTATGAATGATACATCATAAGACTTTCAGATTCCACTTAGTTAAGAGATTTTGACTGTATACAATGGTTAAATATGTAACAGTAAATGACCTACCTTAATACAACTTCAATTGCAAATTACAAATCAATATTCAGTCCATACACATCCTTCTGATCAATATTTCACTTCAGATTCAATACTGTATCAACTTACTATCCATCGGTAATTATTCTTCGTAGCTCAGTAATTGTTCTGCAGCTCAGTTCTTACTAACCAGTATGATTAGAATGCATGAAAACTTGTTCACGCGATACTCCTGCAGCTCCTTCTTCTCATGGCCTTTTACTAAAGAAATTATGTTCTCTTATATAGATGAGTAAATCATTTTCTTCTCCACCATTAGATTTTTCCACTTAACCACATTCATAGATTTTTCCGCTTCAAACTTTCTTGGTACTTGTGTTAATAACACATTTCAATCTTCTCTGTTAGATCTTTCCTCAATTTTGTCAGTCGTCGATCTGTGTAACAAACATTATCTGTTACCTTGATGTTATACTATTGCCATCTCATCAATCTTATCGGCTAAGCTAATCATTTAATTCATTCTATTCTACTCAGTTAACAAAGAAATGTGTCAGTGAACAATGCTCGGTTAATACTATGATCGGTATACACTACACTCCGTCGGTGTATACTAGAAATGCTTCATTTACCGACAACACTGCTTTGTGTCTTTCAGCTCTATACTTCATCATAGATGAATGCAACATAATAAAGTCAATACCATCAAGTCATAGACTCATCAACAAGTTACTCAATGTGTTCCTTATCCTCATCTGTCATGTACATCTTTCCTCATGTAGATTTCTCTATTCTTTATCTCTTTCACCTTTCTTCAAATGTCTCGGTGTAGTAACTTATAAGATAAGTACTGTCAAGCTAGTTGACATCAATGACAACATAATACTGATTTAATCATATTACATATCTAATCAACAACTCTTCAATGATCTTACAATCACAGATTCTTCAATCAGATTGCAAATCAGTTGTAGTCCAACAATCTCTCCCTTTGGCATTGATGGCAACTCAAGTAATATGAAATGTACCATACACATACCAAACATACATTCTACAACTTTTTGAACAAATTCTATAAGTCAAATAGACTTAATATGTTTAATCACTACATTACTAAACCAGCATTAAATAATACAGCTTTACCATTCTGTAGTTGTGATCTTTTCAGTTCTCCTGCTCCTGCTTCTGTTCTCTATAACTGATCTTCTATACTCTTTCTCATTCAGATTGTCTCTCCCTTAGATAATTCTCATTGGTGCTTGTTCCCTTTTCATATTTTGTTTATCTCTCGCCTTTTCATTTCATATTGTTTATCTCTCCCTTTGACAGCAATGCCAAAGAAACAAATAAATAAATAATTCTACCTTCCTCTGTATCTCTGAATACTGATATTCCAATCGGTTCAAGTGCTCAAACTTAATCACAACCTTGAACATGATTCAAAGTGTGAACTATGCTACATCAACATGAATGATCTTCTTATAAAATAGGCTGATGCAATAACCATATCTCCTTAGTGACCAATAGACAGGGGACGAATCCCAAGTCTAGTCCTCAAGTATTCAAATGTGTCCTTTGGTAGGGGCTTTGTAAAAATATCTGCAAGTTGTTCTTTAGATGTAACAAATTCTAACTTAACTTGCTTCTCTTGCACTTGTTCTCTTAAGTAATGATACTTAATAGATATAAGCTTTCTCTTAGAGTGCATCACAAGATTCTATGAAATATTAATAGCACTAGTGTTGACACAGTATATAATCACTGGGTCAGTGATTACCTCATTCATTCCTTCCAGCACTTGTTTGATATATGCAATGTTTGAACAGTTAGTAGCAGCAGCAACATATTCTGCTTTAGTTGCAGACTGAGAAATACAAGCCTTCTTTTTACTTGTCCAGGTTACAAGTCTTTCACCAAAGAAAAATGCTCCTCTGGTGGTGCTTTTTCTATCATCCACATTTCTAGCCCAATCAGCATCAGTGTAAACTTTCAATTCAAACTTCCCTTCCTTAGGATACCATAATCCATAATTCTCTATTTTCTTCAAGTATCTTAAGATCCTTTTTGTAGCTATCTTGTGTGAGTCTCTAGGATTAGCAGAAAATCTTGCAACTATACCCACAACATGTGCTATATCTGGTCTACTGTGAACTACGTACATTAATTTACCAATCATGGATCAGTAAAGTGTCTAGTTTACCTTGGTAGTTTCATCCTCCTTTGTCAATTTTCATCTAATAGCTATCAGTGTTCCCACAGGTTTAGCATCTTCCATGCCAAATGTCTTTAGTACTTCCTTTATGTATTTATATTGTGTGATGAATATTCCATCACTCTGTTGAATCACTTGTAGTCCAAGAAAGAACTTAATCTCTCCAAACATAGACATTTCAAATTCCTTTTGCATTTCATTAGCAAATGCCTTGCAAACAAGATCTGAGCCTCCAAAGATAATGTCATCAACAAATATTTCAGCAATGATAATAGTATCATCAGTATCACCTTTCACATACAAATTGTTGTTTTCACTTGTTCTAACAAATCCAATACTTAACAAGTAAGTATGTAGTCTTTCATACCATGCTCTCGGTGCTTGCTTCAATCCATATAAAGCTTTATGTAATCTACATACCATGTCTTTATTGTCAAGATCAACAAATCCTTCAGGTTGTTCAACGTAGACTTCTTCTTCAAGTATACCATTCAAAAATGTTGATTTCACATCCATTTGATAGACTTTGAATTTCTTGTGTGCAACATATGCAAGTAGCATTCTAACTCCTTCTAATCTAGCAATGGGTGCAAATGTCTCACCATAGTCAATGCCTTCTTCCTTTGCATATCCCTTGCATACTAATCTAGCTTTATTTCTTGTAACTTCACCATTTTCATTCAATTTATTCTTGTATATCCACTTAGTACCAATAACATTCTTATCTCTTGGTCGGGGTACTAAGGACCAGGTTTTTTTCTTCTCTATTTGCTCTATTTCCTCCTTCATTGCATTAACCCATTCTTCTTTCTCTAATGCAACTTTCATAGTTTTAGGTTCAAATTCACAAATTAAACATGTACCTTGTCTTGTTTTGCTTCTAGTTTGCATTCCAGCATGTCTGTCTCAATGATTTGTGTTTCAGGATGATGTCTCCTGACAAAACTCACCAAAACTTGATTTATCCTTTCTTGTTCATCTTGTTCAGGGTCATTTTCTTGCTCAATAGCTCCATCTTGTTCCTCGGTTTGTGTTGCCTGTTGTCATGCATTGTTTCCCTACTGACCGATTGTCACAGTCTGCGGTGTTGGTAGATACTCTAGATGTTTAATGTAAGTGAATCTACCATAGTCTTCTAGTTCCTTTGTACTTTCCTCTATATACTTGTCATCAAACTCATCAACATGAGCATTAGTACTTTCAACTATCTTATTTGTAGTCTTATTCAAACATTTATATGCTTTACTTGTAGTGGAATATCCTAGAAATATCCCTTCATCTCCTTTAGAATCAAATTTTCCATTTCTCTCATCTTTCAAAATAAAGCATTTACTTCCAAAAATTCTAAAATAACTTATAGTAGATTTGTGTCCAAACCATAGTTCATAAGGTGTTCAATTGGAGTCCTTCTTCAGTTGTCCTTGGTTAAGTACATACACAGTTGTACTGACAGCTTCCCTCCAATATTCCTGAGCAATATTTTTCTGTATCATCAATGTTCTAGCACAGTCAATTATAGACCTGTTCCTCCTTTCAACAATGCCATTTTACTGTGGTGTCCTCGGTGCAAATACCTGCCTTTTGATTCCATGCTCATTACAAAAATTAGTAAATTCATCAGAGATAAATTCACCTCCTCTATTAGATCTTAAACATTTTATTTCCTTACCGATTTCTTTCTCTACCTTAGCTTTATACCACTTAAACATTTTGAAAGCTTCAGATTTCTCTTTCAGGAACATAACAGTCATCATTCTAGTATAGTCATCAACAAAAAGAATAAAATATCTATCACCAAAATAGCTCTAAGTTCTCATAGGACCACATAGATCAGTATGAACCAACTCAAGTATCTTCTTTGTTGAATAGTCTTTTCTTTTAAAACTAGACTTAGTCATCTTACCTCTCTGACATTCATGGCACATGGCATGATCTAGTTTTGTCAAGTTAGGCAATCCTCTAAATCTTTTCTTTCTACTAATCTTGATCATGTTGTCAAAGTTCACATGGCATAACCTTTTGTGCCACAACCAAGCATCTTCATCCTTTATTAACAAACAAGAAGACTAATCCATATCAAGATAGAATAGATTACCTCTAGATTGTGTACCAGTTTCGATCAGTCTTCCTCCATCATCATAGATATTCACCTTTTTGCTCTCAAAAGCTAGTCAGTGGCCTGAATTGTTCAACTGAGCCACACTTAACAAATTATAGTTCAGTCCATCTACCTAGTATGCATTTTCACATTGTAATCTGTCATTGATCATCAGTGAGCCTTTACCTCTTACAATACAAGGTGCATCATTTCCCATTCTCATAGATCCTCCATTATATTAAACAAGATGATCAAACTTCTCTACATCACCGATCATATGATGTGTACAACCACTGTCTATGATCCATGTATCATTTTTGCTTACTTTTGAGATCAGTGCTATCTCTTCATGTTTATCTTCCTCTTCTGAGTCATCTTTCATAGCAACAAATACAACTTCTATATCATCTTCAGAATTAGATTCAGTTTCAATATCTTCAGCTATGTAACATACCTTTTTGCCTTTTTCATCTTGGTTGTCTCTATTGTAGTGTCGGTAGCCTCTGTTGACTCTTCTTCCATAGCTTCCTTCAGATCGGTCTTTGGATCTATCATCATCTTTCTTCTGTGGACATATAGCAGTGATGTGACTGACTTCTTTACAATTAAAGCATGCTAAAGGTAGCTTACCTCTATACCTTCATTTTCCTTTGGGCAGTCTTCTGGCCATAAGTGCTTCGAGCTCATCAAGTTCATCATCGGTATTGTCATCACTATCACAATTCTTACTATTCCTGATTGACTTTCCAATCTTCAAAGAAGACATGAAAGCAGATTCAACAGAAGGAACAACACTATTATCAAAGTTGTTTAATTCAAAGGTTGTACATTTACTAATCAGAGTGTCAAGAGTAAGGTTGGATGTAGCTCTTGTTTCATGAATTGCAAAAATCCTGATTGCATAAACTGGTAGCAACATTCTGAGAATCATTCTTATCACTTTTTCATCATCAATCACTCCATCAGATGCTCTAATAGCATGTACCACCTCTTTGAGTCTATTTGAATATTGTACAATGTTCTCACCTTCTTTCATTCTCATATCATCAAATCTGCCTCTCAGACTTTCAGCTCGGGCTCTTTTGACATTCAGATCTCCACTGTATATTTGTGTTAATTTATCCCACATTCCTTTGGTAGTCATGCATGTTTTGATATCTTCAAATTCAGCATCGGTACAGGCAGCAGCAAGTTCCATCATAGTAACATTGTGTTCATGCTTGTCCTTTAGTTGATCAATGGTTAGGGGACTAGTGGGCGGTTGTATGTAGCCATTCTCCATTAGATCTAGTGCAGAATTCCCAATTTCAGATATGTGCAGCTTCATTCTATTTCTTGAGAGGGGGTGAATTCCAATCAACCAATGCTCTGATACCAATTGTTAGAATAATTGAGAGGGGGGTGAATTAGTTATCCAATGTCCCAAAACAAAATGTATAATTCAAAACTATTTCTTTAATTTTTGCTCATCAGTAAACACTAAATACTTTCACTATCTGTGCTTTTACCGATTACCAGTCTAATACTATAACAGTTACTGATCAAATCTAACATGTAACATGCAAAGAATGATAACAAACAAATATCACAATCAACATATAACACAAGAGATTTAACTTGGAAACCCTATAAAGGGAAAAACCACTTGGGACCAGCAACCCAAAATTGTTCACTCTTCTGAAGTGAGGTTGGTGAAGACCCAACCCTATTAAAGGTTACAAACACACTATCATGTGTGACCTTGTCAGAGGATTTTAGACTAGAAGCTATCATCCAACCAGCATTCACTATGGGGTTGACAGGATAACAATGTTCATTCTATGAATGATACATCATAAGACTTTCAAAGTCCACTCGGTTAAGAGATTTTGATTGTATACAATGGTTAAATATGTAACAGTAAATGACCTGCCTTAATACAACTTCAATTGTAGATTACAGATCAATATTCAGACCATACACATCCTTCTGATCAATATTTCACTTCAGATTCAATACTATATTAACTTACTGTCTGTCAGTAATTGTTCTTTGTAGCTCGGTAATTGTTCTGCAACTCAGTTCTTACTAACCAGTATGATCAAAATGCATGAAAACTTGTTCACACGATGCTCCTGCAGCTTCTTCTTCTCCCGGCCTTTTACTAAAGAAATTATGTTCTCTTATATAGATGAGTAAATCATTTTCTTCTCCACCATCATATTTTTCCACTTAACCACATTCATAGATTTTTCCGCTTCAAAATTTCTCGGTACTTGTGTTAATAACACATTTCAATCTTCTCCATTAGATCTTTCCTAAATTTCATCAGTCATCGATCTGTGTAACAAACATTATATGTTACCTCGATGTTATACTATTGCCAGCTCATCAATCTTATTAGCTAATTTAATCATTTAATTCATTTTGTTCTGCTCGGTTAACAAAGAAATGCATCGGTGAACAATGCTTGGTTAATACTATGATCGGTATATACTACACTCCGTCGGTGTATACTAGAAATGCTTCATTTACTGACAACACTGCTTTGTGTCTTTCAGCTCTATACTTCATCATAGATGAATGCAACATAATAAAGTCAATACCATCAAGTCATAGACTCGTCAACAAGTTACTCAATGTGTTCCTTATCCTCATCTATCATGTACATCTTTCCTCATGTAGATTTCTCTATTCTTTATCTCTTTCACCTTTCTTCAAATGTCTCAGTGTAGTAACTTACAAGATAAGTACTATCAAGCTAGTTGACATCAATGACAACATAATACTAATTTAATCATATTACATATCTAATCAGCAACTCCTTAGTGATCTTTTAATCATGGATTCTTTAATCAAATTCCAAATCAGTTGTATTTCACACTCAGTTCCACCTCCACCTCCACCTATTCATCAAACTCCACCTCCACCTCCACCTCCACAATCAACACCACCTACCACTCCACTTTTGTCTCTGGTTCAAACTACTCCATTTCCACCAAAACCTCCACCCATTCATATTCCCATGCCAACTCCTCCTCCTTTGCCAATGCCTTCACCCACTCCCCCTACTATTCCTACTTCTCCCATGCAAAATGATCCTTCCCAAGCTCCTATTCCAACACTTGTCCATACTAAAACATTAGCACAAGGGCCATAGGACCCAGAAAAGGAAACAGAGGCAATTGGTGAGATTCTATCAGAAGGGAAAGTTGGATTGGATAAATAGGTTGAAGAGGAAGAACAAACAAATATGGAAGAGGAGCTAAATGTGATGGAAGAGAAAGAAATAGAAGGAGGAGAGGAGGAGATTCATGAGGAGATGGAGATAGAACACCCGGCAACTACCTTGACTCTAGCATCCCCTTATGACCCCCTTAATTTTTTTTCAAATCCCACTTGGTTCACCAAGGAGATTCAATGAATAACAAGGGTGTATACTGATGATGAAATAGATATGGTGGCATTAGGATGAGTGTTCCATCAAGAGGGATCTAGTACCCAAGCAAGGACCCTTTCATATGTAACACAGGACCAAGCTGGTAGATAGAAGGCTTAGGTGGTTGTCCCTACAATGAATATCAATATGGCCAAAGTCACCCCAAATGATTATGTGTTGGAGGAAGTAGATCTAGGAGAGCCAACTAGAGAAGGGAGTAAAACTCTGGCTACACTCGGGTTGAAGCACACTCTAGGCTTCATGGACAAGGATGAAGAGAAGATAAAAACATTGATGGAACATAATGAAGTAATGAAGAAATTCATTCTTAAGACAGTGGGTCCCATTGGCCCTAGCAACCCTGAGGCCTCATTATAGGCTATTTTGGAGAAAAGGGGTGATGTAAATATATCGGCAGACGTCTCGCATTCTTTTGTTCAAGCATGTGTAGACTGGAAGGCTAACTTTGAGGATTTTTCCAAGGTGTCTCTCAAGAAGATTTTGAGGCCTTTCTGAAGTATTCTTCAAGGAATCACATCTTTGGTCGAGATTATGAGTGAGGAGGATGGTTTGGAGGAGAAGACCTTGAAATGGCAAAAGGAACTTGAAGATCTTGTAGTAATAAAGAAGCAGTGCTTCCAAGTTTTGGTTAAGGTGTATGAAGGGTCAGAGCTAGATAATTTTGAGGAATGGATCCAAGATATCGTTGGTGCTTTGACAGTTTTTGAGAAGGTTTTGAAGAGAATGAATAAAAGGAGAGATCAAGGTTTACTTTTTGTGGGGGAAATGCATAATTATTTTGAAGGGTTAGACCTGGATTTATATGAAGAAGATGATGAGAAAACAATGCATCCCATAAATGTCATCATAAATCAGTATGTGGATATCTTCGGAGGAGTTGGTACAAAACAAGAACTTCAGCAAATGTTCTATCAAAAAGAAGAAAGAAGAAAATGCTATCCCAAGAAGAGGAAATAAAGGGGTTTGTAGTGGAATTGATCATCTTCCAAGAGAGGCAACAAGAACTCCTTAAAGGGGTCAAAATGGTTGACTTTGAAGAGGTGCAAGATATTGTGGATAGGTTCTACAAAGCTCACCCAGAAGTCCTCCCAAGTCGATAGGCATCCAGTTTTGACTTAGTCAAATTTTGTATAGGGAAAAAACATTTTTCACACTTAGCCATTTTGAAGACCCAGATTTTTAGCATTTCGGCTCTAGAGGATTTTTAGCCTCTGAAATTCTAAAAGTTGAGAGAAGGTCACGCTTAAACTTAGTCAATTTTGGAGCTTCATTTTTTCAGGGCAACAATCATGATCCAAAATTTCTAGGCACGACCACCATTTAACTTCAGTCATCTCCAACTTGATTTTTCAATCAAATTGATCACTTTTATGGGATCATTTCTGGATGATTTGAGGGCCTCTTCCAGTTGAGTCCACGTGGGAAAGCCATAATAGAGGATAAAGTGCAGGATCGAAAAGTTTCATGAAGAGCATGCATGAGTTCTAGTTGTGTTTTTGAGTTATTTTATGCATGATCTGCTCTAGTTTTGTAATGCACAAGGTTTAATTCCATGCTAGGGTAGTTCTAATTGGTTTTAGAGATAGTTTCCTTCATGTAATCTCTAGTTTAGATTTATTTTTGAATTTTAGATGCAGCTAAAACCCTAGTTGCAAAATTGAGAGCATAGCTCTATAAATTGTATGAACTCAATGTAATGAAGGTCAGATTTTATCATTAATACAATACATACAATTGGTGCTTCAATCGTGGTGTGATTTATTCTACTATCTTTGTGAAATTTATGAATGTGTGAATTTCTCATTTGTTTTTTTCAAAGAACCAGTTGATTGTGTGGTGATTTTGATTTGTAATTCTTTTAGTTCGGTGTTTACCTTTGCTGCATTGCTTTGTTGTGACAAATTATTGAGAAGATCTCTCTTTTTTGGTGCTTTGAAGATAAACTTGTCTCACATGTGTGCACATCTACGGTGGCTTCATGATTTGATGAGTTTTGGCTCATTATACGTCTGTGCTTATTTCCGTTGATGATTGCATTTTCCTAGCTAAGATTTTGATTTCATCATATCTCTGTTTTGTGGGTTTTTCTCATCTTCTTGGTATTTTAATTTGTGAAGTAGTGTGATATTGGTTTATGTCCATTAGTTTCTTTCAGAAAATTTCTTTTAAATTCTCGTTACCTTGCCTCTTACCTTCCTTATATATCCATTATGGTAGATTAATTAGATTAACATTATTTTTATTTAAAATATGAAAATCCCAAAAAGAAAATATTGTTGTGTTTGAAGTTTGTTTTGCAGCCCTTTTCAAGATAAAAACCAGCAAAGGCCTCCTCGTGAATAGATTCACATTTATCTTTCGTTGAGCTATCTAAGTAGTTGAGACCCAACCCAGGAGGAACCTTGAGATTGACTAATATCAGTCTTCCAAGAGGGGAATTTTCTCATGTAAATTCCTAGTCGTTGTCTCGTGTAAAAATGACGCTCAATAGTTACTCTATTCCTAAGGTATACAGGCTTTGTTTCCCCTCTACAAACAATATTGTTGAATACGAGGCCTTAGTAAATGGCATGAAATTGGCTCTAGAGTGGAATATTTTTGAATTACATGTTCATGGTGATTCTCAGCTTGTGATTAACTAGATTAATGATGTTTACCAAACAAGGGATGAAAAATGCATACCCTATAAGCACATGGTTGATGACTTCAAGAAATATTTCACCTTCATCACTTTCCAATAGATTCCAAGAATAGAGAATAAAGTTGCTGACGTCGGTGCTACATTGGGTTCCTTACCTCAATAGGAAGATGATTCTCACTATGAGTTCCTCATGGAAGAACTTTATCACCCAGCCTATGAATCCCCAAAATCCCAAATGATCTACACCATTATTATCCCAGCCTCTTCTCACTATAGTCATATCTACTTCTATCTCTGAGACCAAGTTATCCCTGATAACTTGACCAAAAATGAACATAGAAACCTTATCTGAAATTCCTCATGGTATGTCATTATTGTGAATGATCTGTATAGCAGAGGTCTAGATAGAACTTTACTTAGCTGTTTAGAAAAAGAGGAGTCAAGACATGCGTTAGCTGAAATCCACATTGGCATAGGTGGATCTCATTCTAATGGTCTGACCTTGGCTCATAAACTCTTGAGGGCTGGATTCTATTGGCCAGACATGGAAAAAGGGGCAACCAGGTATGCAAGAACTTGCAAAAAGTGCCAAATACATGAAAATCTAATTCACGCCCCCATAAAGGAGCTCATTCCCTTTGTCACACATTAGCCTTTCCAAAAATGGGTGTTTGATATCATCGAAC
Organism: Chamaecyparis obtusa; assembly: GCA_027943335.1. Classification (NCBI taxonomy): domain Eukaryota; kingdom Viridiplantae; phylum Streptophyta; class Pinopsida; order Cupressales; family Cupressaceae; genus Chamaecyparis; species Chamaecyparis obtusa. The sequence goes on along the minus strand of BSBK01001519.1, from coordinate 3,077,070 downwards.
AAATTTACCCATCCTCAAATGGACATAAATTCATTATAACAACCACAAAGTATTTCACTAAGTGGGTTGAAGCAGTTCCACTCACTACAGCAACAGGAAAGCAGGTTGCTCTATTTATTTTAAATTACATCATCTGTCAATATGGTATTCCATCCTCCATCATCACTGACAACAAAGGACATTTCAAGAATAGTGATATATCAGAACTCTACACAAAATTCAAGATTACACAACACTATTCTTCAATTTACTACCCCCAAGGTAACGGTCAGGCTGAAGCCTCCAATAAAAATTTGCTTAAGATCTTGCATCATACTATCAGGAAGTTGGGAAGATATTGGCACCTATAGCTCAATCCAACACTATGGGCTTATCGTACTAGTATCAGAATACCTAGTGGGGCCACACCCTTTGCTCTAGTTTATGGAACCTGAAGCGGTTTTACCCATAGAAGTAGAATTTCCATCTTTGAGAGTTTGTTTGCATTGACTCATACCTGATGAAGATTGTAGAATGTCTAGAATGTAAGAACTAGAACTACTGGATGAACGTTGGCAAGTGGCATTTGATCATCTTAGAGCTTATCAAAAGAGAATGTCGAGAGGTTACAACAAAAAGGTAAAGTCACGAGAACTTCAAGTGGGTGATCTTTGTGTGTGTGAATTTTGTACCTGTCTATAGACACAATACTTCAGTAAAACATTAGAGGTTAGTTTAAATCAAAATCGTGCAAGTAATTGAAAACTAATCTAACCAGGTGATTTACTGCCTTCTAGTAGATGCGAGTATGTATTCTCAGATTATACCGAGATCGGTGACCTTGACGACACCTAAACGAAGGATTTGAATGCAAAATCTAGATATGAGATGAATGTAATTTAATCTATTTTTTTGGATTTTAGATGCAATAATATAAAAAATCTAATATGAAATCTAATCTATATGAAAAACTGATATGCAATCTAATTAATCTACCAATGATATGCTAAAATATGAATGATCTCACAAAGTTGTTGATTCGCAAAGAGGCTTCAATTCTTTACATACCAATTCGCCAGCATAAGTTTGCAAATTCTGAGATATGAGATTGAAGAGCTGAGCCTTGATTTTATAGAAATCCAGCGCTTTGGGGATGCATGGAAAAAGCCATAAATCACTCAGATAAACACAAGTTGATTTTTGAGTTTATCAAAGAATAAAAGATAATTAATTCACAAAATCATGCAAAAGAAGTGTTTAACTCAAAATAGAGTTTAAAATTGATTGTTAATTTCTAGTTGCCTGCTTTTTTGATTGTGCATAATAATTATGAATTAAATAAATAAATAAAGTGATTTATTTCCAACTTAACTGATTTTTAAAAATAAAACAATTGATTTATGGGTTAATCAATCATTTAATCAAACTTTTATTCAAAATAATATCATTAAATATGACAACTTGCTTTTAATCAATTAATGATAGGAATTTTGATTTATTGTCAAATTTAAATAATAATTAGGAATAAATATAATTCAATTCAATTAAATAATTAAGTGGCAGTATTAAATCTAATTAATGAAATATTCAAAAAATATTCAATTAATCAAACTTTAGGATAAATAGGATTTATCGCCAAATAACTATTAAATTAAAGATAATTAAGATGATTAGGAATATTACTAGGAATATTCCCCAATGCAGAATTTGGGATAATCAATTAGGATTCGATGATGTTTAGATGTGCCTTAGGTTAGGAATTCGATGTCGATTTCGCTCAATATGTTGATGTAGGAGGTTAATGAACCTATAGCCCATTTTTGGGGTATTACATTTTTCCCCTCTTTGAATTGTTGTGTGAAGCGCAATGGTTCAAAGATAGTCTGTGTATGATGTTGAAACTAATGTTTGAAATTGAAATTGATATGAGACTGAAGCTGATTGAAGTTGATATGAAGATAATATGTCCTAAATGACCAAAGATAATGTTTAACTATAACAGCCAATGAACCGACGATTGTGAAAAAGTGTCAAAACACCTGATTCTGAACCTTATGATTGCGAAGAAGTGAGTGACCAATTCAAGACCTGACTGTTAATAAGAATCACATTGGTATCACATTTGAACCCTTCAGTTTCTAAAGAACCAAGGAAATAACACAATTGAACTGATAGTTACAAAAACTGATACAATTCACAAGATTAGCAGAATACCAGATTGATATGGATCTCGATGAATCTGATATGCCCCGAGCGATGATTGATTTTCCTCAAGCGATGAGGTCTTTTTGATGAATCAGTAACTAGACGTGGTTGTTGTCTTGATTACTAAGGAAAGATATGATTTCAAATTAGATTATAGACTTTGAATGATGTGCAATACCATGCCCCCTTTAGGATAAAAATTGAAATTTGACAAGAAAAGTCAGCGTTGATAGTTTAGAAGCATGTTAATTGATTTGAGAAGTGGTTATACACGTTCAAGAATGCATTCTACATCGTTTGGAGGTCCAAAAGACCAAGTTTGACTAGGTTTGACCATGAGTTGACCATAGTTGACTGAGTTGAAATTTTGATAGTTTGATGTAAGATAATCAGTTAAGTTGAATATGGATTTTTGTGATGAATGAAGGTTGATTATGCAAGCAATTAATAATATAAATGATCTCAAATTTTGATTTTGATCCCGAAAAAGGATCCTACTTACTATTTCGTTGGAGGAACCTTCATGTGAGATTCAGCTCTTGTTAGATTTGAAGATGTGATTAAAGAATTGTTTAAGCATTGAAGTTCATTTAGCCATTGTGAGATCATGCAAAGATGCAAAATGAAATGCAGAATGAAATGCAACCTAAGACCTAGGATTTAGTCACTGATCATGTATCGGTCATTCTCATCATTGAATTTTTAGGTAACCGGATAAATCAATACAATGCCCACTAGTTATGAAACCATAAACATATGAATATCGATTTGTATGCACAGGAATCAATACAACACCCACTGATTAGGAAACCATGGATATATGAATATTGATTTTGTTTTTGGAATGTCAGATTAGATATAAGCATCAAAGCATAAATGCCAGGATGACCTGAATATCATGTCCATTTTGATATAGCAATTTGTATAAGCATCAAAACATAAACATCATGATGACCTGAATACGCCTTGCATTGCAAACACATCAAACAATCAAGAGATTATTCTAAATCCAATGTGAATTACCTGTAGTCACCCTTTATCGTTCACGTCCTTAGGTAAGATCGCATTTCACAATAGGAGAAAGAACTCACTCAAAAAAGATAATAGTTAGATCAAACTTCCTTGAATTTTCTAGGTATCAATGGTCAAGGTACACATGGCCATCCAATTCAAGATAGAGGCTCTTACAGTCGGACACCATTTCAATCCAGAATTTCCAAAGTTGTTAGATTTTCACATACAAGCAGAAGACAAAGAAAAGATTATTCCCCTAGTCATCACTCTTTAAATCCTATAAAGGACATCATCGAAGAGCTCGAACGGACACAATATGCAAAAATCTCAATGCGAATCAATAAGCATACAAGGAGATAAAAGTATGAAAAGCACAAATTGTTTTCAGTTTGTTTTTTATTGCATTGTTGTAGATGCAAAATCCTTTCTGGAGACAAGACTGATTGACTGAATCGAATGAAGCTTCAAAGGACTCTGATAGGATATGATACATCTAAGATACATCAGAGGCCATAGGATAAGACTTTGATTACCCCCAAGTCTGAACATTGATAGGATACCGACGCTTGAGCTTGATTAGTGCACAGATCGACTGATTGAAAATAGGAATGCGGAAACAAACCGGGAGATATGTACAAACTAAAGCAAGACTGAAAGCTGGGAAAGACCAAGATTGTGCTAATAGATGGAGTGTTTTGAAACAAGTGGCACCCATTTGCCGGGTTTTCACCATCTTGGCAGAGATTCTATTTTTGCTACCAAGGCGCTTGTTTCCAAGTTTTCACCAAGGCATTTTTTTCTTTTTCTCATTTTTTTTGTATTTTTCATTTTTTCAATTTTTTTGTACTTTTGATATTTTTTATTTTTTTTGTGAATCATCGAGGCACCAATTGCTAGGTTTTCACCAAGATGTTCATTTTTTCAGGACTTTCCAATTTTTATAATTTTTTCAGGACATTTTACCATAGTCTGAATGCCTTAGGCATAGAATTTCTTCAGATGGAGAACATTGATTGGTTCTCAGAGCTGTTCTCCTTCAATCGTTGAGAGTTGATAAGCACTAGAGCCAAAAGTAGCAGTGATTACAAAGGGACCCAGCCAGTTGGGTTCAAACTTCCCCTTGCATTCTCGATGTGATTGATTTTTAGGATTCTCTCTCAAGACTAGATCACCAACCTGAAATTCCCTGTGTCTAACTTTCTTGTTGTAACCTCTAGACATTCCCTTCTAATATGCTCTGAGATGATCATATGTTGCTTGTCTGCACTCATCTAGTAGTTCAAGTTCTTGCAACCTAGAAACTCTGTAGTCATTATCAGTTACTAAACCATGCATTCTGATTCTTAGTGATGGGATTTCAACCTCAATAGGTATTACCGCTTTAGACCCATAAACTAAAGCGAAAGGAGTAGCCCCAGTGGGCATTCTAATACTTGTTTTGTAGGACCAAAGAGCTGGATTAATCATGAGATGCCAGTCTCTTCCTATTTTATTAACTATACGGTGCAAGATTTTCAATAGATTCTTGTGAGAAGCCTCTACTTGTCCATTCCCTTGAGGATAGTAGATAGATGACCAATGTTGTGTAATCTTGAATTTAGCACATAAATCATCTAGATCTTTGTTCTTGAATTTTCCACCATTATCTATGATTATGGAATGAGGTATCCCATATCTGCATATGATATAGTTCAATATAAACATAGATATTTGTTTTCCAGTTGCTTGTGTCAAAGGGACTGCTTCTACCCATTTTGTAAAATAATCTATAGTTGTGATTATATGGGTATGTCCATTAGAAGAATGAGGATGGATAGCTCCTATAAGATCAAAGGCCCATTGGTGAAAAGGCCATTGTGTAGTGAAGGGAATTAGATCTCTCCCTGGAGCATGAATTAAGTTGCCATGCACTTGGCACTTTGGACAGCTCTTAGCAAACTTGATAGACTCTTTCTCCATTTCAAGCCAATAGTACCCAGCCCTAATAAGTTTTTGAGCTAGTGTTAAACCATTCGAGTGTGACCCACAAATACCATCATGGACTTCCTCTAATGCATGTTGAGACTCTTCCCATTCTAAACATCTAAGTAGTGTACCATCTAGACCTCATTTGTATAGATCGTGACCAATGATGACATATCGAGAGGCATTACAGATAAGGTATCTCTTTTCATGGTGGTTGAAGGTATCGAGGATGATTTGGTCTTGGAGATAGGAAAATAGGTTTTGGTATCTAGATGAATCATGACCAAGAACAGTGTAGATCATGCGGGTTTCGGGGGAATCATATGTAGGATAAGATAGTGCTTCCACCAGGAATTCGTAGTGTAGCTCATGTTCAGGTTGTTGTAATAAAGTAGATAGTGTTGCCATTGCATCGGCAGCCTTTTTCTTTGTTCCAGGTATTTGCTCAAATGTGATAGATATGAAATACTTCTTTAGATCATCTACCATTCTCTTGTAAGGAATGAGCTTTTCATCTTTAGTTTGGTACACATCATTGACTTGATGGATTACAAGTTGAGAGTCTCCATGAATGTGTAATTCTATCACTCTCCACTCAATTGCTATTTTCATGCCATTAAGAAGGGCTTCATATTCAGAAATATTGTTTGTGCAAGGAAACTTTAATCTGAATGCTTTTGGGATTGAGTATCCTTGAGGAGTTATGAACAATATGCCTACTCCTGATCCATTCTATGTATAGGAGCCATCAAAGAATAACTTCCATTCTCTAGAAGAAAGAGTCATGATAGAGGAATCTGGAAATTCCATTTGCATTGGTGTATCATCAATCATAGGTGCATCTTCTAATTGATCAGCAATAACCTATTCTTTGATAGCTTTTCTTTCCACATATTCAATGTCAAATTCACTTAAGAGCATGACCCATTTAGCTAATCTACCTGTGACGGTAGCTTTGCTTAGTATGTACTTGAGTGGATCAATTTTAGCTACCAATTGTGTGGTATGAGCTAACATGTAGTGTCTCAATTTTTGTGATGCAAAGATCATAGCTAGACAAGCTTTCTCAATCATTGAATATTTCTTCTCATATGCAACCAATGTTCTACTGATATAGTATATAGCTCTTTCCTTTTTGTTCTCATCATGTTGTGCTAGCAATGCCCCCAGTGATGTATCTGTAGCGGAGACATATAAGATCAAAGGCTTCCCTAGAATGGGAGGCATCAAGATAGGAGGATTTGATAGATACTTCTTGATATGATTAAAGTTGTTCTCACATTCTTCATTCCACACAAATATCACACCTTTATGTAATGTTTTTGTAAAAGGTCATGATATGTCTACTAGCTGTGATATGAATCTTTTGATAGATTGAACTCTTCCTTGTAATGTCCTCATTTGACTAATATTCTTTGGAGGTTGCATTTCCATGATAGCCTTTACTTTAGCTGGATCAACTTCAATGCCCTTCTTTGAAACTATGTATCCTAAGAGTTTTCTAGAAGTGACACCAAAAGCACACTTCTTAGGATTTAGTCTAAGACTAAATTTTTCCATTCTGTCTAGTATCTTGCTTAAGTCATGTAGATGTTCAGCTCTAATCATAGATTTTTCTAAATTATCATCAACATAATCCTCCATAGTCCTATGAATCATGTCATGAAAAATAGAAGTCATAGCTCTCTGATATGTAGCACCAGAAATCTTAAGCCCAAATGGCATGACATTCCAACAAAAGGTGCCCCATGCACATGTAAAAGAAATTTTCTCTTGATCCTCTAGAGCAATTTTTATTTGATTATACCCTAAAAAACCATCCATTAAAGAATACATCTCAAAACCCATAATCATTTCCACTATCATATCAATGTTAGGTAATGGAAAATCATCCTTAGGGCATGCTCTGTTTACATCTCTAAAGTGTGTGCACACTCTGATTGATTTATCTGGTTTTGAAATAGGTACAATATTAGAGATCCACTCTGCATAATCAATAACTCAAATGAATCTAGCTTTCAGGAGCTTCTCTAATTTAACTTTTACCAAGAGTGCAACATGAGGATGCATCTTTCTCAATTTTTGCTTGATAGGTTTAACATTTGGAGCTATAGATAAATGATGCATGATAAGATTAGGATCCAACCCTGGCATATCTGAATATTTCCATGGAAAGTTGATCTTCGTTTCTATTAGAATGTTGTAAATTTTGGCTTCTCTTCTTCTGATAAAGATTGTGTTACATGGATCAACTGTGGTTCTTTTGTTGTTCCCAAATTGATGGATTGAGTGGGCTCAATTAGAACTAGAGATTTGTCCTATAAATGACTCAAAAGGACATCAAATATCTCATCCTTAGGTACCTCAGAGAGGTTTTCACCTTCGGATATGTCTTTTATTTTTACTTTTGTAGGTTCTGAGACTGCCAAAGGTGTTGAGAGAATATCCCCGCAATCAGTCACATGGAGAATAAAAGGTAAAATTCAAACCTAACTGATGGGACCTTACATTATCACTACAGAATTTTGTTATGGTGCTTATCAGCTCTCTACACTAGAAGGAGAAAAACTCCTAGAGCCTATCAACACACTCCATCTCAAAAATTTCTATGTCTAAGCATTCTTTGCATCCAACAGTATGTACATACAAAAAATGTTTTGAAGAAAACCTAAAAATCAGAAAATGGTCATCTCAGTGAAAACTTGGCAAAGAGGTGCTTTGGTGCATCAATACAAAAAAAATACAAAAAAATTGAAAAGAGCAAAAAAACAAAATTTGAGAAAAATAACAAAAAAGAGTGCCTTGGTGAAAACCTAGTAAACAGGCGCCTTGGTAGTAAAAAAGAGAGAATATCTACCAAGATGGTGAAAACCTAGTAAATAGGCACCTCTTTTGATTCAGTGCTCCATCTATCAACATGCGTTGTGATGTCTTTCATTAGCTTCACTTTGTGAATAACATTCAGTCCCTTTCATGATACATTAGTTGTCCTACATTGTACCACCATGGATTGGAATCAGTCTAAATATAGGTCCTAGGACATTCAAGTATGGCTAGGGGGCAATACCTTCTCTTGAATTTCTATCAGATCATTCTCTCAAATGAATCAAAGTTATTTTCCCAAAAACCACTGATAGGTTAATCACTGACACACATGCACTAGTGTTTCTCAACACCCCACATCATGGTGACATCGCTAAACATTATTTCTTAACACTAATCAGTCACGCTCCACAATCAACTCAAACAAATAACAAACTTGGATGATCAATAGTGTTTCTTAATAGTACACACTTCCACAAGCTATAAGACGACACCAAACTGCAAAACAAATGAATACCCTCTGAATTGTGCATGATCACATTTTCTATTACAACTTGATGATGTCTACCAGACTAAAAGTATGATGAAACTTGTGAATTTTCTTGGTATGTTGTTTGTTATTATTTGATTTCTTGATTATTCCTTTCATATGAAACTCAACGATGTCTAAAACTATGACTAGAGCAACAATGACAGGGGCATAATCACTTTTCTTTGTCTTCTCCTTGTCGGTGTGGTTTTGATGATCCTAAACTATTTGATAAATTGGGTGTCTGTGATAAGTGCCTCCATCTCGATTGGAACATCATTCATACCTTGACTTTCTTTATCTGAATACTAAGGTGAGATTGGAACTATCTCCTTGTTTATTATTTTGTTTGTTTTCGCAAGAACCATTCAGGTCATCCTGAACTTTTGTGCCTTGATGCTTATGGTTTCTTGAAATATCAACTGGAAATGATGCTCAAATCATCTTGGCTTCTATGTCCCAATGCTTGTGTCAGTTTCCCACATTTCTCTGATAAATTCCATATTCATATTTTCATGGTTACAGTAGCACCAGTTAAATTTTTATCGGCTACAATGTCCCATAACATGCTCTATGATGAAAACTTTCAAAGAAGACCAATGACAAGGTTCTAGGATGCATTTCATGGTAGTTTTGCAGCATTACTATTTTAGTAATGTTCTTTTCCCTATGGAATCTGAAGCCTGCTATTGAGCCTATAATCTTCTTCTCAAGCAGTCAACTGTATCATTAGAGATGTGATCAAGTACCTGTGTACCACACAAACAATTCATTGCTAAAAGAGATGTCACAACAAAAACCATTACACATAGAAGCATATATCCATTTGCATATCCATATAACCATCATTCTTAGTTACATCACACATTCATTACATACATAATCAATTCATTACATATCAAAAATGATTGCATGACCATTGCATACTCATATGATCTATCCATAACATTCAAGAATAAATAAACATTTGCATCATACATACATCTACATTTTGCATTCATGAAAACATCAAAGGGAAATAAATGCATCTCATCAATAAAAAATGATACACAGGTACAATGACATCAAATCATATATCTCTAAATCTCATGGAGCTCATGATACATGTTTTCTAACATACATGACTTCCATCCCATATTTACTGGGCTACCCAATAAACTCTCTAATAGGGGACCCTAACCACTTTGAAATCCCTACTGACCCCTATCTGGCATTAGGAAGCACCCTATATACCCAACCATCATGCATGCTAAAGGAGATACCTGGCTATACCTCGACATCATAGTGTCCCACCCAATCCATCTCTCTAGAATTTCATCATCCTGGAAAATCCTATGGACAGCTAATACCCCAGGCATACCGGATGACTTATAGTCTACTAAAGGACCACCAGATGGAATGTGAAGGATATGATAAACATCCTCCAGGGTTACGATAATCTCACATGTGGGTAAGTAAAATGTATTGTGCTCATTGTAGAATCACTCCACCAAGGTAGTCAACAATTCGTGATTAACACAAATATCTGGAATCCCTCCTAGCCAACCGAACCCGCACTCAGCCAATATACTACACTCATCCTCTGAAAAGTGTGGCAATAATCTCAACATTGGTGGGTATGCAATCCTAAACTATATATCTAGGAGAACCTCCTACATGCATAAACCAAACAATCATCAGTATTGAGCCAACAAAATGTATTCACAAACTCAAGAAAATACCCTAGATCACATATCAAAAGTCAGAAACTCTAAAATATGGCATCTATGCTCTCAAAAATGCTCATTGTTATTCATATGAGAAAATAGGCATAGTAGAGTTTTCTCATACGAGTCAAGGGTAGCTCCCGTATGAGTAAACTCTATCATATGAGCAAACACAAAGAAGGGCATGAGCAAAAGGGCTCAATGGAGAATACTCGTACGAGTCAAGGGTGGATCCCATACAAGAATTTTGGGCAGCTAGTATGAGTCCAACTCAATTTGAGTTTACTCATATAAGTCTTCTCACAGGCGTGTATGAGTAAACATGGCCATGAGGTTTTAAAACACAAAATCATGCTTAAAAATGATGAAAATAGTAAAAACATGGATCGATTTTTGAAGACTTACCGCTAGACCGTAGCATCTAGGCCGATTATGCACCTATTGTTGCTCAAATCGGTGAGTTGCCATAGGAATTTCCATTTTCACTCTAAAAGGGTTTTTGAATTTATAAAATCAAAGAGCTCCAAATGAATTGAAAATGACATGTTTTGCCTTTATATAGGTTTTTGACTTATTTTTCAACTTGCTCTGATTGACTTGAAATTTGCACCCTTACCTAATTGGCCTACTTTGATTCCATTTTTGGGATCAAAATCAAAATCTAACATCATTTACTTAGTCAAAATTTACGTTTGACTTTTGGACCTTATTTACAGTTGACCGCTTGTCTAACCAATTTTCTCTTCTTTCGATCAATCCCATTTCTTTCTATTCACATCGTCACCACTCCTGAATCTTGGTCAACCCATACCCAAATTTTGGGTCAACCTTGGTCAACTAACCTTCCATTTAGTGTAAAATGTGACCTAAATCTTGTTAGGAATGGGAACACTGAGAGGGGGGATGAATCAGTGTTCACTATATTTTATCTTTTTGCTTTGTTCTTTAAACTGAACTTGAATACTTAAATACTGAAATGAACATCAACATAAACATGAAACATAGAATCAAAACATGAAACCAATATGGTTACGAGGAAACCCAAATAGGTAAAAACCCTGGTGGCAATTGACACCCACTAATATTTTGTACTAGTGTTTTATGATCCATGTTAGAAGATCCTTAACCCTGTTAGGAGTTTCTTTACAATATGTTTAGTATAGTAACCTGGTCAAGGGTCAAACCCTGTTAGGAGTTTTTTACAATAACATTGTTAGGGGTTTGGACTCACTATCCTAGAGCTCACTGCTCAAGTGGTGAAGGCTACAACCTTTTGATCTCAGATACACACTATATCTGTTGGATGAACTGTCACTGTGACACTATTTGTCTGATCAGTTCCTTTGATGCATTGATGCTTTGACCTCTTGCAAAGCTCTAATACATCTTATCAACTCTTTTCACACTTCTTCTCTGCTTATCTTCATTCTATATCAACTCTCATACAAATTACAATGGGCGCATCTAATATTTATATGTGCATATAAAACAAATAACTAGGTCGGCCCTTTAACCGATTACATATAACACTTCCAATTGAATTGGCTCAAGTGTGTTTACAAACAAACATAATTACATATCGGCAACCTAATTACAATAGGCACATAGCCTTTACAACATAATAATATAATCACAAACCAAAATACCAACAATTGGCTGCTTTCTCTATTCTTCTCTGTCATTCATTATCTGTGCAACTTGAACTCTTTGTATCTTCCTCCTACTGAACCTTTTGATCATGCACTCTGAGACTTAGCATGAATATGATGTTATCAAATTAAATTCTAGGGTGCATACCATAATTCTATTGTGGGTGCATACCATAATTCTATTGTATGCACATGCATTGATGCTCTAATCTTCAGGTACTCTATACATTGTCCAGTCTTCAACACTTAGCCAATTTTTTATCTTCTCATCAAGTCCGCTAACTCCAAAACACTATATGACTTTGTTGCCATAATGACAACACTATATTAAGTCATATACACCAGTGTGGTCAACTTGCCAATAAATCTCACTCTATCTGATCAATCCTTTTTTTCTTACATCTGGGACACCTTTCCATCTTTTGATTTCTCTCTCAAGGGGGCATGACCATAACATCAACACTTTCAGTGATCACATCATCAAAACATTCAGAATTCATAATCAAAGTAATCAGAACAAAATGCTAGGGGCATCTCAACTTCATTGCATCACATCAAGTTGAGATTTTTTGTCATCAAATCTCTAGGGGCACATCAATTTCATCGCTTCACAACAAATTGATATTGTTCTTGTCAAATTCCATCTAGCTTTATCGCATCAAATCAAGTCAATGGCCCTATCAATCTCTTAATGATAATTGGTTTCATCGCTTCACATCAAACTGATTAATCATTCGAATCGAACTGATGGTTTAAGAATCTTTCTGATATTAATCGACTTCATCGCTTCACATCAAGTTGGTTAGTTTTTGTCATCAAATCTATTCTTTGAATCAATACGCTGATTGCACATCAATTTAAAGAGGGGCAAATGTAATCACTCAAAAATGGTCACCTAAAAACCATAGGCCCTTAATCTCAAATAAGTCTTCATTTCAATCAATTATCCTAAGTCCTAACCCAAGGCAGCCTAATCTATCAATTTGATTTGATTAATATTCTGTTTAAATCTCTGCACTCTATCAACAATAATTAATTAATTCCTAATTTTAAACATTAGTGGCAATTAAATCAAGTCTTCATTATTTATTTAATTAACATATCAAATATTGATTTAAAAAATAAGATAAATCAAATCTCCACTATTCATTTAATTAATATTCTAAATATTGGTTATATAAATAAAATAATTGTCACTTAATCATAAAAGGGATTTTAAATTAATTGTTTCTTCACCTTTTGACAAAAATGCATTAAATTTATTATAAAATCTTAAAAATGAATTTTGATGTCATAAACAAAAATCAGTTTTTTGGAAACTTTTGATCAACTCAATCTTATAATTGGAAACAACTCAATCTTATAATTGGAAACAAAGTAGTTAACTGAAAAATCAATCCAGTTGACTCATCAATCTTTTAGAAGTTTCCATAAAAAATCCACTGAACTCTCCAATTGATTTAGAAAGTTTATATTAAGACTGAATCTTCGAATCAATCTCCACCACTCATTCTCAATCAATCTTAGCCATTCATTTCTTATTCAATTCTATATAAGCAGGCTTCATTCTCATCACAAAGGATCTCATTTTTTGCTAAAGTAATGTTGTCATTTTGTTTTCTAATCATTTGAGCTATTTGCATTGAAGTTGACAATTTTAGTTAATTACATGCATTTAACAGGAACATTTCATTTCATGTTTAATATGGATTAATGGTAGTTTCATAATCATTAGCAGCATGATAGCTTAGTTTCTTACATCATTACATCATAATCACATAGGAATATTTGGTTTTGTTATTAATTGGATGAACACTAGTTGATAACTGGATAAACCTATATTTCATGCAAACATGCATATTAAATCCTTCATTTAGATTTGGTCTATGTCACTAGTTTGCAATGATCTGAGAGTAGTCCAAACGTAGGTCTATTAGGAGGTAATGAGTCTATTTGATCTTCTTTAGAGTAGCTTTCATATACCTTTATTTACTTAATTAGATCAAGCAATGATTCATTGAAGTGTGTTTAGCTTAGTCACATTTTCCCACACACAGGCCCTAGATTACCTTTTGCAGCCCTATCAAAATTTACCTTAATCCAATCATCCTCGGGCCTAGCCCAAACAAGTAGCTTTAAGTCACCAACTAACCCATGTGTTTTGATAGTTACATTTCTAGATCTGATTTTAATTCTCGACCATCCAACATGAATTCTCCTATCTTCCAAAGAATAGGGTAAATCTAGGTTTTGATTCATTACTTCCACTTTCATGATCTCTTTTATTGCAATATTAATTCTCACCTTGAATATTTCTAAAGTTCCCATCTTTCCTTGAAAGATCCTTTTATTTCATTCTTTTCATAACTCCCATATAATGATTGAAGGGAAAACCTTCCAGATTGAAGACAAAGTAGATCTTTGTTGGGGTAAAGGCCAACTTTCAAAAACTTCCTTAATCCTATCCTGCAGAGGGCCACTCCAATTCATTTTAGAGATGACCATAGACCAAAATTCCTTAGAAAAGGGGAACTTCAACTATAAATGATCCACATCTTCAGAAGTAGCATTTCACAGTAAACTCTTTATGGGACCATAAAGAATAATTTTTTTCTTCTTTTCCCTATAAGGATTTTCCCATGAACTGCTAACTAAGAAAAAGATTCCACTTTTGGAAGGCATTCCTTACTCCAAAACAATTTGGTTGTCCAATCCACAAGGGAAGCATCATTCTCTAATGTCATATATCTTAGTTTGACAGAGAAAATTCCATTTTTGTTCCACACCAAATGATTATATCTTCCTTTTATGTCCTCACAAATTCTTTAGAGAGGAATAAGTCATTCATTAGCCTAAGTTGTTGATATGGTAAACCTAAATTATCTACTTGTTTCCATCCCCATTGCTGACCCATTATGGATTCTTTAGCCTCTAAATAATCAGACACCTTGTCATCCCATCTTTTAGTGAAAAAATCTATTAATAAAGCATAATTTACATTTTCCTTGGGGACTTCATGTTCATTCCATGAATCCCACCAAAAAGAAGTAGAGCAACCATTGTCTACTTGCCACGAGATGTGCTATGTAATAACCTCTCTACAATCCAAAATAAAGTTCCATATTGTAGAGCTTTTGCGGGGATTCTATATAGTGGAGATTCTTTTATTGCTTTGAGAATATAGATATTTTTCCTTTAAAACTTTAACCCATGACCTTTCTAGAGAAGAGTACATATTCCAAACTAATTTTTCCCCTAGACCCAAATTCATTTTGTGCAAGTCTCGAAGCCCCACTCCTCCACACCTCTTTTTCTTACATATTTTGTCCCACAAGATCAAAGGCCATCTATCCTCATCCTTATCCCCATTCCAAAAGAATTTTAGCATTCTTTTCTCTAAGAAACTTAAGATCTTCTTAGGAATCTTTAACCAGCTCATAAAATAGATTGGAATAGCAAAAATGATAGATTATGATAAAATAATCCTCCCAGTAGAAGTCAACCATCTACTTGTCCATCCCTGCATCTGTTTGACACAATTGTCCATCAGACCCTTCCATAAGTGTGATTTACAAGAACCTTCAAATAAAGGAGTTCCTAAATAACTTCATGGTAGTCTCCTGGCCTTAATGTCTAAAATTTTTCATAATTATCTCTACAGATCCATTTTAGTGTTAAAAAAATAAACTTCATATTTTCTCCAATTCACACATTGTCCTGAGGCTTTTCCATACTTATCTAATGTTGAATTTATGACCCTTGCTTCTTTAGTAGTGGCTTCCCCCATAAAATAGTTATCATCTACAAATTGAAGTTGAGATAAAATATCAATACCCTCTGCAATCCCAATGCCTTTCCATTGTCTCCCCTCTCTCTTACTTGTGATTAATCTTCCCAGCACTTCGGCTGAAATTATGAACAAAAGGAGAGATAGGGTCCCCTTTCCTTATGCCTTTGGTTGTGTCAAAAAAACCCTGAGGGCTACCATTAACCAAGATAAATAAAAAATCTAGGGGTGCTAATACAACTTTCAATCCATTTCAACCATCCTTCACAAAAGCCAAACTTTCTCAAAACTTGTAGTAAAAAAGATCTATTGACATTGTCATAGGATTTCCTTATATTTAACTTAATCATCATTTTTTAGTCTTAGCCATCCTTACTAAATGTATTACCTCATGAGAAATAATTATACCTTCAAAGATTGATCTATTGGGAGCAAAACCACTCTGTTTCGGGGAGATAATAGTCTCAATAAAATATTTGAGTCTATTTGCCATCACTTTGGCAGTAATCTTATAAGTTGTATTGAACAAAGATATGGGTCTGAATTCACCAAAGAAGGTCTTGTTGGTTCCTGGTTTGATAGGGTTTATGCTAAAAAGTAGCTACCAATACTCTTCAAAAAAAATTACAGAGTAGCCAACTCCAAGTAACTAATTTCTAAGAGAATTGGACCAACTAACAAGGATATAAATCCTTCTTCACTTTAGGCTCTACAAAACCAAGATGAGTAGACCTCAATGCCCTTGTTAACACACACTTTCACAATATGGTAGTATACAAGCAGATATATCTTGTATGAAACATCATACATGATAGGGAGATACTAGATGAAGGCTAATCACCCATTGAACGTCAACCTATATGGAGCATGAGATAGGGTAGGACACAAATTTTGCATAAAGTAAATGATTTAATTTTGAAATGAGGGGAACATAAAGAAAACCCTAGCCTAGACTAGTGCCTAGTTTATTGGGCAACAAAGTCTTTCAAACACAAAACATCATACCAAAAGTTCTAGAATTATAGCTTCTTGATCTATGACACATATGCATTAAAACATGTTTATCTATAATTTTCTGGTAGATCCTACTTATAAAAATCCTAAAAATCAAACCTTATACATCTGCAGTTGAGAATCTAGGAATTTTAATTAATTATTTGAATTAAAGCATGAAACCTACCACACACATCACAAAAATGCAATGAAATAATAATATCTTTGATCATATTATATCAAAATGCATAAAGTTTTCAATAGGAGAGGAAATGAACCAGAAAAACTCTAAACTTTTATTGATACAACTATCTTTTGGTAAAATAGAAAAATGCTCCTGGGCTCTCCCGCATCTCTGTTGGGGTGTGTGGAAAGAGTGTAACAATTGTATCTTTAGGAATTTTTGTGCTCCTCCCAAAATCATTTTTGAAAAGATCCATCATGCCTTAAAAGAAAACTTTATTACCTATGGTGGTACTAACCCTTTTGCAAGAAAAGACAAGAATGGAGACCCAAAGAAGAACAAAAACAAAAGAAAGACTTGCACCTGGAACTATCCCCCGGAAGGCTGGTCTAAGGCTAACTTTGATGGTGCTGCCAAGGGAAATTAGAGAAAGGTAGGAAGCGGTGGTGTGATAAGAAATTTATATGGAAAGGGCATTGTTGTTGTTATCCTCCCTCTTGGCACCCAATCTAACCACTATGCAGAAGCTAATGTGGCCCTTCAAGTCACCAAATTATCCCATGATATTGGAGTTAAAAATCTATGGCTCGAAGGTGACTATAATAACATCATAAATTGTTTAAACCACCTTCACTCCCCATCATGGACTATATCCAATATGATTGAAGAGACATGCTCTCTTTTGAATTCCTTTGAAAATATATACATATCCCATGTGTACAAGAAAGCCAACCAAGTTGTTGACTAGTTTGCCAACTTGGCAGTTAAAAGTTACACTATGATTAGATGGCTACACAGTGGAGATCTCCCATGTGAGGTTAAGGATTTAGTCGAAATGGACAGAATTCAGGGAAAGGAGGGAATAAAAATTAGAATCATGAAAGTTAATGTTGCTTATCAGCTTTTCTTTCCCATAAATGGGAAGTAACAAAATGGCAGGAAGGGTAATTACTCCAAGTCCCATTTGCATACTTTTTGGGTGCCCATTTCCAAAGTTAACACCTACCTTTTACAGCATAAGAGTAAAAAGATCTGGAACACCTTAGCAAGAAAGTATCTGAACAACAACAATTTGTTACACCATAGAGCTTGTTCGAACCATTTTTTTGCTATGGCAGGCAAAAGACATATAAGGGAGCCCTCAGATGATAGTGAGAAATGGAAGAGACGAACTAAGGTTTGGAATTCCCTACAGAAAGGGGGAATTTCAACCTTCATTGAAAGGCTCCATGGTGCCAAGTTGGTGGTGACCAAAATGTTTGTGAAAAGTTAGAATGAGGGCAGTGTGGTGATTGATGGGAGGAATTTCATGATCATTAATGAGGTCATCTCTAATGTTACCGGTATCCCCATTGTGGGAAAGAAATTTGACCATTCAATGATTTTGTGAGGGATGAGGACAAGAAGAATGCTCTCACCAAAGTCGACACTTACTACCAACCTGAAGGGATAAAAATGTTGTGGAGATTTTTCTTGAGGGCTCTCATCTCTTATGTTACATTGGATACCAGGTTTGATAGGATTAGAACCTACCATTTTGTCCTTATGAATCACTTTAGACATGGTATGCAAGTTTCTATCCCTTTTTACTTATACACTTCTATCAATGATAATATAAATGGCTATAGGGACAAGACTATTGCTAATCCTGCTCTTCATGAGGGGTTGTTGCTCTTGATCTATGAATACTTTAAATCCCAAATCATGGGGAAGGAAACTATTGAAAAAGAGGACAAAGTGGACGTTTCTGGCTTTGACTATGTCCCCTCAGACACTAAAGATGGTTTGGGTCTACATTCAGATGACCAGGAGTATTGTGAAACAAAAAATCATAGTCAGGGTTCTTCCTCTAAGAAGAGAACTGTCAATATTGTCAAAAAAGAGAAAGTGGTGACGCATTCCAAAACATAGGCTATAATTGTTATCTCTTCTAAGGAGGAATACAATGACAATGAGGAAGGGATGAATATAGATAATGAGGAGGAGGTTTCCAATGGAAAAGGTAAAAATAAAAGGGATCCTACTACAAAGAGGATTTATAACAAAAAAATCAAGAATAGGGATGAAATCTTTGGCCAATTGTTTCTTGATGGTAGGGCCAAGAGTCATAGGAACACCCCCCCTAATGGATCTCATGATAAGGCTCAGAACAACTACTAGGATGAGCTTGAAGATAATTACCAGGATGACCCCTCTCCCTAGTCTTTCCACCCCCACAACTCAGAGGAAGATAAGGACAAGAACAACGAGGAGTTTCGCTGCAATGTGTCAATCAAGGGGAGGAAAGTGTGGCAAAGTTTTAATGTCAACACTGCTAAGATGGGGATTATCAGGGAAGTCGTTAACCCCAAAGTGGTTGAGGGAGAGGATGGTAGGATTTAGCTGGAGGATTTGATTGACCCAACTCTTGTGGTCTTCAGTGATAACTCAAGGGAAATGGAGCTTAACCTTCTCAACAACGCCAAGAACAACATGCTCGATAATTTTAGGTCAATCAAATGGCTTAACCACGAAGTGGGGTAACTCAAGAACAAAGTTAATGGGACTAATAATAATAATGGTGGTAGAGTGACTGAGGATTATAAGAGGCTAGAAACTAGGATAATAAAGATGGAGGAAAAAATGTTGAGCCTTGAGGACATTCTCAAAGGCATCACAGAGTAGATTTTCAACATCCTAAGAGCCTATAATGAGCATATCAAGCTGCTCATTGAGAAAATGGAAGAAAATATAGGAGGGAAAGACATGGTGATCATAAAAGAGGACAAAGTGCAGAATCCTGATGATGGGCCCGATTAGAGGACTAGAGCCAGATCTAAGAAGAATTTTTAGTATGATGACTCCTTAGATCTCCACAAGATTAAGGAAGCTATAGATAAAATGGAGGTCCTCGAGTCCAAAGTGGCTACCCTACTTGGGAATATCTCCTAACTATTTTCTCTGGTTTTTTTGGCTGCCCCTGTGTGCTTTTTACTTTTTTGTTGGTTCTATATGTTTTGTTTAAACTTTCAGCCCTACTAGTGGCCTGTTTCACTCTTTTTTCCTATAGCTTTTTGTCTCAACTTATATTTCTATCTTTCGCTATGTATTGGGTTTTAGGAACCCTGTAAAACCTGTTTTACTTAATCAAAAACTATCTTTTAGTATAATATCAACAATATTTAAAAGACACAAGATCTGTTAAACCCATCACTGGTTTTCTTTTCTATTACTCTTATTCTCAATACATACACATAAAAATGTGGACCGACCATTCTAAACTTCTCTTAGAAAATCCTAATTATCGATCCCTATCTCATGGCCTTGATTACCCTCTTATAGGAACAAGGGAAACAACAAGCTAAGGGCCATGAGATGAAAATCAATCAATGTTTTCTATCTTTGAAATAGGAAAATAAATCTCTATGAAAGCGCAATCGATTCAAATATGTAAGCATGTCCTGTTGGTGAAGACTTGTGAACCATGTTTATGACTTCTAGCAAAAAAAGTAGGTGTGCAATAACTTTTTAAGGTAACAAAGTACCAAAAAAAAATTTCAATGTGTCATGGTACTTTACTCCTCAACATACATTTACATCCTTTCATTATATTCATATTTAGCAGGCCAATCAAAATTCATTACTTCATCCAACTTTCTTCTGAATGGAGTATATTTGACAGTGCATTGATTTACCTCCTTTTCAAAACTATCACAGAACATTCATGTGGAAATAATTTTATCCATATACTCCTCTAACATTCCTATATCCATGTCATCACAAATATCCTCCACTGCAACCTCTAAATTTTCCTTTCCTTCATCTTTCCATGTCTGCAGTGTTTTTACGCGTCCATCCTATTAGGATTAGGTAATAATGAGGGGGGGGGTGGTGAATTAGTATTACTACACTTTAATTTAAACTTTAACCAAATATAAATAAACCATAATAATGCATAAATGAAAAGAACATTAAAGCATAACACATAACTCGTGACACTATGATTTGTTCTCGAGGAATCCCTGGCCAAGGGAAAACCTCAGTGGGGATGGTACCCACAACTATGCACTAAAATATTATATCCCTATTAGGAGATGATTGTTACATAGTAAATTTACTTGTTAGAGGAATACAAAACCTTGTTAGCAGTATACAAAATACCTGATTAAAGGTGGTGAGAAAACTGCTCTTACAATCAAAAACTGTCTCAAAGAGTTCTCCAAAAAGTGAACAATACAAGCACTTATCTTTCTTAGATGGTTCCAATTATAGCTCTTTCTATTAATGACCTCACATCTAATCTCTTCTCTTATATTCACAACCTTTCTTCATCATTATAATCACAATACACATCACTTTCATAAAAGCACTCTATACTTATACAAAATCTGTCATCCAGTCGGCTTCACAAATACCATACAAAACATAATAATTAATTGTGTAAATGATAAGTATGGAGTCGGTGATATTATACTACCTAAGTGTCAAAAATATACTTCATTCAAATGACTTATCACATTACCATATCCACTAACCTTGCCTTAATCTTCGCAACTATTCATATGCCCTATTATACTCATTCTCTGTCTTCGCATACCTTCATATCACTAAATCTCACTTATCTGATCACCAAAACTCATGCACTCTTAATTGAAGCATATACATATCCCAAAATATCTTCTACTAACTTTGTAGGCCATAATACCTTATATATATTCATCGCTAACCAAAATTGTAACACTATACCCTATTACCTGTGTGTGTGAAAATTGTACCTGATCTGTAGACACAACACTTTAGTAAAACATTAGAGGTTAGCAAAAATGAAATCGTGCAATGAATTGAAAGCTAAACTAACTAGGTGATTTACTACCTTCTAATAGGTGTGAGTATGATGTTCTCAGATTGTATCGAGATCAGTGACCTTGACGACACCTAAATGAAGGATTTGAATGCAAAACTGATATGAAATATGAATGCAATTTATCTATATTTTTTTTATTTTCTATGCAATGATATGATGAAAAATTGATATGAAATCTAATCTATATGAAATTGATCTAACAATAATATGAAAACAAAAGTGATCTCACAAAACGTGGTTGATTCGCAAAGCAGCTCCGATTCTCCAGATAGCAATTCACTAGCATAAGTTCGCAAATTATGAGATGATTTGGGATGAGCTGAAGCCTTAATTTATAGAAATCCAAGGCTTTAGAGGTGCATGGATAAAAGCCATAAATCACTCAAATAACTCAGCTTGATTTTTGAGTTATTTTTAAATAAAGATAATTTAATTCACAAAAACATGCAAATCATGCAAAAATAGCTTTTTAACTCAAATTAGAAGTTTAGATCAACTTTAAAACTCAAAAATGTTGTTGAGCTCCAAAAAGTCAATAACTTGCATTGATTTTTTGATTTGGAGTTTAACTGCTCTTTGATTGTGCACATGGATAATTATGAATTAATAAATAAATAAAGTGATTTATTTCCAACTTAACTGATTTTGAAAAATAAAACAATTGATTTATGGGTTAATCAATTATTTTTCAAACTTTTATTCAAAATTACAATATTATTAAAAATTGACAACTTGCTTTAATTAATTAAATAAGAACTTAATCAATTATTCATAAGATTTTGGATTTATTGTCAAAATTAAATAATACGATTTAGGAATAAATAGAATTAACTTCAATTAAATAATTAAGTGGCAGAATTAAATCTAATTAATTAAATATTTAGAATATTCAATTAATCAAACTTTAGGATAAATAAGATTTATCGCCAAATAATCATTAAATTAAAGATAATTATGATGATTAGGAATATTACTAGGAATATTCCCCGATGCAGAATTTAAGATAATCAATTACGATTTGATGATGTGCAGATGTGCCTTTGGTTAGGACTTTGATGTCGATTTCGTTCGATGTGTCGATATAGAGGTTAATGAACCTATAGCCCATTTTTGGGGTATTACATTTTGCCCCTCTTTGAATTACTGTGTGAAGCGCAATGGTTCAAAGACAGTCTATGTATGATGAAGATATGAAACTAATGTTTGAAATTGAAATTGATATGAGACAGAAATTGATTGAAGTTGATATGAAGATGATAGGTCCTAAATGACCAAAGATAATGTTAACTATAACAGCAAATGAACCAATGAAACAAAGGCGTCAAAATGCCTGATTTTGAACCTTATGATTGCGAAGAAGTGAGTGACTGATTTCAGACTCGATTGTCCTTAGAAGAATCACGTAGGTATCACATTTGAACCCTTCAGTTACCGAAGAATCAAAGAAATAACACAATTGAACTGATAGTTACAAAAACTGATACAATTTACAAGATTAAGAGAATACCAGATTGATATGGATCTCGATGAATCTGATATGCCCCGAGCAATGATTGATTTGCCCCAAGTGATGAGGTTTTTTTTTTGATGAATCAGTAACTAGACGTGGTTGTTGTCTTGATTACTGATGAAAGATATGATTTCAAATTAGATTATAGACTTTGAATGATGTGCAATACCATGCCCCCTTCGGGATTAAAATTGAAATCTGACAAGAAAAGTCAGTGTTGATAGTTTAGAAGCATGTTAATTGATTTGAGAAGTGGTTAAACACATCTGGGAACACATTCTGCATCGTTTAGAGGTCCAGACGACCAAGTTTGACTAGGTTTGACCATGAGTTGACCATGGTTGAAATTTTGATAGTTTGATGGAAGATAATCAGTTAAGTTGAAAAATGGATTTCTACTATGATTGAAGGATGATTATGCAAGTAGTTAATAATATAAACAATCTCAGATTTTGATTTTGATCCTGAAAAAGGATTCTACTTGTTGTTTCATTGGAGGAACCTTCGTGTGAGATTCGACTCTTGTTAGATTTGAAGATGCGATTTGAAGAATCGTTTAAGCATTGAAATTCATTTAATCATTGTGAGATCATGCAAAGATGAAGAATGAAATGCAACCTAAGACCTAGGACCTACTCACTGATCATATGTCAATTTGTTATCATCATTGAACTTTTAGGTAACTAGATAAATCAATACAATGCCCACTAGCTATGAAACCATAGACATATGAATATCGATTTGTATGCGCAAGAATCAATACAACACCCACTGGCTAGGCAACCATGGACATATGAATATTGATTTTGTTTTCGGAATGTCGGATTAGATATAAGCACCAAGGCATAAATGCCAGGATGACCTGAATATCGTGTCCATTTTGATATAGCAATTTGTATAAGCATCAAAACATAAACGTCGTGATGGCCTGAATATGCCTTGCATACAAACACATCAAGTAGTCAAGAGATCATTCTAAATCCAATGTGAATTACCCGTAGTGACCCTTTATTGTTCACATCCTTAGGTAAGATCGCATTCACAATAGGAGAAAGAACTCACTCAAAAAGATAATAGTTAGATCAAACTTCCTTGAATTTTTTGAGTATCAATGGTCGAGGTATGCCTGGCCATCCAATTCGAGATAGAGGCTCTTACAGTCAGACACCATTTCAATCCAGAATTTCCAAAGTTGTTAGATTTTCACATACAAGCAGAAGACAAAGAAAAGATTATGCCCCCAGTCATCACTCTCTAAATCCTATAAAGGACATCATCGAAGAGCTCAAAGGGACACAATATGCAATAATCTCAATGCGAAGCAGTAAGCATACAAGGAGATAAAAGCATGTAAAAAGAATAGATTGTTTTTAGTTTGCGTTTGATGTTTGATTATGTTGTTGATGCAAAATCCTTTCTAGAGACAAGACTGACTGACTCACTCACATGAAGCTTCAAAGGACTCTGACTGAATATGATACATCTAAGATATACTGGAGACCATAGGATTTGACATTGATTGCCCCCAAGTGTTAAGCATTGATAGGATACAGACGCTAGAGTTGATTGGTGTACAGACCGACTTATTAAAAATTGGAAATGTAGAAACAAACCGGGAGATAGTTACAAACTAAAGCAAGACTAAAAGCTGGGAAAGACCAAGATTGCGTTGATAGATGTAGCATTTTGAAACAAGTGGCACCCATTTGCTGAGTTTTCACCATCTTGGCAGAGATTCTATTTTTGCTACCAAGGCGCCTATTTCCAAGTTTTCACCAAGGCACTTTTTTTTTTCTCATTTTTTTGTATTTTTCATTTTTTCAATTTTTTTTTTGTACTTTTGATATTTTTTTATTTTTTTGTGAATCATCAAGGTGCCTATTGCTAGGTTTTCACCAAGATGTTCATTTTTTCAGGACATTTTCCAATTTTAAAGATTTTTTCAGGACATTTTACCATAGACTAAATGCCTTAGGCGTAGAATTTCTTCAGATGGAGAATGTTGATTGG
Source organism: Chamaecyparis obtusa (assembly GCA_027943335.1). NCBI lineage: Eukaryota > Viridiplantae > Streptophyta > Pinopsida > Cupressales > Cupressaceae > Chamaecyparis > Chamaecyparis obtusa. The sequence continues at coordinate 3,051,873 of BSBK01001519.1, read as the reverse complement.
TTCTCAGAGTTGTTCTCCTTCAATTGTTGAGAGTTGATAGGCACTAGAGCCAAAAGTAGTAGTGATTACAAAGGGACCCAGCCAATTGGGTTCAAACTTCCCCTTGCATTCTCGATGGGATTGATTTTTAGGATTTTCTCTCAAGACTAGATCACCAACCTAAAATTATCTATGTCTGACTTTCTTGTTGTAGCCTCTAGACATTCTCTTCTGATATACTCTGAGATGATCATATGCTACTTGTCTGCGCTCATCTAGTAGTTCAAGTTCTTGCAACCTAGACACTATGTATTCATCATCAGTTACTAGACCATGCATTCTGATTCTTAGTGATGGGATTTCGACCTCAATAAGCAGTATCGCTTCAGACCCATAAACTAAAGTGAAAGGTGTAGCCCTAGTAGGTGTTTTGATACTTGTTCTGATACTGGTTCTGATATTTTTTCTGATACTAGTTCTGATACTTGTTCTGATACTTGGTATACTTGATAGCATCTTTTTCCATTGCAAACTCCCAAGCAAGATCATATCATGTAGTCCCAATGTTTAGCAAGGTGGAGAACAAGAGGGATTAGCAAGTTGGTAGAAGAGATGGAAGACAAGAGAATGAAGGAGAATGAAGGGAAGAAATCCTCAAGGGCAAACTCCTCAAGAATACCCAAGCTAGGGAAAAATTGTCATGTAAAGCACATTTGGATAAGCAATGAAAGGCCAACATAGGATAAGTCACAAAAGCATAATGCCAAAGAAGGAAAGGATGTAGTCCAAAGGAGTAGACATGTCAAGAGGCTTCATAGCATCATCTTTTACTCTTTTTTTATTGATTAGATCAAGACCAAAGGGGAAAAGGATAGTGATAGGCTAGAATGAATGGAGAAAAATAAATATGAAGGCTAAACATGAATGGAATGAAAGCAAGATCATCATGAGATAGCTCACAAGATAGCCAAATGTTTGTGTATAGATCAACATTATCAAGATCAAAGAAAGCAGATGGAATGGATGAAATATGTAGAAGAACTACGCATGATGCCTGATTGCCAGGTTTTCATCACGGTACTTATCCAAGGCACCACAAGGGAGTGGTTTTCACCATAGGATGAATTTATTTCTCTTTACTTTTGCTACCAAGGTGCCTATTTCTAAGTTTTCACCAAGGCACATTTTCAATTTTTTTTTAAAAAAAATTTATTTTTTTTTTAGAAGAAGGCAAGCTTTTTAGATAATGCTCCTTGAAAGGATAAACCATGATATGCCAAGGATTCAAAATGATATGCTCAAAGATGCTTATAGGGAAAGGGAGATGGAAGAGAAAAATGGAGGATAAGGTTTTATGTAAAGCGAGGTTGGAAGATAGGAGGAATAGGCAAATGAGGAAAAAGGATAGAAGGTAGAAGGATAATGAATGGAAGGATTGTGAAAGGGTAAATGGAAAGGAAGGAAAGATCAACATCAACACACACCTTAAAGGGTGGTGAGAGGGTGGAGGAAACATGAATGAAGGAATACGTGAAGGAATATGGTGAATGGATAGTAGAGGTTGTGGTTTAGGCACATGGAATGGAAAAATGTTTTTGGAAGAAGATGAAGTGGAAGTTTTTGGAAGCTTGAATGTCAACTTCACTTTTTGCTCAACACCAGACTCTTTCAAGAGAGACTTTGGAATCCATATAGCTATAGGCTTTTCATTTCTTTTTGATGATCTAGAGAGAATATCTTTAATGATGGATTTTGGAACCCATACTTGTCTTGTAGTTTTTTTCTTAAATATCTCTTTTGACTTTATGCCTCCATGTCATTTAGAGGAGACATGGTGATCTTCTCTTTTTGATGGATTCTTATATTGCTTCTTTTTCTTGTATTAAACATTCAA